>CM029548.1:64767925-65210425 GCA_017141385.1 Sogatella furcifera
TTAATGAATGGAATTCTTTATTTTATTTTTAGAGCAATGGAAAGACAATCCTCCATCTGGTAGTGTCATTCCAAAGTGAGTTTGATTATTATTAAATAAAACTTATAATGATTATTATTAAATATAGATAATAATCATATTGCTTATAATGATCACGTTTATGATTTATTTATTTAGCGTATGGCTTTTTGTAGTGGGGAGACCCAAGGGTTGTTCCACTTCGCCAGCATATAACCTAATTTTCACTAGATGGAAAACCATGGTTATTGTTCTTCCAGTCATTTAAAATAACAGATTATTCCAACTCAAAACATTATATAAACTAATAAAACCGAAACACTTCACAAATAACGTTTATGATAGAGTAGGTCTATGAAAGAGAAGTTTTATTTATAATAGCTATTAGGTCGAGATTGATTGGTCGAGATATGCAATGGCGACCACTCAACCCACCGGCCAATTAGAATTATTCTTGCAAGTAGACTTTATTCAGTTGATATGACCACTCTTATTACTTGGCTCAGTCTTCGATGATTATTCAATTCTGTTGCGTATCGGTATTTTCCTACAATTGTTATCTTTGAAGAAGAGTAATTTGCATTGCAGGATATACAAGTTATATGGTTGTGCAATGTTCAATATATTGTTTTGGGCTACTAATTATATTATAATTGTATTCGAAGTAAGATTGAAAATCACAGTCTTTGCACTTGACAATGAGTCCAATGACATCGGAAAATGTCATGCTGGAACAAGCAGCCTAGGCTACTCTAAGTGAGTTCATAGTGATAGTGATAATAATATGAGTTAAAAAAAAGATGAAAAGTAAGATGAATCGTAAAATGCAATTCAAGATGGAACCAGAGATGTTCAACAATATAATTGTTGAGTTCCCCCACATAGATTTAGCGTTACTGTACTTTTAATTTTTTTTGTGATGGTGATGCCCACATGGGCTCTTGGCCTGTGCGTGGGTAATGGAAAGGATGATGATGAGAGATGAATGGACCTACTGCTTTAGGTGGGTTCCGAACCACCGGGAAGCGATTTTTGAGGCTCATAAATTGAATTTAGAGGAACCGGTCACCATTACTGCAGTGGTGGTAGAGGCACGTCGCTTATCTAATCTCACCGATTAGACGCTCTCTACCACTGGGACAAACCGCTTCCCTATATAATTATTAATTTTATTTTGTCGATGAATTGCAATGAAAGGTTAAAACACAGACAACAAAGTCAAAAACGTATTTTCCCAAATTATAGAGAAAATAAGAGTATCCTATAATTATATTGATTAGACCAAGGGTCCTATGATTTTTAATTATATACAGTAAGTGTATTTTAAAAGGATTTAGAAGTAAAAAGTGCAGAAGTAGCTACTTAATTAGATTATACATTCTCAAATGGCAGTGATAATGAATTTGTTTGTAGTTTTATCTTAAAGATCTCTGAGAAATTACACTTGAATTTATAGGCTATAACCAGTGGCGTTACAGCCGGGCCCGCAGGGCCCGCAATGCGGGGGCCCGAGAGCCGGTGAGCTGGAAATGACACTGAATATGAAGAAGACCTCATCATATAGATTTTTTCCATCGAATGCTAAGTTTTAGAAGGACTCTAGAATAATTATTAGAAAAATCAAAAAAGGAAACAGTGAAATAAGTTTGTGAACTTCTATCAATTGAGTATTTCTCCACTGACGGCTTGTGCCAAGCAAACAGGTGAAGTGTCCGTATCTTTTACTGTACAGCACTTCACCTCTTTCGTGATCACGAGCCGCCAGTGGAATTACTCTATTGCTTGCAATGTCCCAGATGTATGCATAGCTACATTTTGTTTTTAACTATACCAGTAACGGAAGCTCTGCTGAAAAGTCATTCTCAAAATTAAAATTGAACAACCTTCCAAGTGTCATGTCACAAAAAATACTTAGTGGGCTCAGCTTATTAAGCATTAAAAGTGAAGTGGCTAGATAAATTGATTTGAAACAGACCATTCAAGCATAAGCTCCTTCCAACTCAAAAAGATCTTTAAAATTCAAGTAAAGACATTCGTGTCATTTTTCTTTTCTACATTCCTTTTTCTTGTTCTACAGTAGTTTTGTCGTACGGTAATATATTTCTTTTTTTAATAAAATATTTTCATGCTCTACTAAATGTTTGTTATTCTGCCTAAAGATTCGTAGTAGCCTAAACCAATGTCATTTATTTGTAATGTAGGTCAACAATTGAAATTCAACTTATGCAATTTTATTGGTGGCTTACCACCTCACACTATTCAATGTAAGCTGAGAAACGCCCCTCTTAAATTCAATTCTATTGGTGGCTGACAACTTCCTCACACTCTGTCGACCAATCACAAGCTAGTACAAGTCCACGCCCACAACGCCCTCTCATTGGCCGATGCCATTACGTCATCATGGCCTAGCATAGGCGGAGCTTGAAGGCGTGTCTAATAGGAGTCGAAGCAAATCACCCTATTGCTACTGCCATCTGTTGGCTGAATTCGGAACTAACTTATTTTGAAAGTTCTCTCAAGAAAGTTGAGGAGGGCGGTGAAAATAGCTACAATCTTCAATTTGCTTGTTAAGTTTCCAATTTTTGAAGGACAAGTACATTCTTAGTGAAACTCAAGATTTATGATGATTCGCAATAGTTTTCCTGTGAAGAATTTATAATTTTCTCCCTTATGTGCTTTCAAGCAAATAAATAGAAATAAATAAATTAATAATTGAAAACTGAATAATCAATAAATCGCTAAAACTTTTTCTGTTTATCAATACAGTACTTAGTACAGTATTTCCATTTCCAACTTATCCCAACCAGAAATATCCAAGCATCATTTTTAAAAGGCTCTCAATGATAAAGTACGGTACAATGTTCCTGTTCACTCAATGTAGGTAGCCTATACTTATTTCTTATTCATTTCTGTTACGCTTATGTTTATCGCGTATCACATGTCTGAATAGGCCTACATGTGAATACATAAAAATATAAAACAATATATTAGAATAAGAAAGTCCCGATAATCCTTTTTTGCCACACAACAAGCAAAATTGCGATTACAAATGAGTAAACTGTGAAAATGGTGAGCAACTTGAATCATGTATGGCTTAGAATATGTTGGATTGCATCCGTCTTTTTGTCATTAAATCGTCAATATCATTACGACGTTCTAAGTTCCAAAACTGGGACGCTGTCATGGATATCATTATACAAAAATAGGAATAGGCTGTTCTTAAAATTTCAATAACTGTTGGTTCCATTGAATTTTCTGTTCATCCTTTAAAGAAAAATATAATTTTCATACCTTGTTGATAGACTTATATACCTTATAATATCTTATTGTTTATTTCATTTTTATACCTTGCCCCAGTAAAATCTTAGAATTATTGACTTGTATATAGAAGTATTGACTGATTGAAAATGTACAATCTTGCACCATTATTACCAAGATAAAACATTTCTAGGAGGGGGAGGGGGGGTCAGGCATGTCTTTTGAACTTTTATTTCATAGTTTTTGAACTTTCTATTCGGTGTTTTTAACTGTCTACTTGGTGTGAAGTTTTTATTTGAAGCTTTTATTGGAACTTTTTTTGTGTGAGAAATCAGCCTGAAAAATTTGGCACATTCCTTCTGAAACACTCTGTTTATAGTCTGCGACTATGATTCCAGGTTTTTTTACGATTCCAATTGGCGAGAAAATTGTCTTCTGAAACCTACAGCTGATGTGAAGTATTTATTGAATTTTTTTAAAATCACCACCTAGTCATGGGTAAATGAAAACTGAAATTGACAAAATCAACTGTTGAAGCGCACAAGAAGCAGTCTTCTGACAATTGTCTCACCAACTATTGGCATAGTATATTAAGCATGAATTTCTTCTATAAGTTATTGCTATTAAGAAAGATTGATCAGAATTGGGAATCGTTTTTGCAGGAAATTATATTTAATAGAATAGTGAATAAGCTGATCACAACGAAAACAGACGTACGAGTCTATTACCCCGATGGAGTACAAGTTGGAACTCTTATTCTACCCAGACAAGAAAAATGTATACAAATTACTCAAGTGAAGTTTGTCGAAGAAGGAGAAGAAGGCACTTTCAAACATATTCAATATAGTAAGTGAGAAAAAGCTATGAAATAATAAAGTAAATGAAAGCATTGAAATCATGTATAACATTACCACATCGTTTACTTTAAAAATTTAGTCCGCCATCTTGGATTTGTCATAATTTTTACAAATGCAAGATCGTCACGTATTACATGATTTCGATACAGAATTTCAAGACGAGATGAATGGCGAAAACCGCACATTGATAGGTCGAACCGTTTTGGAGCAGTTAACTGATTTATAGTGAAGATCTCTGATTTAAAAATGAAATAAGTTCTCAACGGTCAGACATACCGATGTGCGGTTTGCGGTATTCGGGTTCCCTTGAAAAACTGCATCCAAGTCATGTATAATGTGTCCACCTTCTCATTTAAAAAAGTGGAGTTGGATTCAATATGGCGGACAAAAATTTTTCACCCGAGAAAGTAAAGAAAAGTACTATATTATAAGGTATGGTCGAGGTCTCACTTTGATATCTTGTGCCGGTTTAGAAAATTCAACCTGTATATGCATTCCTTGCACATCTGGTGCTCTTTTGTTTTTGAAACTTCTTTCTTAAATTTAATGCATATTTTTCAGTTGGGAAATTGAGGCTGGGTACAAGAACTTTGTTAGGAGCTGAGAAACTTGTCACGACTTCCAATTTCAATAAGGTGCCTAGGTAAGATGATAAGAATAAACTTCTCATTACCATATGCCCACTGCTTAGACCTACTCTACTCATTTGGTTATACCCTACTTACTCTACATTTTGGTTTATATCTCTATAAAATGAGAACAATACAATTTTTTCAAGTTGTTCTAACGCTAGATTGAAGTCAACAAATATAAAAAAAGACCATAATAACCTTAGAAGTATATCCTATAAAATGATTGAAAGTTTCCAAATTTTCCACAACATTAAGAATATGAGTATTTTAAAGAATAGCTGAGACCATTTTGTTCCACCCATAACTTGTGAGGAGTGAGCATCTGTTCTGTTAGTTTTCAGGCTCGTAGAAAGCATGAAAATAGTTTAGTAATTGAAAATTACATAAGAGGCCCTTGTCCCAAAGTTACCCCGCGTGTCACAAAGTAACCCCCACGTACGGTATTTGATGAAAAACTTATTTTACCAACAACTTGAATCCACAAGAAATTATTTCCTCTGCATAAACTCATTCATCATGATGAATTATTGTTCAATTGAAAAACCACGATCAATGTACAAAGCAAGCCAAGAAGGCAAGAAGAAAAGCCCCTCTTAATTTAATTCTATTGTTGGCTGACAACCATCTTACATTCTGTCGACTAATCACGAGCCAGTTTCCGATAAAAACTTCTCCCTAATATTTTTATTGAATTATTGTGGTTTTTCAAACTTTTTTCTGGCAATAGGTCGTTATTAGATCATGAATAGTTTGAGTTCTATTTCATTATATTCATCGTGTGAAATATAGAATATTAATGAGTATAAGATGGGAGTGCGAAATCATATTTTCATCTCATTTCATAAAACTATTGAAGTCTAGCACTGCCCTAAGTTACACGATAAAAGAAAAACTGAGTCTACATTCTATAAATAAATTCTTCGAATACTAAGTTAACTTGATAATAGTAAATCAAGATTATCAATAGTAAATCAGCGTAGTTTTTCATGATGATAAACCATCCATCATTTTCTTGCTAGCAGACATTTTCTAAGACAGAACTCACGATACACTGTCAACCAATAAGAAAAGAGCAGGCGGGGCATGAAGGCGTGTCCAAGTCAAAACTGAAACACCACCCGTCATCTGCTGCCATCTACTGGTTGAATTTGGCAAATTTTATAACCTATGTTTTCGGCCATTTTGATCGTAGTTGGAGCTTGGAAGTGTGTCCAATGGAATTCAAAGCAAGTCACCCTATTGCTACTGCCATCTGCTGGCTGAATTCGGAACTATTTCGAATGTTGTTCAAGAAAGTTGTGTAGAGCAGTGAAAATGGCTGGAATCCTCAATTTGTTAGTTATTGAGTTTCCGATTTCTTGTTAAATTTCCTTATTTCCAGTGAAATGAAATATTTATGATGATACCCAATACTTTCCTGTGAAAAATTATTTCTCCCTCCCTCACGTGCTCTCAAGCAAGCTAATGAAATAAACCAATCAATAAATAAAATTTCAATATTCTAATGATAAAGTACGGTGCAATGTGACAGTTTTACTCAATGTGAATAGATTTCAGTTATTTTTTATCGATTCCTGTAGGCATTTGCTTATCACGTATCCAATACATAAAATAATGAAACAATACGTTGGGATATATTGAAATAAGCAAGTCCCTATAATCCTTTTTGCCACACCACATGCAACATTGGAATTGCTTATGAGAATGTTAACATGCAAGGCAGCTAGAATCATGTTTGTCTTTGAATATATTATAATATTCTAGATTGCTTTCGTTTAGTAATTGGGGCCCGCCAAAATCTCGCACAGGGCGTCAAAAAATCACGCGAGGTCCCTGCAACCATTTGAGTCTTGGCTTGGTTCAAGAGAAAGCCATTTGCTGAGAACCAGTCTGAAGCCTGTTTTGTTGAATTTCTAGCTCTTCCCCCAACAGCCAACACATCAAAATCTGAATCAATCATGCCCGGTTTTTCCAAGCACACTCAAATTCGAGGGACCCTCAAGTTTACTACACTTTACTACATTTCCTATACTTAGGGCCGGTTTCTCCAAATACGTTTAACTGAAATTTTAGTTTAAACTATCAGTTGTCAGTGTAAGGTCACTTTTATTAACTTGTGTTTCAATTGAGCCAGCTGATGGTTTAATCCAAAATTCAGATTAACTTTTTTGTAGAAACCGGCCCTAATCATAGAAAACGTCAGCTGTTCATAAAAATTTGAGGGTCCCTCAACTTTTAGTGTGTTTAGTGTGCTTGGAAAAACCCGTCATAAAATTTTCATCAAACTCTCGATCAAAATTTTCCAGAAAAATCTATGAAAACGCTGCACAAGGACTCCAGGGGACATTAGAAAGTATGAGAATGTATGCTCATTCGAAGTGGAATAATCTTGAAACTGAGAGAATGAATGATAGAGAGTTTATTGAAGAGTTGCGGACTGCACTAGTGAATTACAAAGGAAATCGAATCTACCGAATAGGACAAGTTTGGGAGGATGAAACAGTTATCAGTGGTGAACTTGGTCTAACGTGAGTTCCTTTTTGTTTAGGTTCATCCACGGATACTAGAATACACGGTAAATGAATTAATAGGTATAATCCGTCCAAGCAAAGAAGACCCTCTGGCAAGATGGGAGAATTACTCCAGTTTGGTCAATATTTTGTTTAAGAATTATAAATGTGGTTTTAATAGTAGATCAAATTGTTTCGTATAATTTTAGATCAAATTGATAATTTTTTGAACCAATATTGAACGAGCTTGAGTCATTTTCCTCTCTTGCCAAAGGGTCTTCTTTACTTGGTCAGACTATACCCGTTCCTTACAAAAACCAGCTAGTTGTGACGTTTCACGGGCCCAAAAAAAGCTAATTGCGGATTATCAGCTGATGAACTTCCTGTAAGCCTGCATTGGAACTGCTACTTACAGTGACTTATATGCTATAATATTAAGCGAATAAATATCTGGTACCGAGCTTCGCTCTGAAGCTGCGGCCAAACTGTTGAATTACATAAATATGTTATTGTAAAAAATCAAGGAACCTCCTTGTAAGAAATAGATTCAAAATTGATATCACCTCCCACAATGTTTTGACAGTCATGAACAAGTATTATAGACTTGAATTTAACTCCATTCACTCCAGCTGGATAACGTTGGTCAGCTAACGATAACAGCCATTATACGCAGTACTTGGGATTATGCCTGAATAAGAAATATTTTATTCTTTTTTTAATCCTTCCAGAGAGTTTTCCCAGACATAAGACCTTATTGTGCAATCCAATTGTGAGACCTAAACATGGTGCAATCTCATTTTTCCATCACGGTTATATTACATTTCAAATTTTGAGGAAATTGTTAGAGCCGTTTTCTAGATCCGTGGTTCCACATACAAACATACAGAAATTGCTCGCTTAATATAAACGGATTTCTGTATGTATGTATGTATGTTTGTATGTGGAACCACGGATCTAGAAAACGGCTCCAACGATTTTCTTGAAATTTGAAATTTAATATAACCGTGATGGAAAAATAAGACTGCACCAGGTCTCATGACCGGGAAAACTCTATGGCAAAATTAATAAATGAATCAAATATTCCTCAGCCAGGCATTATCCCAAGTACTGCGTATAATGCCTGTTATCGTTAGCTGACCAAAACTATCCAGCTGGAGTAAATGGAGTTACACTCAAGTCTATAACAGATGTTCATGCCAAAAAAATGTGAGAGATGGTCATATCAATTTTGAATTTATTTTTTACTAGGAGGTTCCTTGATTTTTTACAATAACATATTTATGTAATTCAACAGTTCGTCCGCAGCTTCAGAGCAAAGCTCGGTACCAGATATCATAGTCTTATAATATAGTCACTGTAGTGACTCAGTGTAATCATTGAATACTAAAGTATAATCAACTATTTTTGCGGGTTCTTGAAATATCACAATCTACTAGGCATCAGGCTTATGATACGAACCGTGTATTCTAGTATCCGTATACTCATCAAACTTTTTTCGCCACACTGGTATGAAATGGACTGTTTTACATGCTTTATACGGAGGCCGAAAACGCTCGTTTTCAGGCGAGGTCGCCAGCAACTCGCCGGGAAAATGCCTTTTTCGGCCCTAGGGCGGTAAAATAACCTTGAATGTCAGCTGACTGAAGGTTGTTGTCGATTTAAGGGTTAGTCGATCAATAGGTAGCATTCCGGTTTGATTGCATTAAATGTCAGCTGTTTTAGGAGTCAATGTCGACTTATTGGTATTTCGAAGTAAAGGTAGTCTCTCATCTGTTATTTTGATTGTCAAGATCCCTTGTTAAGAGAACTGAACGTTGAAAGTTTTCAAATTAATCAGTAGTTGAATAATAAAGGAAAACTGCTTCAATAACTAATACTTCAACTTTGATAAGATTAAAAATGTTTGTATTGATTAACTGTTGAATAATGATGAACGTGAAATCCATGTTTGAACAAAATTATTGTTGTCAGACTCTGTGTTACTTCGTCTAGCAGGTAAGCCAGCGCCATCTAGCGGCTGATAATGCAACTAGACAAAGCTTCTCTGTTAGCCAATATCTGTCGAAAATCAACAACTTTGAATTGATATTGTACAATTTAGGATGATCGTACAAAAATTATCTTGGGCTTAAACGTTTCTGAACTAATAAAATCGAATACACTGATAGTTATAAAGTAATATTCAGTCACTAAATCAATAAACTTTTGACGCGAAGTTCCAATAGCAAGCAGATGGCACCTACTCCAAATTCAGCATAGGGGAAGATAGCATATAATAAGGTTACTGGTCTAGCTGTTTTTGGAACTGATTAACTGATAATTTATTTTGTTTTGTTTTCATTGATGTTGTGTGCCGAAAAATAAAGTTCGACACCACGGGTCGAAAATGAAATATTCCGTCTCTCAATCTTTTCTAGTCCTTGGCCTACGGCCTCGGACTTGAAAACCGATTTCGAGCCGGAAAACGCGCATTTTCGGCCCTAGGTACGAAATATACTATTCTGTACTCTTGATAGAAATTGGCCAGTTTTAATCAACATGTGATACATATAGAAAGCTTTTATTTCCCGTACTAGTGCAGGATCAATGGCTGATAATTTAGGCCTTATAGCCGTGCAAGATGGGGCTGGGAAAATAATCAACTGAAATGTTTGGCTTAATAGTTTTATATATTGTTTGGTGTTATTTTGACTTCAAATCAACCTCCAACATTCTAAATGATAGATTTTAATTTTTGACAGTGGAAATTTGTGAATTGTGCTGATATTGTAAATATGAATTGTGCTGATGATCTTGTAAACCTCTTTTTAAATAATAATTATGTAACTTATCGAAAATTGGGAAAAGACGTTTTGGACTTTGTTGTCTGTGTTTTAACCCTTTATTGTTATTATTCATTTACAGAATTTATAAATAAATGAATAATAAGATAGTAAAAATCCTAATATTATAATGTAATAGTACATTACTTAATGAATATGGGAAGATTGTGTTTACAAATGAATTAATGTTTCCACCCGAATTGAAAAAACATGGGTGGAATATGGTAAAGCGTATAATATACGCATATAATATATTATAGAGTTGTAGTCCGTCCAAGCGAAGAAGACATTCTGGCATAATGGGAAAGTGACTCCAGCTCGGTCAATATTGGTTCAAAAATTATAAATTTGGTCTCAAATATTGTGGACAAAATTTTCCCTACAATTTGAGCTCAAATTTGAAATTTCTAACCAATATTGACCGAGCTGGAGGCATTTTTTCAGCTTGACAGGAGGTCCTCTTTGCTTGGACGGACTATATCGGGGTGCTTTTCAAAACACCCAGCGTACAATGAAACCTACATTTTTTTATGAAGGTTGCTTAGTTTTGGAAAGCACACCTTTAGCTTTAGATAGCACATCGTCACTTCTTTCATATTCTTGAATATTTCACTACAATAATGGGCCATACTATGGAAATAGTGACATAACAGTAAGGGAATTTTCTTTGCAGGTGTTTTCCGTTCTCATGGAATGCTGACTCCATCTTATATATTCCACGGATTGCTCAATATGTAGACCGAGTACTGCACACACTTACTGAGAGTGAATTTCTATTGGACTTTGAAATTCAGAATACAAAAGTTTGGCTATGTACCAATAAACGAGTAAGATGCTATTCTATTCAATAGTACATTATTATAAAATTATAAATCAAAAGTAAATAAACGAGTAAGATGCTATTCTATTCAATAGTACAGTATTATAAAAGTATATATCAAAGTAAATAATAGTATATATCAAAAATAAAAGCGAAAAAGTTAGGGAGGAGTCTTGCAATAATTTTGGGAAACTCAAGAGCAAGTTATTGAAAATTTTGATGGACAAACTTGGTGGCTGGTGAATGCTACCTTTGGATATGGAAGGGTTTTCTGGAAAATGGCAGCAAGATTATCAAAAATTATTTTCATTAAGCTGAGTTCAATCGAATCTATTACAAACTTGAAATAAAATGCATCAAAGATAATATATACAGGTGACCCTGAAGGTAGTATCAGCTGTTGATCATAGATTGGTTTTGTTTTTCTGAGGGTGAAGCCCACATGAGCTCATAGGCTTGTGCGTGGCTACTGAGATGAATGATAGATGACGACTACTTTCTAGGTAGTCGGGACAGACGGCTTATTGCCTGCTCTGCATGAAAGACGGGGTGGCCGTATTTATGTGATTGTGCAGTGGTTGAAGAGAATTTTGCCCCGGTTGAGACTCGAACCAGATTCCACCTAGTTATCAGACCAGCGCGTTATCCCTCCCTCCAACAAGCCATAAACGTTATTAGATTTTACATGATAATATTTTCAACAAATATGTATTGTAAAATTTTCAGTTTGGATGTTGTATAGACCTCCTTTGACAATGCCCTGGATCCGCCATTGGGTGTATCTCTTTTACTAGTAATTCTTTGAACAGTAGACCTCACGCAGTCACTCATAGCTATGGAAAAAATCAGCTGTTGTGAACGATTAGCTCCGATATTTTTTGATTTGTTCACATTAGATGCAAGCTTGCGCAAATAAAGCTGGTACTGGTAGTGCAAGCTAGCAGGTAGAAACTCTAGAAAGATTAGTTTAGATTACATTAGATTGGATTCAACTAATTTTTTATTCATTTTCATTCCTCTCATGAATATATTAAGAATCGAGTTTATTTGAGAAAGAATCAATAATAATTTATTTTGATCACTGAAAATCACTCTTCATCTCAAATATTGGACCTATAGTTTACAAGATAGACTACAATTATTCTCATTGAAGTTTCTTGAATATTAGTAATGATAGATTACAACTAAAATGCATTTGATATCTTTTCACTACAATTATTACATTGAAGTTTCTCGAATATTAGTAATGATAGATTACCACTAAAATGAATCATTTCATCTCAAATCATTTTAAAAAAAGTATAAATTCCACTAAAATGGTGAGGTAAGCTGTGATTATAGAGCGGGTAGCAAACATTTATTTTTTCTATTTCTTTCTATTTCTAGCTCTTTATAGAGCGTGTAGAAAACATTTATTTTTTCCTTTCTATTCAACAAGTAGACAAACTCAAGTTCTTCTTGCTAACCATGGAAAAATGAATGTTTGCTACACTCTCTATAATAACAGCTTACTTCACCATTTTTCATTTTAATTCACTTTTTAAATCAACCCAGAATTTTGTCCTTCACTATAATTAAAACTATGAGTGTGTTTCTATGAAAATGTGGACCGTTTTCGAGTTGTATGCGAAAAACTAAAGAAATGCAAGGTTTTCTGGCTGTCAAAAGTTGTGAGATCAATTCTGTGTTCACTTTTCAAATTGGCCTACACATTGTTGGGACTCTAATGAGCCATTTGAAACAATAAAATTGCATACACAACCTTTTGCAGGAATCAGCCTTTGAGAATGCTTTGCGTAGCCCACCGGTACTGGACTATATCTATGTCTATTGTACTATTATAACTATGTTTATTTCCAGGATGAACTTCTTAAAGTACAGATAAGTTATAAAACAATCGCAAACCGAGTATTTGCTGTGAGATTTCATAGAGGAATCTCATTAGGGTTTCCATTTCAATTGGAATTAATTGAACATAGAACAGATTATTTAAATATAATCGAGACTGTATACATGGATGTAATGGCATCAAAGGTCTTAAGATATGGTTAGTGACTTTTTTATTCCATTTCATTAGGTACTATAATACAAAATATCGGGGAATGCGAAAACAGGCGTTCGCCCAAAACTTCTTCAATTCCTAATTAGATAGATATGTCAGTTTTAAACAAGAAAAATAGTGAAACGCTAATATTGAGCGTAACCTTGGGAACTATATCGGACATAGTTTAAAACCTGATCCAATATCATCCAAATAAGATCATCTGTAATTTCGCTGAACCGTTGAATTTACCATTGAAATATGGATTGGTCGTATCAAGGCGTAAGATATGCAACCCGCAATACATCTACAATTTCATCTACAATACTCATCAATCTATATCTATATCTATAAAAGCAAAATGGCACTGACTGACTGAATGACTGATTCATTCATTCATCCATCACCGGAAATAAAAATCCACTGAACCGAATGCGTTCAAATTTGGTAGGCAAGTTCGGTTGGACGTTTAGGGCCGGTTTCAACAAATACGTTCAACTGAAATTTTAGTTTAAACTATCAGCTGTCAGTGTATGGTCACTTTTATTAACTTGTGTTTGAATTGAGCCAGCTGATGGTTTAATCCAAAATTCAGATTAACTTTTTTGGAGAAATTGGCCCTTAGACGCGCGCTAAGAAAGATGGGCAGATTCAGATAAGGTCTAGAAATGTTGTATTAGGCTAAAATATTTTCGAAATGCGTTGAAGATTACGCCAGTAATCAGTTTTTCAAAATTTTAGATGTATTGCGAGTTGCATATCTTCCGCCTTGATACTACTAATCCTTACTGCAAATCCAGCTTGATTATTGATGAACTAATTTGGGAGACATTGAATCAAGTTTCAATTTATGTTCGATATACTTCCCAAGGATACTTCCAATATTAGCGTTCTACTATTTTTTTGGAATCTTATGAGTTTTTCTTAGATTTTTCGAGAACCAAAAATGGTAGAAAATGTTTGGTAAACAATTCCAGATTAGGTCTAGAAATGCTGTTTGCAATAAACTTCGAATACCTTCTGAGGTTACGCCTGTAATAAGGTTTTCCAATGTTTGGAATCTACACTTTTGTTTATTTCATGGAAACTACTCAACTAAATACGTTCAAATCATATACACAGGTTAAGCTGAGGTAATAGAGCAGCTAATTCAAAACGATTTTTCAAAATAACCCTGTTTAGTGATATTATGATCAAAGAGAATCCTTCCGAACGGAAATTGCCTCAGCTAACACTGACCGAGGTTTTGCAGGCGATCGAAGCGAGCCTGTTTTACTCAATTACACTGCTCATACTGTCGGAGGAGCCCCCTGGCTAGGCGGAGAAGGCGAGCGAAGCGAACCTGCCGGCTAGTCAAGTATATATCGCTAAGTTTCTGTCCAAGCGAAGAAACCCCTCTGGCAAGATGGGAAAATGACTCAAGATCGGTCAATTTTGGTTAAATAATTATCAATTTGTCGCAAATTGTAGAAAACAATTTGATCTACTATAAAGACCACATTTACAATTCTTGATCAAATATTGACCAAGCTGGAGTCACTTTCCCATCTTGCCAGAGGGTCTTCTTTGCTTTGACAGACTATACGTAGGACCAAGAACCTGAACAAACTACTTTTGAAACTTTTGTTCTTTTTTTCAGATGGAAACCTGATGCAAGAGGTCCCTGTAAAAAAACAGTAAGATAGATTCCTTGAAAATACTGTAATGACATTATCTTTTCTTGGTTTACTTTTTGGAAAAGCATTAATTTGAAAATAATAGTTTTCAATTCAGCCAGCGGATGTCAGTAGCAATAGGGTGATTTCACAGTGACTAGATAAAAGATCACTGTAGGTGATTTGCTTCAACTTGCCTCGACTCGACTCGTGAGATTGGACACGCCTCCAAGCTCGAAAAGTTTCAAAATTCAACTAGTAGATGGCAGCAGTGGTCGGGTGATGTTTCACATTTAACTTGGACACGCCTTCATGCTCCGCCTGCTCTTTTCTGATTTGTTGGCAGTGTTTCGTGAGTTCTTCCTTAGAAAATGGCTACTAGAGAGAAAATGTTGAAGGGTGCATCATGAAAAAACATCACGCTGATTCACCATTCACGATCTCAAGCCGAAAAAAACACTACCTATCTATTTATGTATTCAAGCTGGTACAGTTTTATAGTACTGGTACTTGAAATTTATATTAAGTGTTACTTTTATCGTGTCACTTAGGCCAGTCCTAGACTTCAATGATTGTTTTATCCTGTATAGAATGAGATTTCGCGTTTTCATTATACAGTGATATTCATTAATTATCTCTTATCTCATATACAAAATGAAATGATATAAAACTCAAAATATTCATGATTATGATACATTATACCGTATACTGATGCCAGAAAATCGTTTGAAATCTACAACAACAATTTATTAGAAATTTTAGGGATAGGTTGCAATCAAATTTCAATGATTCGAGCATTTATCACATTCGAAGTATTAAAAAGTGTATAGTATGAGAATAAGAATACTTAGAAATACAAGGCGACAAAATATAGTCTAGAAGAATAAGATTCAGAATAAAGAATAGGAAATATTTGAAAGGTTAGTATGTTGTAAGTTTTGAATTCTTCGCCAAAAGTAACTGAATTTGTTTTCTATGAGTTGTAGCGAAAGCTCTTAGGTTACGAAAAATGAGTGGAATCTAATTAAAAATTAGGTAAACACGTGTCAATAAAACCACATAATATTTTGATTCCAGAGCCGCGTCAGTAAAAATCCTGTCTGGATTCCAATTCCAGATGGAACTACATTGGAACTAGATTTAACTAATTGTTTACAATTAGTTCAAAGCGCCTATTTAAATTGATACTGCGTGTAATTGAACTTGTTTTAATAGATTACACTACTCAACAATGGTTTCTTTATAGGCCATGTTAACGAAATGGCATCAGCCAATGAAAGGGCGTTGTGGGCATGGACTTGTTCTGGGTTTTGATTGGTCTACAGAGTGAGACGTAGCCTGGTTGTCAAGCACCAATAGAATTAAATTCAAGATGGGAATTCCTTAGCTTGCTTCATACATTGATCGTGGTTTTCAATTGATTACCTAATTATTGACGAATGAATTAGTGATGCAGAGAAAGAATTTACTAGTAGATTCAAGTTATTGGTGGAAAAAACTTATTTCAAAGAATAATAAACTTACTCTAATAATATTGAAATCTTCAATTCCCGTTTTTCTTCGGCCGCGGCGCCCTGTGCGGTCACACACTCCACACACCCCACACGAGGACACTGTATATTTGTAATGCAATATGATATAAAACAAGCTATTTTTGACAAGATCCGTTCACTCTAGACGCCTCCAATATCAGAGCAATAAGAAAATAAGCAGCCATGATACGATACGATCTTTTTTAATGTATGATAAAAAGTATTATCCTCAAGATCTTCCACTTGTTTTTAGCTGATCTCGCACGATTCACTGATTGCTCTTGCTCACGAAATAAGTGAAGTGCCCGTATCCTCCACTGTAAAGCACTTCACCTATTTTGTGGGTCCGAGCCGCCAGTGACCACGGGGTTACGTATTACGATTCTATGTTGCCTGTTTTCCGTTTTCCTACAACTAACTCAAGTCAAATTATAAAGAACAAATTGATTACAGAGTAATTTTTAAATGAATAAATAAAGCGGTTAGTCCCAGTGGCAGAGAGCGTCTAATCGGTGAGATTAGATAAGCGACGTGCCTCTGCCAGCACCGTTGTACTGGTGACCGGTTCCTCTGAATTCAATTTATGAGCCTCAAAAATTACCAGTGGTTCGGAACCCACCTAAAGCAGAAGGTCCATTCATCTCTCATCATCATCCTTCCCATTACCCACGCACAGGCCCAAAAGCCCATGTGGGCATCACCCTCAAAAAAATATACATATATATTTTTCCAATACCATAGGTCTGTAGATATAAACATTTTAAAAACTGAGAGGAGGACAAATCTAATTTTCGTTTCTCTAGAATAATAAGCACATTTTTCCAATTGATAAATTCAATTTACTAAAAATATCTAGGAATTTTAACCATAAAATAACTTAAAAAATAACTTTTCCTGTTCAACGCTTTGTTGTGAAGAGGTATAGAAACGAAACCAGATCGTTGCGGTTCCTGTATTGCTCCAAAACCAGGCACAAACTCGTATTATAGTGTTGTCAAGCAAAGAAGACATTCTATCAAGCTGAGCTGGCATCTGTTCAATACTGCCAGCTCTAAATTTCCTGGGCCCGAGAAATTTTGGAAAATTGTAGCAATTGCCCTTAATGCCCCGCACTTGAATCCAAAACTGTTCAAATATTCTCTACTTTGACAAAATGAACGTAATTTTTTTGAAATGTCTTCAAGAATTTTCACTTTGATTTTTTTTTCAGAGAGAAGGGCTTTATGAGAAGATTGGGTTCCTGTTTTTCACCGTAGTATGATAAATTTGAAATTCAGGAGCTTGAATGTTAGTTCATTAAGCTACCGTACTGACAAGGATCATGGATAACAAAAGTTCTTCAAATAGAGCTGTGAAGAGAATTTTTCATAAAAAACTTTCAATTCAAAAAATTTAAAGATTTGCACCTATTAGTAGTGCATATCAGTTGATTATATTATTAATATATATAATAGTTGGAAACTGAACTTTAAAACTTAGGGCTGTTTAAAATAATTGGAAAATAAATGAAAATCAAGCACCCTTTTAAAAAACTTCAAAATTATTAAAACACAGACATGTTTTGGCACATTAGGCCATTATCAATGTGGATGAAAATTTCATTATTTAATAATAAAATAAGTAAACAAAAAATAAAAATATAAGTCTAAATAATATCATATGATTGCAATTGAAAGCGTATGTTATAACTCCTATTTACACCAAAATCTAGGTTTTTAAATTTTTTTCAAAAATTGGATTATTATTGATAATGACCTAATGTGCCGAAACATGTCTGTGTTTTAATAATTTTAAAGTTTTTTAAAAGGGTGTTTGATTTTCATTTATTTTTCAATATAATAGTTGGTTTTAATACTCAATCGTGGATGGAACATAGAATAAACTAGAAATTACGTATTTAGATCATCCACTTTTTATTAGATATTAGATCACCTTTTCATCAGGTACTATTCACTGGATCTGGATGTTATCAAAACATCTCTTCGCTAGACAAGTAGTCTGTCCAAACAAAGAAGACATTCCGGCAAGATAGGGAATTGACTCCAGCTCGGTCAATATTGGTTCAAAAATTATTATTGATTTGGTCTCAAACTGCAGAAAACATTTTGATCTACAATTTGAGACCTAATTGATGATATTCGAACCAATATTGACCGAGCTGGATACATTTTCTCATCTTGCCAGAATATCTTCTTTGCTTATTGGACACACGATACATCTAGTTGTACTTAAAGTTGTTATGGGAACTTATTGATGGAAAATGTTCCAATTAAATAATAATTCTGCTAAAGTTGATATGAATAATAAGAGCTATAGGCTATAGCTACGAACACATCAGAGCTCGGCCGTGCTTCTCTCTTTGTTCATCTCTCTTTCTAATCAAGATTTTTTGCTTTATCTCTCAAATCCGTCGAATCAAACTGTATTTTTTTTTTTTTTTTTTTTAATTAGACAGCTTAAAGCAGACAGAGTACACGACAGTGTAAAGCTCTAGTGAAAAGTTCCACGGCGTTTATATTATTGATTAATTATATGATAAATTAATTAATAATAATTTACCATTACCTATAAATTATAATATTTTTATTATTGAATAAAAATACTTTACGGTATTGGATTTTAATAACATTCTTTGTTCTGTATTTGATTGTGATGTCAGTCCCTAGTGTTCTCGAGCCTATATCAATAGTAGTTTAACTAAAAGTTTGAAACATCTTCTGACTGAAATGAAACACATTATAATAAATTAATGTAAACATAGCCTGATTTGGCCATGGATCAATATTTCTGGTTTCAACTCAGAAGGGCCGAGCTCCTTCTAAATAAGATAGGCTTTCAAATACAGATTCTAAAAGTATTGTATAATTACAATAGATTATAATTATATTTTGTGTTGGAGTGGGGTAGTGAGGCTTCTATTATCAAACTGTCAACTAAATTGATGCTGTAGGTGACAGAGATAGAAAATGACGCCTTGTCCCAGAATTTTGGCAATAAGCTAATTTTTGTGAAATTTTATGCTTATTTTTTCAATTATTGAATCAACATAGAACATTCTCATAAAGAGTATTAATTACTGTTTATAACCTCAAGTTTACCTAATTAAAAATGTCAAGTCTCTCAGCTCATGATTCAATATTAGCTGTACTCATTAAGGCATGGATCAGATAAGAATTTTATTATCCTATGAAGCTTTTAGTAACTATTAAATAACTATTATTTTTGTTATTGATCATTCATCGTTTTTCACTAATATATTAATTCAAATAATACAGAAACTTGCAGTGGAATTATGTTGTCTAGTTTTTGGGGAATCAGTGCCATGTTTTTGGCGCGACGATTGAGTCGTGCTGATGTTGCACATTATCTAGCGGGTTGGGCACTACATTTTGGTAGTTGATTACTTTGATTATTAACTACTTTTAATTATTATAGTAATTGTTACTCTATATTTTATTCATTGTACTCTTTATTTTATATTAGTAGTTCAAGCAGAGAGACCGATTTTGGCTGAGCTGGTTTAGCTTTCTCTAATACCAGTTAAGTAATAATATTGAAATATTAAGACTTGATGTGATGTTTGAGTACTTATTTGAATTAGAACTGTTTCATATAGTGATCGATTATCACGTCTGGTATTCTATTTTTGTTTCAGCTTGATAAATTAAATTTTCTGTTTGCAAATGAATCCTGTAATCTATTTTGTTCCTTATCTTCGTAATTTTCCCATGAGCATTCCTTCTCCTACTTTGTTATTCTCTTTGATAAAAATCGTCAATGGAGAGTATTTCATTTTTCAATCATAAAAATGTTCAGCTCGAAGAACTCGAACTGATCTATTAAACAGTATGGATTTTCTTGATGTTAAATTCATCACATAAATGAATCCATCAATAAGCATTATAATAATTATGTTTATACCAAATATCGAGAACAAAATGCCTAGTATACAGAGTGTTTCAGGAGTAATGTGCAATACTTCTCAGGCTGATTCCTTACACCAAGTAGACAAAAAAGTTCCGTGGGACCAACCCCTAAAAACGCTTTGTTACCGAGATAACAATGCCGGAAAATTGAGATTCTTCAAAACATATTAATTTTTCTAGTTTTTTTAGAGGCTTCACTCAGGTTCTAATAAAATAATCAATTCCAATGTAAAATTAGTTTAAGTTCCAAGTTTGTAACTTCAACGGTTATTGAGATAATTGCAAAAATATGCTAGAAAACGCAATTTTTCAACAATAAGGGTTATAACTAATTAAGGAATCTTTTTTATCTAATTAAATTTGTATTTTTTATCAATGGAAGTTGAAGAGAGTCGGATTTTGAAGAAAAAGTTGAATGGCGGCAATTGTGTAAATCTTACACAAATCTCAGAAATAGCAATCGGAAATTGAAAAATTGACAAAACATAGCACAAGCGATAAATTTTTGTAAGGTAGCGATTTTGCGATTTTCGATCGCTATTTCTGAGATTTGGGTAAGATTTACACAACCGCCGCCATTCAACCTTTTCTTTAGAATCCGACTCTCTTCAACTTCCATTAATAAAAAATACAATTTAATGATTCCTTATCCAGTTATAATCCCTTATTGTTGAGAAATGGCGTTTTCTAGCATATTTTTACAATTATCTCAATAACCGTTGGAGTTACAAACTTGGAACTGGTTCCATTGAATTCCTCAGCTAATTGTACATTAGAATTGATTATTTTAGAACCTGAGTGAAGCCTCTAAAAACCCTAGAAAAATTAATATGTTTTGAAGAATCTCAATTTTCCGCCATTGTTATCTCGGTAACAAAGCGTTTTTGGGGGTTGGTCTCACGGAACTTTTCTGTCTACTTGGTGTAAGGAATCAGCCTGAGAAGTATTGCACATTCCTCCTGAAACACCCTGTATTATGTAGGCCTATTAGCAATATTTGATGAATGACCTTCAAGTTCCTAAAATTATTTTTTGGATAGTGCACCACTAAAATAATATTTGACCAAGTACCTACCTAAAAATGTTTTCAAAAGTTCTAAGGTTTAAGAAAATTTATAAAATTTAAACAGATTTATTCGGACAAAGCGTATTAATATTGTTACATGAATTACACTAGACATCCAACAACGATCAAGAATTCGTAAAAAAGTTAATTGAAACTAAATTAGTTGATAAAATTCTCTCATAGCACTAACATTCATTCATTTATAATAAAATTCAATAAGTTGTTGTTTGTGTAAGTTTAATGTGTTTGTTTCATAGTAGCATAAGCGAGTTTTTTAACTCATCACGAAAAATGTTTGTTTAAATTTGATTTGAATAACTTATCACCACTTATTACTCCGAGTGTCATAAACAGTTTAAATAAAGAATCCTAATTGAACAGAAATTATGAAAATATTTCCAATTTGTGTACTGTAATAATTATTAGATTTGGTAATTTATGAAAACTTCGGTAACCGTAATATTTACGTTGAAAAGTTTCAAGATTTAGAATGTTCTATTAAAAAAATATTATTGGATTCTATTTTAATATTATCGTAAATAATAATTCTTTAGTTTTAATAGTTTATGTATAGCCTACTTTGCTCATGTCTTGATTCAACTATAGTTTAATTTGACATGAATTGGAAAATTTAACCAATACTATTTTCAATTTCCCTCGATATGATTGTAATATTGTAAACAAAGAAAAATATGAAGAATATGAGATACTGTAATTGAATTTTGTGATGAAAATTTTCATTACTATGGTGATCCTTCGAAATTTCACCTATATATTTTATTCTATTGTTCTCCAATGTTTGCTTGATTATTTCAACCCTAAAACGCCTACGAGGAACTGGGTTGATACTATCATAGAGAAAGGATACTTATAGAAATAAAATGATAAAACATAGTTCAACTATCATTTCTCTATGATACTATTGGCAGCAATGAGGTAGAATCAAACAAAGTATCATAACAGAATGCATCTACTTCTATTTGAGCATATAGAATCATTTTATTTATACACCGTTTCAACACTAAAAATTTAACAATGAAATTTCATCAAAATTTCACATTTACACACACCATCTAAACATTTTGGCACCTTTACAGAACATTTGAGCATTGTTTAACTGATTTCCAACAACTGTAATGTAATTTTCCAGTTTGCGTGTAAGGAATAGAATAAATTCAAACGAATCTGAAAAATTGAATATCTGATGAGGTTCATGCAATTTTTTCTATTTATACATTTAACAGAACATGAGAAAGATTAACAGCTAATATTAGAACAGCGAAAAATAAATTACAAAATTTTTTCTAGATTCTAGTATAATTCCATTAAAAAGCGTGGTCACATTCGATCTCTTTAGCAGGTAATATAAACATAATTATATGATAGTATCAGGAATGGACTTTTCTGCTCAATGGGTCATCGAGATATAAATCTACACTCTTGTGGTATGAAAGAGTTTGACTAGAATAATGGAAGAGATTTGGGCAGAATTTTTTTCTCACCTTCAATGTCTATTTTGAAACGTGATTGGATGAGAGGATTCATGACATTTTTTGTCAATGGCTCAACTGCTCAAAAATACAGCTCATATTCAGTCCACTACACAGCAGATGTGAATAATCATCAACCAGAATAGAGGTAACGTGTGGTTAGCACTTTGATCCTCTCAACCATAAACCAGTTTCCCTAACCAAGTGACGGCGCAGAACACCTCTGAATAACATCCAGCTAATCAGTTAGAGAGTAATGCAATAATAATTACTATTTTTCCAGGGACGGGTAACGACTATCACTAACGACAAGCCAATCTCCCAAAGGAGGCTGTAAAAGTAGCTACTTAATTCGAGTACATAACCATTTATTGTTGGTGATGCCCACTTGAACTTCTAGCTTGTGCGAGGGAAATTCAAAGTGTCAACGAAACACAAAATTAGGCTGTTTAACAACAAAATATTATTCGTATATATTCGTTATTCAGACATTTATTAATGAATTATGCACAACTCATGTAACATCTTGCATGCTTTCATTTTTATAAAACGTCTAATTCCATGCGGTAATACGTTGTCGAATTTAATCAACCAATATTAAAGTTACCACACCCTTGAGCTAAAGCCGCACTTCCGGTGAGTGCGGTGGGTTGATATTGTCTGTACAGGGAAAGAAGACATTCCAACAAGATGGGAAAATGACTTCAGCTCGGTGAATATTGGATAAAAAATCATAGATCAGAATTCTTGCTACAATTTGAGACAAAATTTTTAATTTATGAACCAATATTGACCGACCTGTAGTCATTTTCCTATCTTGCCAGTACGTCTTCTTTGTTTGTACAGACTAGCATGGAGATAGACTGGATGGTCTGGATAGTGTTCAGCCGCCATCTTGAAATTTGTGAATAAGGACAACATAATTTCCTCGAAAAACAGTTTGACGTCATACTATCCGTACGATGTATCACAATGGATTTGTATGTTCTATAGATAAAACATCCACTCTTCACCCACCGGCAGTGAGGCCTCAGCTTTACAACATATCATTGCTGATATGTTATTCAAACTACATTGATATTCTAGATTTTCGTTTTGTTAACAGGTCTATTTGTCTATTCACAGAATGAAAAAATAATGATCATTCATAGAAAGGATACTGTAATCTGCAGTCTCAACATCGGTCAAATTCGAATTCAAAAGTCTGAGAAGGGAATTGATGAAAAATATGACTCTCTTGAAATAATGTAGGTACTGTACTTTACAGTACCATGTAAATTAACAATGATTATTTTGGTGCCATTAATGTATGATTAATACCTATGAAAAGCAGGAGAAATATTAATAAGTCAGTCCATCAGGATCAAGCATAGATGAAATTGTACAGATGGAGGGAGCTCTTCACTCAATGCTCCTTCAATCTCTCTTCACAAGACGTATTCCTGATACGCTTTCTGATACTGATTTCTGATCAAGTCTACCATTGTGATACCATTTCTGATTTCTTGGCTAAAAAAGACGTCGCGTTGACCCGTCCAACAACCTTACACGTCTTACGTCTCCAATAGAATCAGCGATTGATCTATTCAAAATCTTGACCAGAGAGTATCAAATCAGAGCATAGACTAATAATTTAATTTTTTTGAATCATACGTCTATGATAATAACAGATAATAGTGCTCTACTCTCACTGATCCTGACCCCCACATCTGCTACATTCATAATAACCATTTCTTATTTTTGGTACAATTATTGAGGTCTCTGCAAATACCGATATCACTATAATAGTTCTACAATGTATGAGAAGAGATAGAAATATGATTTCGTATTTTCATCTCATTTCATATGACAAAGATCCATTGTAGTTTAACACAGACTTCAACACAATAACGTAGTAGCCAGTTATTTACAATGAGGGAGGACTCTTTTTAGCACAATCAACTGGTTTGTAGTAGATTTTTTCATTTGTTGGATGGATCAAAATCGGGAGCAACTTTTTTGAGAGCGTGATCGTCCAGGTTGCAATTGAATGCATACTATTTGAAAAACATGACAGTATAATATTAATAATTATTATTATAGTGAGATGAATCCAGTATGTTTTTCAAAAATAATACCTTACCCATCACAGAACTAATACGTGTGTATTTATTTCCTTATTTTTCGATTCACACAGCAAATGAAAAAAATTGCTATGGCGCAAAGCCTTCTTACACATTAGAGTATTTATGTATCGGGCTAAATGTTATGAAATTTATCTCTAAGAAAACATAATATTTTACAGGGATACTAGAATACAGTGTTCTAGTACGGTGATATTAGAATACGGGATACTTAATACGGTGTTCTAGTATCCGTGATATGCTAAGTATCCAAGATCATAATGAACAGATCATAGATAAAAATTTCAAACCATGAGGCTCAATACATAATATAATACACCAATGTGAAAGACGGCTAAGAGTCTATTTTTACTATACCTGGTGTAACTTCCAACTTTGTATAACACAATCAAGATAGAAAATATTATTATTGTTGGAAGTTACATAAAGTATCTAACTTATAATAATTATTGGTAGAATGATTGAGGACTCTGATTAGCACACAACAACTCAGCAGTCTCTCCGGTGACTGAGGACTGTGTTTAGCACAACGACTGAGGACTGTGTTTAGCACATTGACTATTGGATCAGTGGCGAACTCTGGCTGTCGCTGAAATCGAGGGCGTAGTACATGTCCGAGTTGTCCATGGCCGGGTAGGTGCGGGAAGCCAACGGCTGCATGTGTTCACGTTCCACGTCCAATCTGCTAAAAAAAAAATAATTAAATTGAAAATTGTTGTTCAACAAAATCAGCTACAGAAATAGAATAAGGAGTGGGGCCACTGCCGGCTCGTCCTCACGAAACAGGTGAAGTGAAGTACAGTAAAAGATACAGGCACTTCACCTGTTTCGTGGTACGAGCCGCCAGTGGAGTGGTCATTCAACAAGCCAAGTCTGCTACAAACAGTGGCCATTCTCATTTCTTAGTACATTATTTTATTAGTCCACACAATATCACGGCCCTTGGGAAAAGATCATTCTCACAGAAATGACGATTTTTATGATTCTCCAAACTGAACCTACATGAATTTGTGGCAGATTTCAAAATCGATCAAATTTTTTCTACAATTTGAGATCAAATTGTTGATTTTTGAGCCAAAATTGACTGCGCTTTTGGTTGAAAAATCAACAATTTGATCAATTAATTTCTCGAATGTAATAAATTTTCAATCTATATTGATATTGAAATTAGATTTCAACTTTTCCCTGATACTTCTACTAAATTAATATTATTTTTGTAGCTTTCAAATATTTTTCTAGCATTGGATATGTATCACATCTTAAATAGTTTGAGTTCTATGAAATTGTATTCATTGTATGAAATGAGATAACAGAGAATAAGATGAGAATGCGAAATCATATTTTCATCTCATTTAATATAGCATGAAACTATTAAAGTTGAAGACACGGTAAAAAAACACTGATTCTGGATTCTATATAGATTAATAATTTAACAAGGATATATTTCACCAAATTGAATAAATAAATATACTATAACTCAAATAAATATATATGCTTAAATAACTGTACTAGCGTAAGATAGTAAAATAATAGTGAATTAACGTTATGTTGTGTGAATGATACATGCATCCACCATTTTCTCGCTAGCAGCCATTTTCTAAGCCAGAACTCACGAAACACTGTCAACCAATCAGAAAAGAGCAGGTGGGGCATGAAGGTGTGTCCAAGTCAAATCTGAAACATCACCCAACAACTGCTGCTATCTACTGGTCGAATTTGGAAACTTTTCGAACCGATGTAGTCGGCCAATCAGAGGCAGAGCGTAGGCGGAGCTTGAGGCGTGTCCAATGGAAGTCGAAGCAAGTCACCCTATTGCTACTGCCATCTGCTGGCTGAATTAGGAAATACCTCGAATGTTTTCTGGCAGTGGAATAGGCTGCAATCTTGAACTTGCTTGTGATTTTCAGGAAATTTGCTTCAGATTTTTTGTCAAGAAACGTATATTTTAGCATAGCCAGTTACCCTAGAAACGTTAAGTAGCAATCATTTCCCACCAATACAAATATCATTCATCAAATTGAAAGAGTAACACTTCAAACTGAAAATCAGCAGGCCAAAAATTATACCTACAATGATAGTTTACAACAAACTTTTTGGTATAAGAACTGTGCAAGTTGCAGAATCTTTTTCAACCTTGTGAAAGTTGGTATTAGGCGGGTATCACACAATAATAGTTCTATGATCATATTGAAAGAGACGAAAATGCAAAATCATATTTTCATCTCTTTCCATATCATCAGATATGATAATGGAACTATTATCTCTTTTTCAAAAATTATCTTTTTATTGCTTAAAAATCCTTATAACTTTTGTATTGAATATATTCTGTGGTGTTCTATAGTTGTTATCTGTAGTTCAAGCTCATTTCTTATAAAACTGTGTTATTAATATTTTACTATTACTAATTTACTTATTACTATGTTATTAATATACATTACTTTCACTTTAAAAAATTTTTCTGGTTCTATTTTGTTTTTTTTTTTTCTGGAATGTTTTCATTAATTTATTTTTAGTTAATTTTATTTTTCTGTCTCTCTGAGTACTCCTTCATGCGGACGTGATTTAATCACATGCATGACAGTATTTTTCTGTAGAAGTTGAACTACTCACAGTTTAGAGGTATATATATTTTTTTTATTATAATATTATCATGTATGATTCTGTTAATCCATTTTCTGATTATCTTGTATTATCTGCACAAGTTTTGATGTATTTATTTGATTGTTGTTTTTTCTACAGAAATAAAGATTATTAAAGATTATTGTGTAATACCAGCCGTGGACGGTAATATTTCTATGTCATACGAAATAATATTTTCATTTCTTTCCATAAGATAAACTATTATTTCAAAACATCATCCAGGCATAGCTGAATGACAACTCTAATTGACAGTTCGACTTTAATTCCTTCAGAAGCAGACGAAACCGCCTAACGTTTTGGCTATTTACACTGGCGACTCTTGCCCACGAAACCGGTGAAGTGCCCGTATCTTTTACTGTACAGCACTTCACCTGTTTCGTAGGCACGAACCGCCAGTGGCTATTTATTATTTTAAAATTATTGTAATTAAAATACCTTGGTTTTTTGTCGGCGTCAAGTCTTGTTACATTGCAAGGCAGCAGCGGCGTAGCACGCAGGAAACACCTCTTATACGTCTCGTGCATCCGACAATGACAGACAGCAACCTATTTTGAAAAAAAAATCAAATTTAATACACTTAGAATTTATAAATACAGAACGGTAGAGTGAGCAAGAGAAGAATAATAAGTGAGAAAGATTGTAGCAGGAAGGCTATAGCAGTTACCAAAACTAAAAACTAAATACTCTGCGTATTGCAGAGATAAGAATGAAGTTACGAATCAGCTTCTCCAATCGTATAGTTTGTCCAAGCGAAGAAGACCCCCTGGCAACATGGGAAAATGACTCCAGCTTGGTCAATATTTGTTCAAGAAATATAAATGTGGTCTTAGTAGTAGATCAAATTGTTTCCTCCAATTTGAGACAAATTGATAATTTTTGAACCAACATTACCGAGCTGGAGTAGTTTTCCCATCTTGCCAGAGGGTCTTCTTTGCTTGACTATAGCTACTACTATACTACTATAGCTACTATAACTACTCAACGAGGTTAGTATAAGAGAACACGAATGGTTTGTAGTGAGAGCGATTAAGAGAGATATAATATTAGCTGATTATTTTATTTAACTAGATTACAGCATTTATAATTTAAAATCCTAAATAGCAATATTAAAATTAATCACACGATTGAATTGCATAAATAAAAATATTTATGCAGAATGAACTTGCTAATTACAAAGGTACCGTATAGGATTCAATTTTCTTACTGGAGTATTTATATGATTGTGATACATCTACATGAAATGGTATGCATATTATTAAATGGTGTAGTTCGGACATAGATGTCCATTCTTGGAGATGGATATTCAAGCATATCCCTCCCACTCAACCGTATAACGAGAGAGAGAGAAATAAAACTATTTCAGCTGTTTCTGAGCGGCTGAAAACCGTCCTGAATCCGCTCGTGTGTACCCTATTCTAGGAGGTTGGCGAATAACTTATTAATTCTCAGCTCTATCAGGACAGCCGGTGAGCTGTGTTCGAGAGCTAATTAGTATAGCTGGGGACGCTTTTGTTCCGATATAGTATCGCAGACAGCTCGCCGACTGTCCTAACAGAGCTGACCATTGATAACAGTCATTCGCCAACCGCCAGTTTATTATAGAAATTCCCTGAGCCTAATCTCGTGGCGTATAGCTTTTTTGTCAATGGCGCAAAAGCCCTATAATATGAAGGGCCTAGGCCTACCAGCTGGTTGCCAGTTTAATATTCACTCTACTATACAACCCGTCCAAGCAAAGAAGACACCCCGGCAAGACGGAAAAATGTCTCCAGCCCGGCCAATATCGCAAAAAGCCATAAATTCTCAAACAGAACCCACAGCCCCCAAACCAACACCGACCTACCCGAAGCCACACCCACCCCGCCAGAATGCCCTCCCAGCTAGGACAGGCAATACAGCAGGCGAATAATCATCAACCAGGATAGAGGTAACGTGTGGTTAGCACGTCTATTCTCTCAACCATAAGCCAGTCTTCACAACCAAGTGAAGATCCAGAACACCTCTGGATAACATGCAGTTAATCAGTTAGAGTGTAATGCAACAATTGATATTCCTCCAGAAACGGGAAATGACTGACTGTCTTTACTAACGACAGCCAATCTCCCAAAGGAGGTATAGCTATACTGGCTAGTAATTTCCCAGTGATTTGAATGGTACAAGGAGCAGACGAAACCGCCTCTATTATTGACACCAGCTTCGAGGTAGGTATAGTCTGTCCAAGCAAAGAAGACCCTCTGGCAAGATGGAGTAAATGACTCCAGCTCAGTCAATATTGGTTCAAAAAATATTGATTTGGTCTCAAATTGTAGATCAGAATGTTTCCTACTTTTGAGACCAAATCAATGATTTTTGAACCAATATTGACCGAGCTTGAGTCATTTTCCGATCTTGCCAGAGGGGGTCTTCTTTACTTGGACAGACTACAGGTACTTACAGTTAGCAGAACAATGAGCAGAGCACAGGCTAGAGTGCCCGCGGCCACGTAGACGTTGTGCAAATGATCCAGATGGAACGAGATGGGCATGCGCAGATCGATGCCACCCTCGCCCCCACCTGGACCCCCCGCCCCACCATCTGGACCCCCCAGATCGCCGATGTCCACTCCACTGCTAGAGCTCGGTATCACTTCGAACACTACTTCCTCTGAAAAATTAAAATTTTATCATTGTTTTAAAAGACCCAATAAAACGTTGCAAGAATCCATGGATTACTCACCTATAATTCCTAAAATTGAGGGTTATTAATTATTCTACACAAAACTATGAAATAACTCTATAACTCTAAAGCACCGTACAATAGTTTCAAACCCTAAATACTGCATCATTGCGCTTATGGAGTAGGCTACAATTCTGCCAGATGTTTGTGAGAGAGTAGAGGTCAATTTGATGTATTAAATACAATTACGGATGATAAACGACAACAACGCGATCACATTCACATAAGAAAATGCATTGCCATAATGCCGGGCTTATACAGCTGTAAATTTCAGAAGACAATTGTCTCGCCAATTGGCATCTTATTAACTCACCTTGAGACTGTTTGGTGCAATTTTAGGGTTGAAGCTGGAATAAATCATTAGAAATCAATGTATTTTCAATTATCACTGATGAATGCTATTCCTAAGATCTAAGGGTAGTATCTCTACTCTGTGTTTGTGTGCGGCCTAGAGAAGAACTTAGGAGATCACATTACATTTAGAAAAAATATAGCTATTTCGAATGATGCATCATGCCACACCTTATTTATACAATGTTACGTAAGATTTGTTGACTTAGTATGAATTTAGTATGTTATAACAGTGTGGCCATTGGTGTACGACCCCCTCAGTATTTAAAAATACATTCTTGGAACTAAACTATGAAGAGCCTACGATGTCATTTATCACTCTTTTTATCGGTTGCGATTTATGGCGCCGAAATGTTTCCTTCAACTTAAAATGGGGCAAATAATTTTTCTACTCTACCAAATTTGAGATGCTTCATCCATTCAGTCCTGCATAATTATCTTTATTTTATTTATTATTTATAGTAGATACAATATCTTACCGTTACAAATTTTTCCCGTGAACCCAGGTCGGCAAGCGCAGTAGAATGAGTCAATACTGCTCCAACATGTTCCTCCATTATGGCATGGATTTGCACTGCAAGCCTGCCAAATTAATCACCAATATTATCACTCAAATAGGTAATAAGGTATAGTCAAATTATCACTCAAATAGTAGTAGGTGAATGAAAATAAAAATTAATTATTGAATTCATTATGTTGAAGGACGATTCACATGTCGATATAGTAAACTATTGTGGTTCATGAAAATACAGAGATCAATCGAGAATCGAGCTCGGTTCCTCTGGATATCAGACCGGTAAAATATCGCCTACTCTTCCACAGACCATTTTCCATCTGAATTTAGTAGAGAGAAAGTGATTTTTAATTTAGTAGAGAAAGTTTATAGTTAAGTAGTTGTGAAAGTGATATTGTGTTAGATATCTATAACAAATAAAAAGACAAAATGTTGTCAAACCAGAGATTTATTGGAAAATCGAGATTTCGGTTGCTACACTATCAAATATCAATGTCTGTTATAGTCTGTTCAAGCAAAGAAGAGCCTTTGGCAAGATGAGAAAATGACTCCAGTTCGGGTAATATTGGTTCAAAAATATTGATTCGATGTCAAATTGTGGATCAGAATATTTCCTACAATTTGAGACCAAATGAATAATTTTTGAACCAATTTTGACCGAGCTGGAGTCATTTTTTCATCTAGCCAGGGGCTCTTCTTTGCTTGGGCAGACTATAAAATGAATGTTGAAGTCAAGAGCAGCCGTATTTTTTCTATCGGTCAAGCACCAGTGGCGTAAATAGCACCCCCGCAGCCCCGCCGTGCGGGGGCGCCACAAAACCATAAATTACTGTAAGGTCTGTGAACCGTATTCATTGGTTGGATATTGTAGTAAGTAAAAATCATTATAGAATAGAACAGTAATTTATAATCATTTCCAAACTGAAGCTCATTGTAATTTGGATAATTTTCCAAACTGAAGTTGATGAAAAACTATTTGAGAAATTCTATGACAAACTCTTGCTGAGCTTACTTGCCATTCTAATTCTAAGCTCTCGAGTCATTAATCTAGACGAAATTGTTGAAGATTTTGTGAGAGCAAAGAAAAGAAGAGGATTGGCCGATTGGTGATAGCTCTTTGTTCTACACAGTAAACAGTTTGTATTTATCTTTTTTTGTAATAAATGAATATTAGCTAAATACGACTCAAAGTCTACAAATTCTTTTTATTATAAGCTCATTAAATTATGGTACGTTTACTGCATAGCTCATACCCAAATATTAGGTGAAAATTTTGTAAAATTTATAATATACTGTGAGCTATAACTTATAGCCTATTATTCAACAATATTAATTCAAATTGCAAACTTAATTTTTCTTTACTTTTACTTCCTTAATATACAGTCGTAGTTAAAGTGGGCCTAATTGTTTCCGACCGATCATTTAATCTATAATCACGTCAAAGAAAGGCTACTGTAGAGCTCACCAAAACAGACATCAACAACATCAACTCATGCAAAAACAGAGCAAAGGTAACTTGAATGACTTATTTCCAGTCGTATCTTAGAGGGGGGAGAAGGGCGCACCCACTCGGCTAGTGGGGGGCGCTCCATTTCTTAGTTACGCAACTGTCAAGCACTGCTATTGGTAGTTGCCTGAACCAATCACAGTGAACGTCTCCCATTGGCCTAGAGACAGCATTGGCCTGGAGGGGCTTGTCTAGGCCAATGGGAGACGTTCACAGTGATTGGTTCAAGCAATTACCAATAGTGGTGCTTGACCAATAGAATCAATACTGCAGCTCTTCGCTTTGAGTTTCAGTTTACCAGAGATTGATAACCGATAACATAGTATCATAACAGATAACAAATAATATAGTAAGACAATATTTTCTGTCTTAATTTAAGTTTCTTTTAAAAAATAAACTCGTTATCTTCACATGACACTGAGTACGTTTCGTGAAGAAGTTTGATTTTTTCTATTCTGTGATTTTATAATGTCGAGTATTACAGCTGACGCCAAACATTTAGGTGGTTTCGTCTGTTTCTTGTTCGTGATGTTAACTACCAACAGCTGATGAAAAGCATTTATTGTCTCTTCAACATCATCTGGACATATCAGTAGTCTACTCGAGCAAAGAGAACAGTCTGGCAAGATGGGAAAATAACTCCAGCTTGGTCAATATTGATTCAAAAATTATAAATTCAGTCTCAAACTGAAGCAGAATGTTTTTTACAATTATTTTAGTCTACATTTATAATTTTTTAACTAATATTGATCGAGCTTAAGTCATTTCCCCTTCTTGCCAGAATGTTTTCTTTGCTCGAACAGACTATGAATGACAAAATCAGCTGTAGGAGCGCACAAGTAGCAGATGGAACCGTCTAACTTTTTGGCATCAGCTGTACTTACAGCCTTTGTAGGTGTGAGGCAGTCAGTGCCGGTGAATCCTTTGGGACAGTCGCAGCTGTAGGTGTTACCCTTGTCCACACAGTAGTGATGGTGAGAACAGGGATTCGGATCGCACAGGTCAACCTGCAAGAGATGAAAGATTGTGTCTTACAATTTTAAAAAAATATGCTCGTATCGATTTTATTGGTTGGGTAGCCTGCAACAGATCGAAGTTTATTACCCCTCACAACACTGATATTAATTATCTGTAACACTGATATTTTTTTGTAGATATGTCTTCTGTATGAATAAGCGAATTTGAGTTCAATTTACAATAATTCAAAACATATTAATTCGTGTGGCATTTATCGGCTGAGAGACTATTCCGGGTGGGTTTCATCTCTTCAATTCATTGTACCCACAAAGCAGGTGAAGTGCTCGTATCTTATACTGTACAACACTTCACCTGTTTCGTGGGCACGAGCCGCCAGTGCATTGTATATTTGGTTAGATCCATCCAAGAGCTGTCTCGATTGATATTCAATCAACTCATAATCACTGAACTACAGCTCTCACCGAGCAGCTTTCCTACCAATCTTCCAATCTGATTACAGTTCAGTGGTTTATAGAGTCCAAAATAGATACAGGAAGGAAGCTCGTTGATACGAGACATTTACAATGCTCATGAAACGACATTTTACAATGCTCATGAAATGAAACGCTGCCATATTGGAAATAAGCTGATCCTATTTGTTAATTATTACATTTTGAAAGCATTCAAACTCAATTATTTAGGTATTTTTCAAGTTGAATAGATGAAAATAATAATAATATACCACTGAGTTTAAGAGAGCCAATAGCTGCTTTTCCCTAATTTTCGGCATGTAAAATGAGCTAATCTCACTTTGCAACCCCGCGTTACGAATATTTTGTATCAATGAGCTTCCTTCCTGTATGATTGTATATTAATTTTGAACTTTTGTATCACTTCTGCACATCAGATATCCGCCTTGTGAAGAGGCCTTAATGGATAATGAAATTATATGAAAAGAGATGAAAATACGAAATCATTATGACATTGTTTGTATATTATGATAATAGGAATATTACCGTGAAATATTTCTATTATCATAGTTGATCATATAAGAAGTGATGTAAATACGAAATCATACTTTCATCTTTTTTCATAATATGATCAACTATGAGAATAGAAAAATATTACCGTGTAATACCGGCCTAAGCTTTGCCAAAATTTCAACTACCACAATTTACTACTGTCCTGTAATTGTCATCATGAAAAATACCAATCAATTATCAGTGAAATCTGTGAAAAATGAAATCTGTAACTTGGAATGTGTTTTGGTACAAACCTTGATATTGCACATCCTGCCAGTGTAGCCCCGCCCACAAGTGCATGAGAAGCTGCCGATGTGGTCGGTGCAGGTGCCGCCATTGCGACAGGGCGACGACTCACACTCGTTGTACTCGTACTGGCATTGGTCGCCTGCGAAACCTGCACAAACAATAAAAATTAATATTTTAAGGGCCGGTTGCACGTACGTTCTGCTAGTTTAATCACCGTTATTTCACCGTGTCAAAGTGGAAAAACGTTAAAATGAATAAAGTATTAAAATGTGATAGTAGTAGCAAAATATTCAAATGTACTTATTCAAAATAGATATTAGAATCAATAATTATCTCATTATTGTATAAATTTTTTATTTATTAAAACAACAACACGATCTGGAAATTGCATGCTGATACAACTTAATTGTTGTCAGGTTGGTAGAACCACAAAAATCGAAAACATTCAGCTGCTATTGTTTTCAGATATTGAAAATTTAATCATTAGCTGATGGTTATGTTAAAAATTTTAACGCCTTTAATTCTGGCCGATTAGTTTAGTATTGTGAAATTAGTATTCAATTCTACTTAAATAGCTGCTGACCGGTTAAAATTGAAAAAACCGCCATTGAAATTTTCCATTCTAGCATTGGTATCATTCCCTCAATGATAATAAATCCAAACTTGATTCATGAATTTAAAGGTTAGTAATATTTTGAGGTGATAAAATTCAATGTAAATGATGTGTCAACGAGTTTTTTAATAATTTATATGTTTCTATTCTCTATTTGAATTGAGTTAGTTTGCCGTTGCTACAAGATGTCGTTATACATGATAATCACGGCGTTAAAACGTAACGAAGTTACGAACAACCGGCCCATAGAGTGTTCAACTTGAAATAGTGAATAACTATCGAATTAAAATTTATCGATTCAGTAATTTTGACAAAGACCATTTTGGAAGACCGATTCCTGCAAAAGGTGGTATGAGCTATTTTATTGTTTCAAATGTTTCATCAGGGTCAAATAATGTGTATCTGAAAAGTGCCCACAGAATTTCTCTCGGCACAACCTTTTAAAACATTGCATTTTACATTTTTTCGCATATAACTCGAGAACAGTCCACATTTTTATGGAAACCCACCAATTATTTATTATAGAAAACATACTAATTCTGCATTGATTAAAAAACAAAGAAAATAAAAATCGGGCGGATAAAAAATGATTTACATTTTTTTTAAAAACATCTTTTTTCAAATTTTCCAAAAAACTGGGGGCGCCGTGGCAAACTGAGAATGAAAAAATTTAGAACATTTTTGTTTCTATTTGGGAATAAATTTTTTACTTGAATCTACAAGTTATAATTTTTTCTGCATCATCTCTCGACATCAACTTATTCATAATAATGAACTTCCGTTACAAATCATAGAAAACAAAATTCAGTTAGGCTACTCTTGGCGAAGAAATAAAGACTTCCAACTATTCATTTGAATTTCTTATTTTTTGTGTTTTTTCGTATTTCCATGTATTATTATGTATTGGGATTTATTTTCATTCGTCATTCTGGCGTATGTGAATTCGACTAGTGTAAAATAGTGAAAAGTGAATTAACGTTGTTTTGTGTATGATACACCATCCATCATTTTCTCGCTAGCAGCCATTTTCTAAGGCAGAACTCACGAAACACTGTCAACCAATCAGAAAAGAGCAGGCGGGCATGAAGGCGTGTCCAAGTCAAATCTGAAACAGCACCCAACAACTGCTGAAATCTACTAGTTGAATTAGGAAACTTTTAGAACCAATGTCAACGGCCAATCAGAGCATATAGTAGGCGGAGCTTGGATCCAATGCATACGAATACATGAAAATAAAGAACAATAGATTGGAATACATTATAAATTAGCAGATCTCAAAATTGCGATTGCAAATGAGAAAGCTGTGAAAATGCATGGGAGCTTGAATCATGTTGGGCTTTGAATAGGACTATATTATATAATTATGTTGGATTACATCCGTCTGGGGTAATAGAGGGGGGGGGCGCCTACAGGAATCTCGCACAGGATGCCAAAACACCACGCGAGGGCCCTGTGATTGCATATCAATTTTTGACTTTTTTACTACACTGCGTATCACAAATCTGGAATGTGAAGAGGCCTCCAATATCATATTCTATCATATATATTTATTTGCGATCAGTCAAGACCGACGGCTCAACTCCTACAATTCATGTGGTTCTGATGTGGTCAAGACCTGGAACCTCTCGATATCAAATTATTTGTGTTGCTACAGCTTAACTTGTGTAAAAAAACATGAAAATATTTGGAGTACCAGGCTGACAGAAGCAGCGATAGAAAACAAGTAATTGTTAGATTACCAGGCTGACAGTAGCAGCGATAGAGAACACGTAATTGTTAGATTACCAGGCTGACAGAAGCAGCGATAGAGAACACGTAATTGTTAGATTACCAGGCTGACAGAAGCAGCGATAGCCGTCGCGCTGGTCCACACAGATGCCGTGCAGACAGGGCGACGACAAACACCGATCCAAGTTGTGCTGGCAGAGGGCGCCGCTGTATCCCACCTGGCACGTGCACTTGAACTGCTGTGCCGTCTCGTTGCTCGGCGTGCACTCGCCGCCGTGCTGGCACGGAGTAGACTCGCACGGGTTGCGCGTGTCCTGGCACAGTTTGCCTGTGAAACCTGCCAACGGGGAGATAGTGAATTCAAAAATAAAATTTCAATACGGTACATTTATTGTATTATTCAAACACAATTGAGTACGTTCGATTCTCGATATAAAAATAGCATTTTTACAACCAAATATTGTAATATTTCTATATATTATAATTATGTTTTCACATTTCTTTTATTAGTCGTATATTGTGTAACTAAAATCAGTAACATTTATTGCGTTTTTCAAATTCCATGAGATCGTAAGATTGGACTATGCACAAGCCTTGGTCTGAATCGGGCGTTACATCATTCCAACACCTACAGTCTGTCCAAGCAAAGAAGACCCTCTGGCAAGATGAGAAAATGACTCCATCTCGGTCAATATTGGTTCGAAAATTATTGATTTGGTTTCAATCGTAGGAAACACTTGAAACCAAATCAATATTTTTTTCAACCAATATATTGACCGAGCTGGAGTCATTTCCTCTTTTGCCAGAGGGTCTTCTTTGCTTGAACAGACTATACCACTATGACTTATTTCAAAACTATACGTATGGATATTTTGTATTATAATATCTATATTGATTCTATATTCGTTTTTAACAAACAACTCATAAATTTTGAAACTACCTATTGAAAAATAAATGAAAATCAAACACCCTTCTAAAAACCTTTAAGATTATCAAAACACAAATTGGATTATTATTATTAAAATTATCTTCATTTATTATTTTGTTGCCAATCCAATTTTTGAAAAAATTTTAAAAACCTAGATTTTGGTGCAAATAGGAGTTATAACATATGCTTTCAATTGCAATCATATGATATTATTTAGACTTATATTTTTAATTTTTAATCTTGTTTACTTATTTCATTACCATTTTATCCACATTGATGATGGCCTAATGTGCCGAAACATGTCTGTGTTTTGATAATTTTAAAGTTTTTTAAAAGGGTATTTGATTTTCATTTATTTTTCAATCATTTTAAACAGCCCTAAGTTTTAAAGTTCAGTTTACCTGACCTATGTATCATTTAAAGCCCTCTTTACACGGCATATTTCTGAAATGCAGGTAGTGTTATAGAATACAAATTTGATTAAAAAAAAAGCTCATTGATACGATACATTTGCAATGCTTATCACATCGAAAATGAGCTAATTCTATCTCAATTTATTTCTCTTTCATGGACTTTACAAGGATGTTCAAAAAAGTAATAAAGAATATATTCTTCACATGGACTAAAATGCCTGTGTGCGTCTATCAATAATCAAACATTTTGAGTTCACGAAACAGGTGAGGTGCCCGTATCTTTACAGTACAGCACTTACCTGTTTCGTGGGCACTCACCAAAGGGACATAGGCATTGGAAGGTGTTGCCCTCCTGGCCCTGAGACAGGTCGACACAGATGCCCTCGTTGAGACAGGGGTTCGAGTAGCAGGCGTGCTGCTCTTCGCAGTGCAGACCAATGAAGCCAGGACAACAGTGGCATTCGTAAGAGTCCTGAAGAAATGAAAACAAAACATGGATTAGTTTGAAAATTAACTAGTGAACAATGACTTCAAATATTGATAATCTAGATATCTAGAGCACCAAGTTCGGCATTATTTCATCATTCCAAAGCATCTATATTAGAACTATGTGAATTTTGCCCTGAAATTGATCAGGAGCGTCCTGAAAAACTCTGACACCAGACCTGAGCCAGCCAGGTTACACGAATATTATTATTATTATTATTTGCCGATCAACGAATAATAACCATAAAAACATCAATACTATTTAAGGCCACTTAGTTCCAATATCGATGAGGAATTTCTACATTCCAGGCAATTACGACCGCTTGTGAGCTGATCGGATCATGACGTCAGAACCTCGGAGGCGGGGCTAAGGTCCGAACACTCAGTGGACGGAGTATAGAGTATCAAGGAACATTAATAATGACTATATGTGATGTGATATTTCAAATTAACTATTATTCTGCTCAGTGCTCATTCTATGATAATAGTTATTTTGAAGTAGCCAATTATTGCTTCCGCCCAACTGTATTTTGTAAATCATGTATTTGCATAATATATTATTCTAAATGTAACACTTGTTGAATATAATATTTTGGTGCAGCCAATTAATATCAATAATTAACTTTAAAGATTGTACAAGTGGCTTTCAGAGCTACCCATGACATAATGAAAATGAATAAATAAATGATCAAAATAAGAGGAAGGTGTGGCTTTTGAAGATTTCCACTATAGGTCTTCCTTGAACTCTTCGAGTAGAATTTAGAGAACAGTTACTGTAAAATATGTTTCCGTTACATGATTTGTACTCCTTTTGGAGTTCAACGCATGGTAATAATACAGTCAGACTTGATGCAACGTTGCCGAATCTGCTAATTATGGTTAAAAATCCATTTATATTACCATTATAATACACCTGGCGAAATGGAAACGTTTATGAATGAGGTAGTGGGAGGTACTCTGCTGATACAGTCTCTATTCGACTATTTCCATGTGTTCAACTTTAGGTACTCAAAATAATAAAAATATCCCGAAAGAAATATGTGAGGCCGCAACGCTGGATGTTTACATTGTTTACGATGTGAATAGAATGATAATAGATGGCTATAAACATAATTTATTTCTATTTCTATTCATTTTTCTTAAACTCCAATCCACCCATATGGGTTGACGTTGAGTGGAAGAAGGGGCTTGAATGCCTCAAAATGATGTAATTTACTGAACAGTGTCATTTTGATTGAGTGATGATCCAGACGATTTGAGTGACGATTTGTATCTACGTGACGATCCAGCAGTACGGCCGCATCTTCCAAAGATATCCCTGAAGATTTGTAGACTGCTAGTTTCTCCAGTTATATTATTGGATTCTTATAACTTGCCAATTGATACGCTTTTTTCAAAGGCATTTGAAACTTTTTTATCACTTTGTTTTCTAAAATAGAACAATAACTAAAAGGATAATGTTAGTGATCAGTAAATTGTTAAATTTTAAAAGTAAATATTTAAAACCTGTTGCCCACCATTGTTGAGTTAGTGTAGCAGATTCCTTTTGTTGAACAGTCCTGGTTGTCTCCACAGTTGTCCGATTTCACAACAATGTTCAGTTGTACACAGTGCGTACCCCATGCTTCAGAAGTCACTGAAAATTTTATTTTCAAGTTTAAAAATTCTCACTCAATGAATCTACTTTGTATTGTCTTGAAAGCAGGATTTCGTGATTTTCTATTAGTATCATTGACTCTATTAGATAGCCTAAGTACTCTACTTGTACTCTACTAAGCATTCTAGGCTAATAGTCATCGTTAGAACTGTTCTCCATCCAAGAAGTAAAATGATAATATTGTTATAAATTTTTTGGTTGTTATTGTTTCGTTGATCTTCAGAATATTTGAGTGAAATAACCTAATACAGGCCTAAATGATGTCTTATAATTGTTTATTATAGAATATTGTTGCATTAATTTTAAACTTGATAAAAATCACTTTTAAATATACTTTTACTCACATTGCAGTGACTCAAGTTCTGACCTGTTATCCACCTCAATCCAATTGCGTTCTCATAAAAAATATCCTACAAATGTGGTTAAAAATATCGAAGTTGAGTTTATTCACCGTTTATTCACCTGACTCTGACAGACAGTCTGAAGATGACCACACAACAGGTTGAAACTTAAATCACTGCAATTTGATGAAAAGTTGATTTCCATATTTCAAGGTGATTTCTATCAAGTTTAAATTTAAAAGTGGGAAAATTGGATACACAATGAATTAATTTATTGAAGGGTGTTTCTACATAATACATTGAGTAACATAAATTTCTAAATCTATGGAGTTCAGTACGTAGCGTTTTAGGTACGTGTGGGTTTACAATCTCAATCTCAATCTCTGTGGGTCTACTCAGCTATTGCGTACTTTGATAACAATCGACCAGTAACCGATAAGAAACTACATAATATTGTATAATAATGCAAACAAACTTAAATTGTATAACCTAATACAATTTAGCCCGATAAGGTCATAAACTAGTCGAAAACAAAATTCATCGAAAACCTATTGTATTCAATGAATGAACGAATCAAATTGAATTTAAATTGAAATTTAAATGTTACAAACTTACCTATAAGTTTGTTGACACCGTCGGCGAGATCTTTGTCGTAGAGCGCAATGACCTTGTGTCCGTCCAAGGTCATGGGCGCAATGTCGAGCAGCACGGTGTCGTCCAGACGACACGAGTCGTGGGCGCGTGTCGCCGAGTAGACGGCCAGTTCGGGCGCACTTTTTGAAGAGGCGCCCGCGGCGGTCGGAGATAGTAGCGAGTCGTTGATGCGCACCAGTAGCACGTCGCCGCTCTGCATGAACGTCGACGCTTCCCAGATCACCTCTTCGCCCTCCTTCAACAATTGTCAATTGATAATTTATAAAATTGATACAGTAATCAATATTCAATAAGAACATATGTGTAATATAATGTGTAAAGCCTAATCATATTCAAATTTTCTTATTCAATTTTGTTATGACGAGTCGCCTTGATCGAGTATTCCTGGCGCCAGAAATGATTAAGGAATGTATAAATAAATGAATACTGTTCAAGTGATACTGTGACGTGAATAAAAACTGGAATGGACTTCAAATTAATAATGAAATAATTATAGACCAATATATATTATTTACACAGCTAAATTCAATTCCGGAGTTTCAAGTTCCCCAATCGGATCTCCGGGGGGAACATTTTTGAGAGATGTCGTGGAGAAATTTAATGTAAATATGGAAACAGAAATAAAGATTGGTACTTGGAACGTGAAAACAATGGCACAGGCTGGAAATATAAACACTGCAACAAAGGAAATGAGAAGAATGGAAGTTCATATTATGGGTATCAGTGAGATGAGATGGCCAGGAGAAGGTTTAGTAGATGTGGATGAACACAGAGTGTACTATTCAGGAACACAGGATGGCAAGTTTCTGAACGGCGTGGGCATTATTGTCACCAAAGAGGTAGCGCGGAGCATCATAAATTTTGTCCCACTCTCTGAAAGAGTTCTTCTGATACAGATTAGTGCCCGACCAGTAAATCTAAACATTATCCAGATTTATGCCCCTACTGCAGACAAAGAAGAGAGGGAAGTTGAAGAAGTATACAGGGATATTGCACAAATATTTTAAAAGCTACCCAAACAAGAAGTTAACATCATCATGGGGGATTTTGATGCCAAGTTAGGAGCTGGAGGAAAAACAGAGCTCATTGGGTCTTTTGGTTTAGGAGAAAGGAACGAGAGAGGAGAAATGCTTGAAGAATTTGCAGATGAACATGGCCTTGTAGTTCTCAACACTCAGTTTAAACAACCACCACGGCGTTTATACACATGGAGATCGCCCCTTGACAGACCTGGTAGAATAGTCAGAAATCAAATAGATTATATACTAGTCAACAAGCGTTTCAGAAACAGTTGCTTGAGTATGAGAACTTTTCCAGGAGCAGATATGCAAACAGACCATGTGCCGGTCATTGGAAAATTCAAAGTTGTTTTGAAAAAGATAAAGAAAAGTATTTCATTGAAAGTTGACCTCAGACAGCTGAAAAATGGGCAGACAAATGAATGTGTGATAAGAGAGTTGAACACAGCAATGGCAGAAATAATGGAAGATAGCTCAGTGGAAGAACAGTTGAATCACCTGAAAAGCAAAGTAGAGCATATTAAAAAGACTATTCTGAAAGGAAATGGACAAAGAGTAAAAAAGAAAACCTGGATGACAGATGACATATTAAACCTAATGTAAGAGAGAAGATTGAATAAGAATAACAGAATTGAATATAAAAGGATAAACAAAATTATAAGGAATGAAATAAGAATGGCTAAAGAGAAGGAACAGAAGGAGAAATGTGAAGAAATAGAAGCATTGCAGTTGAAATATGACTATTTTAACGTCCACCGGAAGGTGAAGGAAATCACTGGTCAGGGAAGGAAAACAAACTTTGGGAAGCTGGTTGATGCCAATGGGAACATTGTAGTAGACATGGAGGAAAAGAAAGAAACATGGACCAAATACATGGAGCAACTCTTTGAAGATAATAGAGAGAATCCCCCAGATCCCCAAATTGATGTAGAGAGTGGGCCAGAAATAATTGAATCAGAAGTGAGGGCAGCTATATAGAGCAGAGCAAAGAAGGAAAAGCAGCAGGACCTGACAACTTTCAGATAGAGTTCCTAAAATCTAGAGTTCTAGATGAAAATGCATTAAAGAAGATCACTTGCCTTTTCAACAAAATCTACAATTCAGGTAAAATACCACAAGAATGGCTAGTCTCAGAGTTTATTGCACTTCTAAAGAAACAAGGCGCAAAACGATGTGAAGAATACCGAATAATAAGTCTGATGAGCCACCTGCTAAAAGCTTTTCTTAAAATCATTCATAAAAGGATATACAACCAATGTGAGAACCAAATCTCTCGAAACCAGTTTGGGTTTGTCAATGCAATGGGAACCAGAGAAGCACTCTTTGCAGTTCAGGTCCTTGTCCAAAGATGCAGAGATGTTGACCATGATGTTTACTGCTCCCTAATAGACTATGCCAAAGCATTTGATCGAGAACAACATGGAAAAATGATGGAAATATTGAAGAAGACAGGTATTGATATTAAGGATCTGAATATTACAGGTAGTTTGTACTGGGGACAGTCAGCAAAAATGAGAGTCGATGGAGAAACAACTGAGGCTGTCAAAATAATGCGAGGAGTGAGGCAGGGATGTGTACTCTCTCCCCTTTTGTTCAACATTTACTCTGAGCATATCTTTGGAGAAGCGCTGGATAATGGAGAATAAGGCATCTCTATAAATGGGAAGAAATTGAGTAACATAAGATATGCAGATGACACCATTGTGTTTGCTGATAGCCCACAAGAACTGCAACAACTGATCAACAAAATCGCAAGAGTCAGTAAGGAATATGGATTGGATATGAACATACAAAAGACCAAATTCATGATTATCAGCAAGAAGAAGATTGACAACATCCAGCTATTCATCAACAATCAGCCAATTGAGAGTACCACATACCACATACCTGGGAACATGTATAAACGAGAACTGGGATACAACTCAAGAAATCAAATCTCGAATTGCAAAAGCCACAGCTGCCTTCAACAAAATGAGCCAACTCTTCAGAAGCCATGACCTTACTCTTGAAAAAAAAAGAGACTTCTCAGATGTTACATATTTTCAGTCCTCTTGTATGGTACAGAATCTTGGACACTCAATGAAAACACTTCCAAGAGAATAGAAGCCTTTGAAATGCGAATGTATCGAAGAATGCTGAGAATATCATGGACTGAACATGCCACTAATGCAGAGGTACTGCGAAGTATACCTTCTACTACAGACAATCATCCAAGGAAAAATCGATGGAAGAAGAGGTCCCGGCAGGAGAAAACTGTCTTGGCTACATAACCTCAGGAAGTGGACCGGGAAAACATCCATTGAACTTTTCCGCATGGCTATGGACAAAATTAAGCTTGCCAAGCTGGTCGCCAACATCCGTAACGGATAGGAACCACAAGAAGAAGAAGAAGATATATTATAGGTACTGTATTATATCTATGAACTGTACGCATCTTAATTCCATTGCAGGAAGAGAGTAGGCAACCCGCAGCACTGGTTTCTTTCTATTATAGAGGGAGTCTCTATTCTCTATCCAGCGAAGTGAAAATAATAAGCTTGGAATACTGTGTTTATAGAAAGCGAGGAAGAGAATAGGCAACCCGCAGAACTGAAGATTTCTTCTCCAACCAATGATTATTAATTTTAATATAATAAATCTTATTGAACGAGCGTTAGCGAGTTCCTTCTTTTGACTCGACGCTAAAGTCGTTGTCCGTCTGTTTGTCTGTATGTTCGACGATAACTTTCAAACGCCTTAATTAATCAACTTCAAATTCAGAACACATATTCTTCGAACATTTATACAGGTCAAGTTCGTTGGACATGAAAATTGGAAATATTGTTTCAATTATTAAAATTTTTGTTACCTCGTGGTGTAAACATGAAATGAAGGTATATGATTAGTTCAAATTAGACACATTAGAGAGCGCATCAGTCCAATCTACAATCAATTCCTGTTGTCCTATTATATTTTCTATCGCGTATAGTAGATCAAATGAAAAGAGATGAAAAATATGATTTTTATTTTCAAATTACTGAGTAGGAGAATATTTCCGTGTAATACCGGCCTAAGTCAAACTAATAATATGTCACCCATGCTTGATGAATGCTAATGAGATGAGTCATTTTTTAAACATAGATCTATAATTTTTTATTATTATCATTATCTATACGAATCAAAATATAAACATATTGAAAAAATTCCATAGCCTACTTTGAACGAAGTTCTACAATATTTGTCAATGGTTCAACTATTCTTCAATTTTTGTACATTTGAGAACTCACGAAAGTCTATTGAATTTAATACAGAATGAGATTAATACATGTATACATGTATGACTATACTCTACATGAAGTTTCAATATACTATGAATGAGTTTCAGCAATAAATAAGAGAAAGTTATTCTATCCACATTATTTGTAGATTAGAATATAACTTACATATATGTAGAACGTTAAAATTATCTGTGAAATCTCTGAATTTTTGCAGTAGTCGTCTTGATAAGTACATTTTCATTGGTGCTTTGGCTGCAGCGGATTTACGGATAGTTGGAATAACAAAAAAAAATAAATCATATATCAAAATATTCCGTACATCACTATATCCTCACAAAAAAATCTTCAGTATTTTAACAATATAGTTATCATATTAGTATGATTTGTGGTTCCTATTTCGACTATTCGCGTCTGCCAACGCATCAATGAACTTGATCAAGTGGACTTGACTACAAAATTTCATCATCATGATATTCAAGCCATAAGTTGACTTTGGCATTTGCACGCCAGTTCTTCAGCCCATGGGGCTCACTAGTTTATCTATTCAGTATATGCTTTCATTAGTGGGGAGACCCAAAGGGTTGCTCCACTTCGCAATATTATAACCTCATTTTTTTATTAATGAAAACATGGAAAACAATGTGGGTTATAGTTCTTTTAAAAAAGTAATTTTCAAACAAAAAATTATTATTTCAAAACATCATTAACAACTCAAACTAAAACACTTCACAAATTCACTACACCATGGCCGAGAATAATAAATTTTGACTGGAAATTTAGAGCTCAAAAATTTAATGATAAATTATGAGAATAATAAATGAAATGAATCATACTTGGATTGGGAGATCATTATAAATTCAACGCGGATTTCATATCATTATCACACTCATCTCTATATATAAAAGCGAAATGGCACTGACTGATTCATTCATTCATTCATTCATTCATCACCAGAACTAAAAATCCACTGAACCGAATGCGTTCAAATTTGGCAGGCATGTTCAGTTGGACGTTTAGACGCGTGCTAAGAACGGATTTTAGAAACTTTCCAAGGATACGCAAAATATTAAAGTTTTTCTATAGTTTTTCAGCGTTTTCTCAATTTTTTCGAGAACCAACCGATAGAAAATGTTGATATTTGGTAGGCAGGTTCAGATAAGGTCTAGAAATGTTGTGTTGGAATATTTTTGAATTCCGTTCAAGATTACGCCACTTATCAGTATTTTTTTAATTTGTAGATGTATTGCGGGTTGCATATTTTCCGCCTTTATACTTCTTACTGTGAACTCAATGGTTCAGCGAGATTATAGATAAACTAATTTGGAAGATATTGAATCAAGTTTCAAACTATGTCCGATATACTTCCCAAGGTTACGCTCAATATTAGCGTTTTACTATTTTTCGGAGCTTTTCTTGGATTTTTCGAGAATGAATAGGTAGAAAATGTTGAAATTTGATAAACAGGTCCAGATTAGGTCTATAAATTATGTGTTCAATTAATTTTGAATCCCTTCTGAGCCGAATTCGCAGGCGAGCGAAGCGAGCCTGTTTTTCTCAGCTTACACTGACAGAGGTTATGCAGGCGAGCGAAGCGAGCCTGTTTGACTCACTGACACTACTGATACTGAAGGGGGTCCAGGGGGCGGAGCCCCCTGGCTAGGCGGAGAAGGCGAGCGAAGCGAGCCTGCCGGCTAGTTTATAATAAATTCAACAGGTATAATTATAATTCTTTACAATACATCAAATTTTGCCAAATGTTAATAATCCATGTTCAATATAAGATCATGAACCTAACTCGTGGTGTTCTGATAATAGCCTTACCAATATGTTATTCTGGCCTGGTCAATGTTATATGTTGCAAATTTGAGCTCCCCGAGAACTGCGACATTGCTAGCGAAGCAAGCAAAGAAGACCCTCGGGCAAGATGGGAAAATGACTCAAGCTCGGTCAATATTGGTTCAAAAATCATCAATTTGATCTCAATTGTAGAAAACATTCTGATCTACAATTTGAGACCAAATCAATAATTTTTGAGCCTATATTGACCGAGCTGGAGTCATTTTCTCATCTTACCAGAGGGTCTTCTTTGCTTGGATAGACTATATCAATAATATGCTCACATGTCATGTACAATGTGTAAAGTGTATGGGACATGAAGTGCATGCTATGTCATGTCATTGGATAGAACTTGGATAGGTATCACTTGTGACTGATATATAGAACTGTGTATCATGTCTATTGTCAACATGTAGTCATGTATATAGACACTTTAGACACATAGAGAATAAACATTCTCTGTAGCAAGTACTATACAGAATAGAGTTAATGTTTCCTTCATCTTAGGGCTACTTTCTTACTTTTTTAGTGCATTTCATTTGAAAAAATGCACTATTGGTCTTGCCCTGACAATCGAAAATTTATGATGTGATATATTTTTTACACGTTTCCGAGCCCCTAGAACACGAATCTGATGTCCGTTCAAATTCATATATCTCTCTATATATATATATATATATATATATTTATATATGTACAGTTTCTTGTTAACACGATAACTCCCAAAGGGCTTGTCGGAGAGCAACCAAATTTTGCACAAAAATCATTAGTGTTAATATCTCGGTCAAGTTCGTTAACCAGCCAAATTGGTCCAAGGGTAGGGGGTGAAATTAGGGGATGAAAATTTTGAAAAATCACTACAAATCGACCAATAACGTGATCGTTTTGAAAATTGGTGGGTATAATACCCTTATTATTCCCTACAATTTGAGTCATCAACGAAAAAAATCCAATCAAAAATGGCAGAGAAAATGGCGAATAACACAATGCCAAAAATTGTGTTTTTCGAAAACGGCGCCTTTGATTTCATACCCTGAATAGCTCATTATAAGTCATATGATTTGAGCCATCATAGAATTGCATTTGAAATGCACTCTTTCCGACCGCCAGCTGCCGGAGTGAATTTTTTTATTTTGAATATTAATCACAGTACCCTTTCTCAATTATTTTCACTCATGCATGAATAAAAATAATTGAAAAAGGTGCTGTGATTGACATTCAAAATAAAAAACAGAATAGAGTTATTACATTATTTCCTTCGACTCTACTCAGCTAGTTCAATACCAAATTCAGTGCAGAAATTCGAGAATTATACCATATCAGTACTAAAACTGTATAATTTGAATTATAATATAACTATCGACTTTTGACTATATTGAATAAGATCACAATAGAAGCACGAAACAATCGGAAGCCACTCAACTATAAACTTCTATCCACTGGCGGCTCGTTAAGTGTTCAATGAATTTTGAATCCCTTCTGAGCCGAATTCGCAGGCGAGCGAAGCGAGCCTGTTTTTCTCAGCTTACACTGACAGAGGTTATGCAGGCGAGCGAAGCGAGCCTGTTTGACTCACTGACACTACTGATACTGATGGGGGTCCAGGGGGCGGAGCCCCCTGGCTAGGCGGAGAAGGCGAGCGAAGCGAGCCTGCCGGCTAGTTTATAATAAATTCAACAGGTATAATTATAATTCTTCACAATACATCAAATTTTGCCAAATGTTAATAATCCATGTTCAATATAAAATAATGAACCTAACTCGTGGTGCTCTGATAATAGCCTTACCAATACGTTATTTCGGCCTGGTCAATGTTATATGTTGCAAATTTGAGCTCCCCGAGAACTGCGACATCGCTAGTATAGTCTGTCCAAGCAAAGAAGACCCTCAGGCAAGATGGGTAAATTACTCAAGCTCGGTCAATATTGGTTCAAAAATCATCAATTTGATCTCAATTGTAGAAAACATTCTGATCTACAATTTGAGACCAAATCAATAATTTTTGAGCCGATACTGACCGAGCTGGAGTCATTTTCTCATCTTACCAGAGGGTCTTCTTTGCTTGGATAGACTATATCAATAATATGCTCACATGTCATGTACAATGTGTAAAGTGTATGGGACATAAAGTGCATGCTATGTCATGTCATTTGATAGAACTTGGATATGTATCACTGGGCCAGTGCTACACATAGAACTGTGTATCATGTACTCTATTGTCAACATGTAGTCATGTATATAGACACTTTAGACACATAGAGAATAAACATTCTCTGTAGCAAGTACTATACAGAATAGAGTTAATGTTTCCTTTATCTTAGGGCTACTTTCTTACTTTTTTTTATTTTGAATATTAATCACAGTACCCTTTTTCAATTATTTTCACTCATGCATGAATAAAAATAATTGAAAAGGGTACTGTGATTGACATTTAAAATAAAAAACAGAATAGAGGTATAACATTATTTCCTTCGACTGTACTTAGCTAGTTCAATACCAAATTCAGTACAGAAACTTAAGAATTATACCATATCAGTACAAAAACTGTATAATTTGAATTATAATATAACTATTAACTTTTGACTATAGAATAAGACCACAGTAGCAGCACGAAACAATCGGAAGCTACTCAACTAGAAACTTCTATCCACTGGCGGCTCGTGGCCACGAAACAGGTGAAGTGCTGTACAGTAAAAGATACGGGCACTTCACCTGTTTCGTGGGCACGAGCCGCCAGTGCTTCTATTTCACCTCGAAAGAGCCTCTGCAACCCACTTAATAGAATGACTTCTTTATTTTAATGACGTGGCGAAGTTTGGACAGCAATGTCCACTCTACCACTTAATTAGTATCTTATAAAGGATTACGATAAATGATAATGTAAGTTACAATGAAGGTTACACCAACTATCTTGAATATATCTCAAAAAAAAAATACATGATAAAGTGAGGGCGTGTGTGATAGTAAGTCAAGAATTATTCGAGAAAAACTCCAAGGATGAGAGAAACAGACAAGAGAAAGAGAGATTGAACGAGAAAAGAGAGGTGAATACCAAGAGAAGTGGTGCAAAAACGTTAGGGGGGGCAGGAGCATCCCCCCCTTGGTCGCCCCAACACGATGGACAGTGTCCACTGACTTAACACCCCCTCCCTACCCTCGGCATAACCACCCACCAGACGGGAATCCCCCCTGTCATCCCTTACAAAAAGGAAACCCTTTCCTCCCTCCCATCAACCACGATGTTATCTCAAAGGCTAGTAGGCCAACTGCTGGCAGAATCCTAAGCACCACCCCCCCCCCCACACACTGGAGCTATCGATTGGGCGTGTGTGCGCGTGCGTATGCATTCCCTACATCTTAATACCCCCTTCAGATCGACCCCCGCTCACCCATCACAACTCGATTCTAATAGCCAATGAATTCGTAAAGAAGTGGAACAATGCTAGTCTAAGTAAGTTTCCTCCAATTTGATTACTGTAAACAAGCACGTCTCATCCTGTAATCTCCGTATTGGAGTAGCTCGTATAAGATGGGGATTGCAACGTTTCCGATACAGTAGTTACACTTTTCCAACTGCTTTTTGTGAGGCCTGCATACCATCTTTAAGTGAAATGGAATCCCCCCCATCCATGTAGGCCTACAATTATCCTTTTAATAAGAGTTAAAGGGAAGAATAAATTCAATAACTATAAATAATTGCTTTCGTGTGTACGGAAACATGCTCTTGTAAATCAAATTCCAATAAAATTGGAAATTGACAGTTTTTAAATTTTATTGAAATTGAAATGTGAAATTCGACAGAATCTAAGTTCTTCCACTCTGAAAAGGTTCCACAAAATCAATATTCACTATAGGTTGAGCTCATTCTTTTCTTTGGACTACTCTAAACTTTGGACGTTTAGAATGTGTTTACATTTCCGTAGTCCGTAGGGTATAGTCAAAATACAGTAGTGTGTCCAAGCAAAGAAGACATTCTGGCAAGATGGCAAAATTACACCAGCTCGATCAATATTGGTTCAATAGTTATAAATTTGGTCTTAAATTTTAGTGAACATTCTGATCTACAATTTAAGACCAAATTTATTAATTTTTTTACCAATATTGACAGAGTTGGAGTTATTTTCCCATCTTGCCAGAATGTCTTCTTTGCTTGGACAGACTATACCGACGTTTCATGAAACGGGCCAGATTTCATTATTTCTGAATGTGTCAAAAGTCGAAATGCGTTACATTTGCTCAATATTGTGGCCTGCGTGCCTATTATTTTGTTGTCGTGACGTGACTGTAGAGCATTAAAGTTTGGCCTATTCATCAGCCTATTGTGGGCCAACTGGAGTTCAACAATGAACTGATAAGTCTGACAAACGGAGAGAAGTTTGCTTTGTTTCCTGTATTACCACTACTAAAGCTCCCCCCCCCCCCTCTTCACAGCACGAATAGTAGTTCAACCCTTTATTTCCTGAAAATATAGTTTTCTTAGGTTTTCTCTTGTAGATTTTTCTCGAGCATTGTGTAACTATTTCAATAAAGTTTTTTTTTGTTTGTTCGTCAATGGCTCAACAGCCCATGAAGGGCTTGGGACTACCAGCTGCTTGTCAGTTTCATATTCTCTCCACTGTATAGTCCAATTTATTCCAATAAAGTACATTCATTTAATAGATTCGCATGCCTTACTGCCCATTCAATTGAAACACTTTCAAGAGATACAAGGGGAGTACTTGCATCGAATGAAATAATCTTATTGAGAGTTACTTCTTGTATCATCATTGATCATCATATTGATATGATGTATTTATTCAATAATGTAATGATTTTATTCCATTGTTTCACTTGAAAGATGTATTTTTTGTGTATCATCTTGAAAGTAATAATAATAATAATATTCGTGTGACCTGGCTGGCTCAGGTCTGGTGTCAGAGTTTTCAGGTCGCTCCTGATCAATTTCAGGGCCTCAGACATGACTTAACGACTGTTTTTAGGCAGCCGGGACCGACGGCTTAACTTGTCCATCCGAAACACGGGAGAGTGGCCTGAGAAAAATTCCCGGTCTGACCTGGGTTTGAACCCGGGACCTTTGGGTTGCAACGTCAGCGCTCTACCCACTCAGCTACGCCACCCCCCATCTTGAAAGTGAATTAACACACATTGAATGAGATTGTTGAATTCTTTATAATTCTGTCCATTGAATGAGAATTCGCCCTTCCCTAGAAATCAATCTCGAGGAATTTAGAACTCAGCTATGAATACAGCCATGAATACATCAATGAATAGAGCCTCAAAACCAATAAGCCTAATGATTAATCATAAACATAGATAACTTGAATATACGTATTAATGATGTTTTCGTTTCCAATCAACTAGGTACTGTATTATTTTGATCCTCATTCTTCTTCTTCTTCTTCTTCTTCTCCTTTTTCTCCTTCTTCTTCTTATTCTTCTTCTTCTTCCTCTCTTCCCACTTCTTTTTCTTCTTCTCCTTCTTCTTTTAGACCTTCTACTACTTCATCCCCCTACTGTTCCTTTTCACAAAGTTTGCGCTTTCAAAGGACGAAGTTTACTTTCAACTTTAAATTAATGCGATTAGGCCGCCGCGCCGGCTAAGATTTACCGCCAGCCAAAACACCGCTGCGTAGCCCAAGAAAGTTTATTTTCACACACCGCACACTACAATAGAGAAAGGATTACTTACATTGTTGGTGGCAATTGTTCTACTCCACCACCAGCTATATAGCGTGACTCAAAGTTTCCAATCTTGGTTACTATTTCTTCGTCTTTTCGGTTCTCTCAGAGAACTGGCGGCTCGTGCCCACAAAACAGGTGAAGTGCTGTACACATTGAAAGATACGGGCACGTCACCTATTTCGTGGGCACGAGCCGCCAGTACACTTCTCCCTCGTTTTCTCATCCCTCCTCTTTAAAAAACACTTCTTCACTTCACTTCAATCTTCTTCACTCTTCTTCACTCTTCTTCACTCTTCTTCACTCTTCTTCTTCTTCTTCTTCTTCTTCTTCTTCTTCTTCTTCTTCTTCTTCTTCTTCTTCTTCTTCTTCTTCTTCTTCTTCTTCTTCTTCTTCTTCTTCTTCTTCTTCTTCTTCTTCTTCTTCTTCTTCTTCAATCTTCTTCACTTCAGACACAATTTCAAATTTCCTATTCTTCCTATTATTTTCCAAATTTTTCATCTTCCTTACATATTCAGGAAATGATAAATTTCAAACAAAAATTCACATAACAATATTACTTTGCAATCGTATACTCAATCTCGACTTCCATACTCTTTCATTTCCAATTTTTCCAATTTCTCGGTCACATTCAGTAAATAATAAATTTCAAGTTATTAACATAAATTTATTAATGATAGATTTCAAGAATTAAACAACGATTATTTCTTGAAATCCTTTATTGTTTGGTTGATATTGAACTATCAGCACCGAGCAATGATAGGCAACCGAAGAGATCATGTACAAGATCATACATTTTCTCAATTTGAGCCATCGCGAATTGAATAAGATGATACATTATTACCTTGGACTAAGTACTATTAGTAGATTGTATTTACTAATTCATTAGATTACTGACTTGGTAGATTCACTTATTTAGTAGATTGTATTCATCTTGTATACTTCAGTATTAGTATTCCGTAGATTGTTTAAAAATTAAACTTTAAACTTAGAGCTATTTAAAAATTTATTAATGAAATGAAAAATCAAACACCTTTCTTTTAAAACTTCAAAAGTATTATTTTTCAGTATTGTGGAAATTACACTTTTGAAGTTTCAAAAAAGGGTGTTTGTTTTTTCATTTTATTTATCCGTAGATTGTCTTTGTTATTAATATTACTATCATGATCGTGTATCAATAATGATACAATGCCCACATTTATCTTCTTTAAATTGTATCATTTCATTTGATACAAATATCACTCGTTTGTATATATAACAAGTAAAATGAAGGCTACAACTACGTGAACTGTATCTCTTGATTGGATACAGAAAAATTTAGGCGGTTTAGTATTGTCTATTGTATTTATGTAACCTATTAAATCTGATGTTAAGCTTCTAGTGTCTCTATCAGCTACTTATACCTGATAATTTCTTAGACTATTATAATATGGAAATTGAGAAATCGAGCTATTTCTTGTAAGATTGAGTAATTTGAATTACAGAGAGAGTTGCAAGTATGTAACACTATGCACTAACAGAAGTAGTAAGGGAAACGCTGAAGTTATTAACGCCTATGAAAGACAAACAGCTCTCTGATTGGTAAGCGAGCTAAACAAACGCCATTTTACAATTTCGACCAATCAGAAGCTAGCAGATAAGCAGTGAGTGTCATTGAGTCGTTTTCGTACAGCTGGCGCCTGATTGGTTGAAATCGTAAAATGGCGACCCACTGGCCAATCAGACGGCTTGTTGAATTTGAAGGTGTGTCTTACTACGAAAGCTACGGCACAGTGCTACGCCACTTCTTTTTTCATTATTTTGATTATGGATTTGAATGTTCGCTCTGGCTCAACCAGCAATATTATCTTCATATTATTAGATATTATTAATTCCATGAAAGACTGAAAAAACCTAGTTGAGAATTGATTAAGAATCTATTCTATTGAAGATTCAAATCTATAAACTTGATAATGATCAATAATGAGGTTCTTGAATTGATTAAGAATAAGAATAAAGCCCTATAGTCAATTCACGAACACTTGAGACGGAATAAACAAACTTTTTGAGTGTGTGTGCGTGTAATGGAAGGTCTTCTTCTATGCGAAACAGTCGAAAAGCTGACTCTTGTCTGAATCTGTGATTGGATACAATCTGACTTGTCTTGTTTCAGAACTGTAGTCTTCAGCTGTGATTGGCTACAGCTTTTGTTCTGTGGCCGAAAGCTTTGCATAGAAGAAGACCTTCCATTACACGCACACACACTCAAAAGTTTGTTTATTCCGTCTCAAGTGATCGTGAATAGAGTATAAGTATGAAAAGCCCTAGGTATAAATCTGAATTCTTAATATGAGGACTAATATAGCTTTGTAATGAAAATGAAATAATTTCTTCAAATGAACTGCAATGTATAATGTGTAATGTGTCATCTGCAATTAATAGTAATGTGTGATCTCAAAAATGTAGAGGTTTAGTTAAAAAACTGATACAGTATATATTCACAAGAAATAAATATGAAATAATTCCATAATTTATTCTTATCTATAAACTTGATAATGATCAATAATGAGGTTCTTTTATTGTTTAAAAATAATAAGAATAAGGCACTCGGTCTTAGAGAGCTAATAGTTATTTTCCCCGATTCTCGGCTTATTAAAATCAGCTATAAACTCACTTTGCAAATATTTTGTCTCAATGCGCTTCCTTCCTGTACGATTGCATATCAAATTTGGACTTTTGTATCACTACTGCGTATCAAAAATCCACTGTGTAAAGAGACCTTGATACTACAATGGAAAGTTCAACTTTAAACTTAGGGCTATTAAAAACAATTGATAAATAAATTAAATAAAATGAAAAGTATCATTCTAGTCACATTGAAATGGGCTTAGGCTAATAGCTAATAAGCTCGAAACATGTCTGTGAAAAATAATACTTCTAAATTTTTTAAAAAAGGGTATTTGATTTTTTCATTTTATTTACAATGGAAAGCTATGTTTGGGGAGTTTGAGTTCAGGTTTTATGCATCAATAGCACTAGACTAGACTAGAGCAAGGTAGGTCTATAACAACCATATACTCTGACTCTGTCCAAGCAAAGAATACATTCAGGCAAGATGGGAAAATGGCTCTAGCTCAATCAATATTGGTTCAAAAATATCAATTTGGTCTCTACAAGTAGAGTAGAATGTTTCCTACAATGTGAAAACAAATTAATAATTTTTCATAGGCGTAATTTGGGGGGGGCACGGGGAGGCAGTTGCCCCCCCAAACATTCCCTTTGCCCCCCCAATAGTCCAGTCAAACTAAGCAACAAAAATAAAAGTTGGAGGACCCAGCTGGAAATTTGCAGATATGATCAGAAAAGGGCGCTGAATAACATACTAAAAGCCCCCAAGACAAGAGTCCCAGTATAAATTCATATATTATACGTCAAATTTGATAAAAAATTCCAATTTTCAGATAGTAATGGTAGCTTACTGTGTGTAATAACACCTCCTCGTTGAAAGCAGAACAATTTCACATTAGAGTGACTCCCAAACGGGAACCTGTGGGCGAAAATTATAATGAAATGTAGAGGAAATCTTCCTCTTTCAGATGGTTAGTAATTGAATTTAGTCCCATAACATTGCTCATGACAGCCTGGGGTCTCAGGAACATAATTCCAGAAATATAAGCCAATAACTTATCCCAATATTCTTAGTACGTTTTTGTGATATAATATGCAATTTTGGAGGTTTTTGGGGGTGTGAGGGCTCTTTTAAATCGCTGTAGTTCAAAACATATTGAACATAAAAGTGTGAAATTGGTCTCAAATGGAAGAAAAATGAATTTCGCCGAGAGAGATTGAGAATACGATAATGTACGGGTGCTCAATTTATAGTTACAAACTTTATAAGTGAGAAAAATTTAAACATCTCAATCCTATGAAAAAATTACCAATTTTTTAAATAATTGTATCTCGAAAACATTTAATGATAAAAAGTTGCAATTAGTCTTATTCTTCTCAAAATTTTACTGTCTACAAAAAAAGACCTATGAAATTTTCTCGTCCAGCGCCATTTTCTGATCATATCTGCAAATTTTCAGCTGGGTCCTCCGACTTTTACTTATTTTGCTTAATTTGACTGGACTACAATATGATTTCAAGATTCTCATGCTTGAGAAGAATAAAGAACTATACTCGAAATACAATGGGTCAGGATAGAATATCCACTATAACCAAAATTTACTATTTAACATTTTAAAACTATAACAATTTTTCAATTAAAACTATAAATGATTTATAAGATAAGATTTAATAAGTTAGACACATTGATTCTTCAAATGTAATTGGCCATTCAGTTTTGTTTCATTTAAACCTGATTTCTGAGTTTGTGGGACATTTTAGATTTAGGCTGTTTATTGACTGAACCCGTTTTATTTAAAATTGAATCATCTACAAATTTCACCCACAGAAAAGTGAGTTGAAGCATCAGGTAACCATGTTAAACCTCTTTGAACTTGAAAAATACTGATTATTTTCATATTTTAGCAAATATATCAATAACCACTGCAGATACGAACTTCTAACCAGTTCCAGTCAACCAGGACCAGTGACCAGTTCTCAGTCCTATAGAAAAAGTGTTTTGTATGTACGTAATCGCTCGACACAAAGCTATCAAATTGTAGACGATTATTCACACTCAAAAAAATTAGTCTATTTTTTAATGAAAAATTCTGACTCAGGGATTTGAGATGGACCCCTGTACTTGGTCTCATTTGGAGATAATGAAAAAGGAAGGTTCTAATCTATGAAACATTTCTCTCACCCTGGAAAAAAATCACGAAAAATCACTCTTTTCCAACTTAAACCGCCTAAAAAATTTTTTAAACTGCTCAATAATCGACTATGGCATGTAGAATACCTTAAATTGTAGTCGGCCAATCTAAGCAGACTATTTCCCTCTCCACCCGAGAAATAGCTACGTTGTCAGATTGTGAGAAATTGAAACTTCTTCAAATCCTCGATTAGACCCCATATCTGTATGTAGAATTTCATCCTCAACATGCCAGTAGTATTAAAACGGTTCCTGGGTAATAGGATTCGGAGGAAATTTGATTTTTTTGATAAAATTGAAAAAGCCCTAAAATATTATTTTCTGTCGTACCTATATCACTTCTCTCACAATAATTGGTTGTAGTAAAAATCATGTTTTTATGTCAAAATGACAAGGAGAATTCTTGCTTTCTAATGGTTTTTGAATTTTTTATATCCGACTAACAATTCAGTTTCTATTTACGAATATGTTTGTCAATGTCGAGTCTACTCGAACAGAAAACATGAAATTTTCGACGATCTAGAATTTTTTTTGTTTAAGAAGTAAGTGGGTGGTGAAAGCAAGAAAGTTGTTCAAAAACAATTGAAATTTTTTCCAAGTGCCAAAAATAGTCGGAAGATCGTAATTTGCCCTCTGAAGAGTTTCAAAGTAAGAAGAGCGGTATATGCATGAATCATTGTATGATAAAGATTAAGAGAATTGGAGTTGTTGAAGCTAATCGACTTAGATTTTCGAGCTGCGAACAGCTGGTTTATTATAAAAAATAGTGAGTTTTACAACACCGCTTGATTTTTCCGAAGCTACGCTGTCACTTTTAACATTCAGTAGACTGTGTTTGCATTAGAAGAAGTTCCAATTTCACACAATCTGACAACAAAGCTATTTCTCGGGTGGAGGGGGAAATAGTCAACTTACGTTGCGCCAAGTATAATGTGAAATTATTTACTCTTCCTAAAAATACCTTCAAAATTTAATTTTGACAAATGATTCTTGAGATATTGACAATTTAATGACTGTAAGTAGGCCTACTTGAAAAATATCTAGAAACCTATGGTTTCCGGATCCGGCTGTTACACCTTTCGTGACACTGTATATCATCAATAATTTATGCTCAAAAAATAGGGATTTCGGCATTTGATTGGCTATGGAAAAGGCGTTCTAAAACACAGTTTTGAAGTATACTTTCACAAAATTTGCCTGGGGGAGGCCCCCACGCCCGCTTGGCTGAGGTGGTACACCCCCAGGCCCATTAGAGCCCCCAGTATTTGATTCAGTTTGGTATTAAAGTAGATTATGTCTTACATACATAACAGAATTATCAGTGATCAGTAAACCACTATCCAGAAGCAAATCTTGCCCCCGCTTGCCCCCCCAATGAAAATTTTGAATTTACGCCCCTGTAATTTTTGTATCGATATTGACTGAGCTGGAGTAATTTTCCCATCTTACCAGAATGTCTTCTTTGCTTGGATAGGCAATCAATAGCACTGATACTTTTCTGTATATAACTACATACTTTTACTCCATATGAACTATGTACTGATTTTATGTAGGTACTCATGAACTGTTTCCAGCTCTTTCCTGCACTGGAACATTTTCATCCCTAATGCAGTGGGTCTCCTACCAACCATACTATAGTCTGTGCAAGCGAGGATGACCCTCTGGCAAGATGGAAAAATGACTCCAGCTCGATCAATATTGATTCAAAAAATATCAATTGGACTCAAATTGTGGAGCAGAATGTTTCCTACAATTTGAAACCAAATTAATAATTTTTGATCCAATATGGACTGAGCTGGAGTCATTTTCCCATCTTGCCAGAAAATCTTCTTTGCTTGGTTAGACTATACCTTAATCGCTTTGTTCTTTGTAAAGTACCTATTCACAATGCTTTGTGCTCCACAATGATGCCATTATTATAATGTGTATACTGTGGAGACTTCATGGAAAGTTTGTTCCAAACATCAACCCGTGTATGTACACGATGTTGATAATAGTATCGTCTGTTCCAAGCAAGAAGACCCTCTGGCAAGATGAGAAAATGACTCAAGCTCGGTCAATATTGCTTCAAAAATAATTATTGATTTGGTCTCATATTATAGATCAGAATGTTCCCTACGATTGAGACCAAATCAATAGTTTTTGAACCAATATTGGTTGAGCTGGAGTCATTTTCTCATCTTGCCAGAGGGTCTTCTTTGCTTGAGAAGCCTGTATAATGGAGAGTCGGTTGAGCATTGTTTAAAACCTGTCGTGTATAGTCTGGCCAAGCAAAGAAGAGCCTCTGGCAAGATGGGAAAATGACTCCAGCTTGGTCAATATTTGTTCAGGAATTATAAATGTGATCTTAATAGAGGATCAATTTTTTTCCTACAATTTGAGATCAAATCGATGATTTTTGAACCAATATTGACTGAGATTTTGTTATATTCCCACCTTGCAAGAGGCTCTTCTTTGCTTGGCCAGACTATAGCAGTGATATAATCTCTACATTGTTTTCGTGGAAAGCTTCCAGCTTTCTCTCTTGGCAACTTAAAAGTTGGGAGTAAAGGTTTTCGTTTTTGTTTTTATGTTTATGTTAGATTTAAAGGTGAAGTTATTTACAGTATAAAGGAAAAAAATTATCAGCAAGTTTTCATGTTCCAGAAACAGTGATGGAGGCTGTTGTTTTAAAAATGAGATCAGATAACTAACTCTTATTATTTGTTTATTCCTCTCAATTTCCCATTCATATTCCATTCTCGATCCTAGACTACTCTAGGTCACTACTTAATTTCATTCTCAAATTCTGTATACTTTATTCAAGTCCTTAATATTATTCCATTATCTCTTGAATCAATTGAAGTAAGAAAACTAAGTATTCAGCATTCATACCAGCCTTATTACATGTATTGTTATGCCAATATATGTTGAACAATCTAGAAACTAAATCAATATGTATCTATTGGAAGAGGAAGTTATCATTTTAGTATTTAAAAAAATACATCTATGAACGGTTTCTTGTTTGAACTTAGTAGTTTATTATTGAGTATTAAAAGATTTATAGAAACTTTCCAAATAGAGAGTATCTCGAATTGTTTTTGGTCTTTCAATAAAAATTGTGGTGATGCCCACATGAACTTATAGGCTTATACGTGGGTAATGAGATGAGCGATGATGATAGATGACGACTACTTATGTGATAATCGGAACCGACGGCTTTATCGTCTCCTCTGAAAGACATAAATTCAAGTATCCATTAAAATTCAATATCGAACCATAGAACAATAGATTATAATTTTCAAGATCCTCTTTGATCGGACTCACCATTGAAGGCAGAGACAGCTGTAGTGTCTGATTTGTCCGCCAGAGTGTAGCACCGGGCGCCGGCCACAGCTGACACGTCTGCTGCCCGTTCTCATTGGTGACCACAGTTGGCGAGCCAGCTGTTGTGCCAGTCAGCTGATAGCTGCCAGTTGTGGCTGTGACGTCAGCTAATGTGCTTGTCGGTGTGGTTGGTGGTACGATGGTGGTCGTTGTCACTGTGGTGGTTGGGCCACTGGTGGTGGTTGCGTTTAGAGTGGTGCTGAGAGTGGTTGAAGGAGTCGGCTCAGTGGTGCCATCTTGTGCCGCCCAGGCAGTGTTGGCAACAATGGCAGCACACGTGCAAAGGTAGATGTAGGTTGGCAGCATTGTATCTCGGTGCAAACTGGTTATGAGCTGATGTATGTTGTCAACATTGTCTAGAAAAAAACAGGAGGTCATCAATTATTTTCAAATTCTCTTTGATAGTTTGAGCTTAAACCTTTTACTCTATTATTCGATGAAACATCCAAATTAGTGTAACACATGCATAGCATGGGGAACACAATTTGTTCAAGATCTGACGTTTGGTGGCTCGTTGGAGGAAGTGATAATCCACCGGTTCGATAACAAAGTGGACCAGGGTTCAAGTCTCGACCGGGTAACAATTCTTTGACCACAGCAAAATCACATGAAAACGGCCAAACCGTCTTTCGTGATAAGAACGTGGTCCCAACTATCTGAAAAGTAGTCATCATCCATCTCACTACCCAGGGCCCTTGCGTGGTTTTTTGACGCCCAGTGCGAGATTTTGACTGAGGAATTCAATGAAACCAATTTGAAGTTTGTAGCTTTAAGGCTGAGGCTGCACTGCCGGTGGGTAGAGCCTGGAGGGTAGAGGGTAGTTGGTAAATCTATAGAACATACACACCATCCACAGTAATATATTGTATGAATGGTATGACGTCATACTGTTTTTTTGAGGTTATGTTGTCCATATTTAAGAATTTCAAGATGGCGGCTGAACACATACCATTCATACGATGTATTACTGTAGATGGTGTGTATGTTCTATAGATTTACAAACTACCCTCCACCCTCCAGGCTCTACCCACCGGCAGTGCGGCCTCAGCCTAACGGTTATTGAGATAATTGTAAAAATATGCTAAAAACTCAATTTTCCAACAATAAGGGTTATAAATGGATAAGGAATCATAAATTTGTATTTTTTATTAATGGAAGTTGAAGAAAACGGATTCTAAAAAGTTAAATGGCGGCGATTGTGTAAATCTTACCAAAATCTCAGAAATAACAATCCAAAATCGCAAAATTGACAAAACATAGCACAAGTGATAAATTTGTCTTTAGTAGCGATTTTCCGATCCCAACGTAGCCTAGTGTATCGTATTTTTTATGTATTGAATACGTGATAACCTAAAGCCTACAGGAATCAATGAAAAATAACTAAATTTGAAAATGACTATTAATAGTCAAAACATATTATGCATGAATGAAAATAATTGAAAAAGGGTACTGAGATTGACATTCAATATAAAAAAGAATAACTAAAGGCTAACTACATTGAGCAAAACTATCACACTGTACTGTAATTTATCCATAATCATAAATACTCCATTTCACTGGAAATAAAGATGTTTTAACAAAAAATCGGAAGCTCAATTGCAAAGCAAATTGAAAATTCCATCCATTTTCACTGCTCTACCCCACTTTCTTGAATAACATTCGAAATAGTTCCAAATTCTGCCAGCAGATGGCAGTAGCAAGTAGTAGGGAGACTTGCTTTGACTTCCATATTGGACACGCCTCCAAGTTCCGCCTACAATCAAAATGGCCGAAAACATCGGTTAGAAAAGTTTCTAAATTCAACCAGTAGATGGCAGCAGTTGACGGGAGATGTTTCAGTTTTCACTAGGACACGCCTTCATGCCCCGCCTGCTCTTTTCTTATTGGTTGACAGTGTTTTGTGAGCTCTCAGCTCTGTCTTAGAAAATGGCTGCTAGTAAGAAAATGATGGATGGTGTAGCGTACACAGAAAACGCTTATCTACTATCTGCTAATATGATCTGCAAGTGCAAGTATGATTTTGTAGTAATAATGATAATAAATAAATGAATATAATATCTATTAATGTATTCAGGCTGGTAAGATTCTATCAAGTTGGTATTTGAAGAATTTAGACTCAGTTTTACTTCTATTGTGTAACTTGGGTCAGTAAAGCTAGACTAATAGTTTGATGCTGTATGAAATGAGTAGGAAATATGATTTTGCATTCCCATCTTATACTCATAAATTCTATTTTTGTACGATGAATATAATGAAATAGAACTCAAACTATTCATGATCTCATACCGACCTATTGCCAGAAAAAAGTTTGTAAAACTACAACAATTTGGTAAAAATGTTAGGGAGAAGTTATTATTGGAAACGGGCTTGTGATTGGTTGACAGAGTGTAAGGTGGTTGTCAGCCAACAATAGGATTGAATTTAAGAGGGGCGTTTCTTGGCTTGCTTCATACATTGATCGTGGTTTTTCAATTATTGATTAAATCATCATGATGAATGAGTTTATGCAGAGGAAATAATTTCTTGTGGATTCAAGTTGTTGTTAAAATAGTTTTTTCATCAAATAGTGGAAAAAATTATTCTAATAGACCAATCGGTCGCACACTCCGCACACCCCACGCGAGGGTCCTGAACTTGATAGTCGCATAAGACATGTTGCATGAAACATTATTAGAATTGATAAGAATGCACCATAAGTAGTGAACATGCAGTTGGATACACGCAACAATAACCCCTTAAGAATGTTGGGAAAAATTATGGTAGAGGGAAAGCATTCTTTGCAAAAGGTTTTTTATTTTTATTTCTTCAATGATGTAGGGTCTTAATCCACTCACAGTTAGATCGTTCTCAGTCAGCTGATAAATTTCAAATATCTGATAGAAATGCATGTTTACAGCTGTTTTGGACTACCGGTTTCTCAATCCACTCACAATTATTGACTATCACAGTCCGAACAGACAGTAGACCCTTACATCATTTTATGTTTAAATGTCTCGTATCAAAGGAGCTTCCTTCCTGTATCAATTTTTAAATCTATAAAAAATTCGCCGTGTAAAGAGGCTTTTAGAGCTCCAAATGAAAAACTGTTCATCAGCTGACCATACTGACACTCTCTCGTTCACTATCTTCAACACTATCAATTTGCTTTCTTCATCACTATCAAGTTGCTCCTTGTGTGCTGAAGATGATTCTCAGCGTCTCGAAACGCGATTAGCAGCATAGCAGTGAGCAATATTGTTCAAATGAATGATATCAATAAATAGATTTCTATTATTTTAATTGAAATTAAAGAATCTATTTTCAAGAAATAGAACCCTCTTCTGGGTCTTATGATTATTATAAACCATACAATTATTTTGAGATTCTCATAAATAAATATAATTTTATTGCCATCAAATTCATAGAACATGGACAACGTCAAGGTCAACAAATTAAAAATTGAACATACAATGTTTAATACAAATTGATTATGAATACCGTAGCTGATAAGTTACATACTATATATCTTATATATAAATAGTACATCTAATTACACATGAAAATTAGCAATAACTCTACATTTATTATACATCCGGATTCATGATTGGGATACTCACAAGTTCCATGAAACCGGCCAAGATAATAATTGAAAGATACAGTAACTGGATAATTGGCCAAAGATAACAAAAAATTTGGAACAATATGGATTTCAAATTTCATGTGACAGATTGTTATTTTTATCGTGAAACAAATTGCATCAGTATAAGATAGATTTGGTAGTGCCGGACGTGTGAATACTGCAGTTTTGAGTATTAAGAACAAATGAAAATAATAAATTACTAGAACCTAGAACAGTAAGCCCTGATAATGATTACCTGCTAAGGGAGATCCAGACGTGGGTTTTCTCCGCTGAAGTGACAACCCGGGCTAAACGTCTCCCGGAAAACTGAAAGCAAGGTCTGCTCGGCTGCAGTTCTGGAGATGGGATCTGCTCTATTCCATCCCTAACATGGAGGGGGTAGTATTCATTGCGCATGCTCTCTCACTCACGCACACACTGTCTCTCTCCAACTCTCTCATTCACTCTCTCTCTTTCACTCTTGGAAATCGACGTTTGCCGATGATTGCGGCTCTCCCTTTACTTCTGGTTCATCCTCAGTCAAGTTGCTCAAGTTGCCCACGTCAGATAAGGGTGCTTACTGCTTTCACACCAGACGAAACGAAACGAAGCATTCCCTTCAAACGCGTGGGACGCAGGTGTAGCATTAGGAGTGGGTGGCACCAATGTACGCGAAACGGTTTGATTATGGCATAGAGGAATAATATAGGCCTAAGTTATTCTATAATATAACTTATCGATATAACACTACATTCTATAATATAACTTAGGCCTATATGCTATATCATTCATCTATGATTATAGTCTGGTCGAGCAAAGAAGACATTCCGGCAAGAGGAAAAATGACTCCAGCTCGGTCAATATAATTGGTGAAAAAATTAAAAATCTGGTCTCAAATTTGAGGGAAAATTTTGCTTTACGATTTGGCTCCAGCTCGGCCAATATTTGTTCAATAAATACAAATATATTTGGTTTAAAAATTGGTTGAAATTTTTTAATAAACATTTTTTTAAATGCACATAGAGAATATTGGTTGGCGATAATGGCCAATAGCCTTGAAGTTGGTTATATATTACACAATACACATTGGTTGTGGGTAATTTATAAAATAATCTCAAAATTAGTAATCACAAATAGGTACGGTACTGGAATATTTATTTATTCTCTCATTCATTTTAACATTCAATTACAATTTATTCATATAAGTGTCATCGGCCATAAATTAGTTAGCATTGACAATAGTCATACAGATATTTTATTATTCATTGAAGTAACTTAAGGGTTGAAACCAGGGAGACCCCATTAATGCCTTCATAAATGATTCCGTACAGTAATTCCAATAAAATAAGTTTAAATTGATAATAGATATGGTACCTAAGATATAATAATTAACTTTTATTCATAATGGTAACAATAGAGTACTGAAGTAGATGATTGATAAAATGTTAGTTCAAGTACAGGTTACTTGTTTAAAAGTACTCGATAAATAGCATCCAGCACTACAGCAGATAACATACCTAAAAAAATTATTGATGATTATAAAAGTAGACTAATTAAAGACGTAGTAAATATTAAAAAAATAATGAATGGATACAAAGCGCATAAATAATTGAAATTATAGGCATAAATGAATTAAGATCAATAATAATGAAGGAGGGTATTCAATTAACCAACAAATGAGGGAATTGAGATTTTGAAAAAAATTAATCAATATGAATAGGAGTTTAGGAGAACAATTTTATAAATAAACTAATGAGATAATAATGAGCTTTAGAAATAAGTTGGATAAATTTAGAAGAAAAGTAGTTCGGGAGAATAAAATAATTTGTATAGGGCAGCAGAAGTTGGATAAAGAGCCGCGCTCTCTAATTTAACTAGGCTAATATGAACTAACCCTGGATATGAGACAGGTACCGAAATGTTTAATAAATAATTGAAACAAAAAAATCGAGGGTTCATTTGTGATAGAACAAATTAGCTAACAAGAATAGATCAAAATAAAATAATAAAACGCTAGCGTTGCACATCTAGTACACACTTTGTACACTAGGCGCGCTGCCATGTTTCTTCAGCCGCTTTTATTTTCCTTCAATGGCCAACGCTCAATTTGTTCGCCTCAAGTATTTTTCAGTAATCTGTGGAATCATCTGATTTTGCCTGTGCTCTTCTGCTTGAACCGTTTCAACTTTTAACCTCTCGTTGAAAATGGCTCTAGCTACCAAGAACATTTTCAACCTTTTCTCCAAAGTAAGTATTCAATAAAATGGTTATTCGTTTCTTGCTCTTCATTCGACATATTAATGACACGCTTTACAATATATATTTTTTGTTTCAGGGGTTAAAGTTTAATCCAATTACAGCTTCCAGCTCGGTTAAATTTGCCCACACATCCTCCGAAAACGTAAGTATTACTGTTATTCGTTAATGTTTTTCATTCAATATATGATTTCTTATTTCACTCTATCGGTAATCTTAATAAATTATTCACAAATAGGCTAACGATTACTAAATAAATCATAGTCTTTTTCTACATCTATTGATTCATAGACATAGAGCCTTGACCGAACTGAACTTTTTCGAGTGCTTTCATCTGAAAACTTCATTGTTAGAATGAGATGTTCTCATTTTTTATAATTTTATTACTTTCAGGCATAAGTTAAGTAGCCTACATTGCAAATAGGCTATGGTAGGCTACTCACAATTTAACCTTAATTTTCTTTCAGATTCCAGAGGGACGAACCAAATGTACTCTTATTCCAGGAGATGGAGTTGGGCCAGAATTGGTGTATTCAGTACAAGAGGTTTTCAAGGTAATTTTTTAAAATATCGTTAACTTGTCATCTAATCAATTCCATTACAATTAGCCTATTTTGAATTTTTAATCAATATTTGTTCATTGGTTATCATCGTGTTTATAGAGATGCTGCAATTCCAACGCCTTTTCGAAACTCTGGGACTATGATGTATGATCAGTGACAATCCCAGCATTTCGAAAAGATTTGAATATTGAATTGTAATTTAATCAACCTAGCTCTCAAAAATTCAACATTAAAATTGGATTAAATATTGGAATTTGTGAATTTGTATCTACAACTATCCCGGTATTCTATATGTTTGTATAAGTGGTGAACAAGAATTTATAGCCTAGCCTTATACGCTTATTTAGGTGCAGAACTAAATTTTAATGTAGGTAATGCTTCTCTACTTGGATGAAACCGTATTTTCTATAAAAAATTATTCAACCTATTATATTTTATCTTCAACCTATTTTTCAGGCTGCAAATGTGCCGGTTGACTTTGAAATGTTCTTTCTGTCGGAAGTGCATCACGCCATAAGTGCACCGCTTGACGACGTATCCAATTCAATCAAGAAGAATGGCATTTGTCTCAAGGTAAGCTAACTTCTTCAGTTTTCACTGTCAATATGTAATAAGTCGAACACATTTTTTTCTATTGCGGATGATGCTCATATAAGCATTTCAGCTTGTGCGTGGGTAATGGATATTAAGTGCGAAGTCGATTGATGAGATGAAAACACCCACAACTACTGGGACTCGAACCCAGACCAGGCAGTGCTAGTGAACTGAAGGTTGTGACGCCCCAGCCCACTGCGCCAACCTGGCCGGCGTTATTCGGTTTATTGACTTGAATATTTTTATTTTTAGTCTACCTACTTGAACTCAGCATAAATTTCATTTCTTTTCATTTAGCTATGGACATGATAACACAAATCATAACATAATTATGAACAAGGATAGAAAAAATAGGCTGAGCCAGTGCTATTTCTTCCTAAATTTCGTTGCATGATTAGTCCAAAACAAGGCTATGTGGTTTCTCCGCACTTCACACTACAATTTCTGGTCCAGGTAGAATATTATTAAAATTTTGAATTTTTAGTAGGCTTAATAAGATTGATGGCGTAGGCTTGTATACACCCAGACCAGGTAATATACTGTAACGGGAACCGGATATGTATATATGTATGTAAGATTGAATGAGTTGAATATTTTTATCGAAATCTAACATTACATATTGTAGAAATTAAAATAGAGTTAGTAAATGTGTAGCCTACTATAACTGTACTTATCAGTACCTAACTTGGTAGGTTATGTATAGCCATACGCTATACGATAAAAATACTTGGAGTGTTTTCCTTTGAAACAACGCCGAAACGAGCTCAGTACCTTTCTAAATAAGGTTTATATGAATTTTCAAAGTTGTATCTAAGTCCTTTTTGAGACACCCTATTTCAGCAATTGTTCAGCAGAACTATCCAATAATTGATGGAGGTGGCGTAGCTTGAGTGGATCAAGTGCTGGCGTCGCAACCCAAAGGTCCCGGGTTCAATCCCAGGTCAGACCAGAAATTTTTATCAGGCCACTTCCCGTGTTCGGATGGACACTTTGAGCCGTCGGTCCCGGCTGCCTAAAAACAGTCGTTAAGTCATGTCAAAGGCCCTGAAATTGATCAGGAGCGACCTGAAAACTCTGACACCAGACCTGAGCCAGTTAGGTTACACGAATATTATTATAATTATTGATTGAAGAATTATAATAAATTGCAGTACACCATCTGCTGGTTCATTATCATAATAATAATTCATTTGAATTTCCAATGATATATACTCTTGTCTAACAAAAAAGACATTCCTTCAAAAAGGCAGCTGTTCAATGCTTCCAGCAGTAGTAATTGAAATAGTCCCACTCTTACCATCTGTCTCTCATCACATCGCACAAGCGGTATGTTGGAAGAAGTGATTTCATACTAAAATTTTCAGATCTGCGCATGCATAGTTACAATCTAGCATCAATCGTTTATTTTGAAGTTTTGAAGGAATGTCTTCTTTGCTCGACCTGTCTATATAGCTATCATTTCACTTTCAAATGAATGATTAAAATCATATTATCATAAATGATAATATTCCAGTTGTTGGTTAACTGAACTATCAGATAATTGTTGGAAAAGAATTCAGGTGTGCGTTGTTGGCAGGGTATTCTGGGTTATAAGCATGTTATATTATTATTATTTATTGTTACAATTGCGACTTGATAGCAAGTATTTAAAGCAAAGGTGATAATGAGTGAGTGAATGATGATGTTTACATGGTGAATGAGAAAAGATGATATATGTAATAACCATGTTATATGTAATAGGGTATTCAGGTTATATGTAATAACAACATATTCTTTGTTGTTGGCAGGGTATTCTGGCGACACCCGATTACAGTCACACAGGTGAACTGCAAACGCTAAACATGAAGCTGCGCCGCGTACTGGATTTGTACGCTAACGTTGTGCACGTTAAATCGCTACCAGGCATCAAGTGTCGGCATCAGAACATTGACACTGTTATCATTCGCGAGCAGACCGAGGGCGAGTACTCGGCGCTCGAGCACGAGAGTGTTAAGGTAGAGTCTGCTCGAGCAAAGATGATAACATTCTGCTGTACAATATTCAATAATAACATTTCTTTGAACATTGTCACAAGCAATTCTATAATAATTATAAAATTGCTTGTGACGATTTTAAACTGTATAATGTTTACATTTTTTTAGGACAATTTTATGAAATTATTTGAGAACAAATTTATAATTTCTCAACCAATATTGACGAAGCAAGGCAGTACAGTCTTGTCGAGAAAAGTGGGCATTCTGGCAAGACGGGAGAATGACTCTAGCTCGGTAATTATTGGTTCAAAACTAATACATTTGGTCTCAAATTATAGAGTAGAATGTATTCTGCTCTACGATTTGAAAACATTTGCAGGAACAGAACATTCCTTCGAGAAAACATTTTGCTCTACAATTTGAGATCTTATTAAATGAAAAGACAAGACGTTGTCAAAACACTGATTAAATCAGTGGTTTGACAACGTCTTGTCCTTCCATTTAATATGGATAACTACCACAATATCACCTTCACAACTACTCAAAAATAATTGAGACCTCGTTTTCAATTTTTTAACCAATAATAAGAGGGCTTAATGTATTATCTTGAAGGTGAATTGAACCGCAGTGTAGCCTAGTCTGGTGAAGCAGTGAAGTCACTCTGGCAAGATGGGAAAGTGACTCCAACTTAATATTGGTTCAAAACATTCTAATCTAAAATTTTTAATTCTGGTTCGAATACTGACCGAGCTGGAGTAATTTTCCCATCTTACCAGAATACCTTCTTTGCTCAACCGGACTGTAGGCCTACTACTTTGCGCTTCAACTCACTTTCATGGTGATTCATCAAGCCCACTTTACACGATGGATTTCTGATACGCAGTAGTGATACAGAGTGCAAATTGATACAGGAAGGGCGCTTGATGATACGAGACATGTGTAAAGCTCATGGATCGCCGTCGTATTGGAAATAAGCTGGTTCTATTTATCAATTACTGAACATTTTGAGAGAATTTTAACTTAGTTTAATTATACAATACTTCAATATAATGAGAAATTGTATAAGTTTTTATTTCAGTTAGTACCCTACATTAGTAGTACTGCACATTTTATTACAGTATTATTAATTTATTGTATTAATTAAGTAATTTTCTCATATTGTTGTAACTTACTAGGGCTGTTCATAGAATAACTTTCCCACACTTTTTTCTAGTGTGAAATAATATTTCATTGAGGTGCTACAATAATGAATCATGCTCCTACTGGAATGTATGAATAAAAATGGCAATTATATAGAAAGAAAGAGTAGAAATCAGACTTTCCAATGATGTATGGAAAAAGCCTATGAGATATTGTTTCACCCTTTAAAACTATGTGAGAAAATTATTTTATGAACAGCCCTCGTATGTTGTCTTTGGGCTAATTTGTCTACATTTCTTGTGTTATGATTGTGAATTGCGACCAGTTTCGAGTTATGATTGTTGTTGAAATTGACTAATTTGTACTTTTAAATTGAAGGTAAGGTAAGAATTTTATAAGAAACTAAGGCGAATAATTCTGCTATGTTGAATAAAAATATATCTTTTAAAACGATACATAATAGGTTTCCTGCAAAATTTGTTTCAACTTTCTTTCTATGTATAATGTATTACAGTATATGTCTTACAATCTCTTCAAGCGATGATATTTTACGTGATTGTTGTTTTTCTTTCCAGGGTGTGGTAGAATGTTTGAAAATTATAACAGCGGCCAAGTCTCAGAGAATAGCCAAGTTTGCATTCGACTACGCCACAAGAAACAATAGGAAGAAGGTGACCGCCATCCATAAGGCTAATATCATGAAACTCGGCGACGGGCTCTTCTTGAAAAGCTGTCAGGAGGTGAGAAGTTGATCAAAAAACTCAATAATCATTCCGAAACGTTTTATCGCGTTGAATAATGATGATATTTTTTTATAAAATAAAAAGATACAGATGATTCCACTACTTCTGTAGATTGACATCATTCTTAGCAATATCTGGATCTTTCTTTGGAGAAATAACACAATTTCTCAACAAATACAATAGATCTTTCAAAAACTTATATATTGATGATCAAGCACTAGACGTGTATCAGCAGATTAGCACTGAGTACTATACCCTATTCACGATCACTGGAGTCGAAATCAACAAACTTTTTGCGTGTGCTTGTGTGCGTGTAAATGTAGGTTTTCCTTTATGCGAAACGGTCCGACAGTCAGCCACCTGTAGCCAATCACTGGTCTTGTTGTTCAATTTCAAGGACAAGATAATAGCTGTGATTGGTTACAGCTGTTTGACTGCGGCTGACCGTTGGACCGTTTCGCATGAAGGAAACCCTACCTTTACACGAACACACGCAAAAAGTTTGTTTATTTTGTCTCAAGTGATCGCTAATAGGGTATAGAAATATTGTTTTTGTAATGAGTTGAATTATCATTACTTAGGCTATATTATTTCACTACTTTCGATTAGGTAGGCTAGCTTATTCATATTCCAGTTGCATTGATGTATAGAGATGCAACTCATGCAAATTTATTTCGTCTCAAGTGATCGTGAATAGGGTATAGAGTAACAAAATAATTCACACTCAAGTTTGAACTATCAATTCACTGATAGCGTCTACCAATAGCGGTGCTTGGCCGTTAGTATAAATACTGCTGCTCGAGTAATGAGTAGATATCTCTACGTTAAGTTTTAGTTGACCAGATAATGGTGTAGCAACCGAAACCGGTGTCTCGATTTCTCATAAATGCGTGGTTTGACTATATCTTGTCTTTTCATTAATTTCGTTTTGATTTTTTTCTAATGAATTGAGTTATTAATGTTTGAATTGTTAACAGATGGCAAAGCTGTACCCGAAGATCGAGTTTGAGGCGATGATAGTGGACAACTGTACAATGCAAATGGTGAGCAAGCCGCAGCAGTTCGACGTGATGGTCACGCCCAACCTGTACGGCAACATTATCGACAACATATTCTCGGGCATTGTGGGCGGCGCCGGAGTGGTGGCGGGGGCCTCCTACAGTCCCGAGTGTGTTGTGTTCGAGCCGGTCAGTGCCTTTTTCCTAAAACACAAAACACTTGTTGAGTAAATTGGTAGGATTGATGGTGATATTGTGAAAACTCTCCATGATAAGAAAACTTAGAATTTGTCAAATTTCACTAATTTATTATAAACCAGCTGAAGATGCATTGGTAAAATGTGAAACCTGGTTTTGTAAGCTTTTACAATAAATTAGTGAAATTTGACAAAAGTTTTCTTAATATTTGTTGAGTAGTTGTGAAGGTGATATAATCCACATTAATATCACATTGGACAATTTATTATGTGTCTAAACAAGGAACAGAAGAAGTTTTACACAATATAGCCTGTTTTTTCTCTTCTTATCTTGTATATTTGTACATGAATGAAATAAATAAATTAATTAAATGAATATACAAGTTATTGTCTAACCACACATTTATTATAAGTAGAGATTGATAATGGTGGAGCTACCGAAACTGGTATCTCAAATTTTAATAAATCTGTGGTTCGGAAATATTTTGGCTTTTCATTTAATCGTTTCATTTGTGGTTTGTTTGGCTGCCATGACAAACTTTTAACGTGTTGAATTTTCGTGCTCTAAATTTCTAGTCAAAATTCAATATTTCTAACCATGTAAAGATATTTTGTGAAGAGTTTCGCTTTTATTAGTTAATGTAATGTTTTGAATTTAAATAAATCTGTTTTTGGGTGACTGTTCGAAGGAACTATAACCTACATGGTTTTCCATGTTTCCATCTAGTGCAAATTTGGTTAAATGGCGAAGTGGAACAACCCTTGGGTCTCCCCACTATTGAAAGCCATACGCTAAATAATGATAATAATTTGGTGTCGAATCACCAGGTCAATTTTGATGGAGAAATATATCACAAATATATTCTTTATCTTTAAAGATTATATATTGATAATATTCTTAACACAATTATGTACTCGATTAGTTATTATATACAAGTAAGTCTTCAAGGACACATATAAACTCAATGAAAGAAGTGTTTTCCCCAACATATCATTTTCTGTATTACCATGTCTTGAATTTTTTTTTATTCTAATTAATCACATAATTTATTAGCCTAGCACAATCATGAAACCTCTTGGCTAGTAAATTGAAAACAAAAGTAGATTGGTGTTTTTTATCAAAATTATTGATGATAATATTGGTGGTATAGTTTGCGCAAGCTAAGAAGGTACTCCATTACAATGTAAAATGCATTATAAAGGCGTGTCTTCTTAGCTTGTGCGAACCATACCATCATCCTCATTGCTGAGTGTTAATGTGAGGGATGTCTGTGAACATCTCCCCCCAAGAATGAACATTAAATTTATATTTCTAAACTCCCCCATTTTATGTAGATACAGCACAGATTTATATTGCTGTTAGCTTATTAAATCCCATATCTGAGTCATTTTACAAGTTTCTACACTTATCACCTTTGCTTAAAATACTTGATATAAGTCGCAATTGTAACAATAAATAAATAATATATACTTAGTCAACTCAAGTAATAACCCAATATAATAAATAGAACTATAATTCAAGTGAAATGTGTAGTTAGTCTCATTCTTTATTCTCATAACATTGGATTCAAACAAATTTACTGTAATTGATAAATTAAATGAAAAATCAAATAACCTTTTTTTAAAAAAAATATTATTCTACAGACATCTTACTTACGATACTTATGTAATTCTTACTTATTTCAATATTATTTTATTCACATTGATAATGGGCTGAGTCCCGAAACATGTCTGTAGAATAATAATTCTAAAGATTTTTTAAAAAGGGTATTTGATTTTTCATTCAATTTATCAATTATTTTAAATAGCCCTAAGTTTAAAGTTTAATTTTCAAATTTACTGTATTATGTAATCTACATGAATTGTAAAGCTAAAGTCCGAGAATGGGAGGAAAAGAAGAAGATTTTGATTTGGAATAGGACAGAAGGACTACGACAATCAAAAATGTTGATTAAACCCTCAACAAAGGCTTCCCGCAATGTAATAAGCCTGGAAAAGAGGGAGCTGAGGTGCCTCCTGACAGGAGACGGCCCATTCAGATATATGTTACGGAAGAAGGGACTATGTCAGGATGATGAATGTAGATTCTGCATAGAAGAGACAGAATCAGCAGCACACTTGCTGCTGGAATGTCCAGCACTCTTGCAAGTGAGGAGGAGACTTCTTGGAAAGGCAACCCTCCTACCGGAGGAGGCAAGAGAACCCTGAGTAAATTCTGCTCTGGCCTTGGATTATGGAACATGGCATAAGCCAAAGAGGGTATGCCACAAAAGATCGAATAGCGGTCTCGGTGGCTAAGGGTTACTTACAAAGCCCAACCCATTTAATGAAAAAAAAATCTACATGAATGAAATGATTGTATCTGAATTATCCGCAATGCAAACAGGTATCACCAAAACTTGTGATTATTTGCTTTTTAGAGGGCGCTAACACTGTTTCACTAACACTGTATATTATTGACTGTGCAATTGTATTGTTTCAGGGTGCAAGACACACATTTTCTGAAGCCGTTGGCAAGAATGTGGCCAATCCCACTGCGATGCTGCTGTGTTCGGCGAAAATGCTGCATCATGTCAACCTTGGCTTCTACGGCACTATGATTCGTAACGCTGTCAACAGTGTCCTACAAGAAGGAAAGGTAATTTACGAAGCTGAAATTTATTTTCAAGTAAACTGCAATTATTGAGATACTATTGGAGATATCTTTTTAGTTGAAATAGTTCTATTATTTTAAGATATTGTAACCGGGGAATACTTATTTAAGGGGAAATATCTGGTATTTGAAACCTAGAGATCGAAGAGGTAATTACATTGGACCGTTGGTACTTCTATTAAAATATATGCTCAAATTCAGTTCTACCTCTTTACTTGATTTAGGCCGGTATTACACGATAATAGTTACACGATAAAAAGATGAAAATAGGAAATCATATTTTCATCTCTTTCCATATGATCATATATGATCATAGAACTATTATCATGTAATACCGGCCTCATTCACTCTCACTTTCCTAAATAGGAAATCATATTTTCATCTCTTTCCATATGATCATATATGATCATAGAACTATTATCGTGTAATACCGGCCTCATTCACTCTCACTTTATGCGAACTAATAATATATCAACAAACAATACTCTATTAATCTCTCCTAATCAGTCAACTTAGCTGGAGTCTACAATACTACTGAAGATTGACTGTTGATCAACCCCAACATGGTCTTCTTCCAACAGTATAGTCAAGATGATACATATGTTCAAAATCAAGCAACGAATTCCAAGGTTTAGTGTATCATCGTTGAAACAGTTTGTATCTTATTTATCGAATTACTTATGAAATATTCCATTTTTCTTAGGGCTGCTTATCAATTTTTTATTTTAAATAAGAATCACATTCAAAAAAATTCAAAAGGGTACTGTGATTTATTTTAAATAGAAAACACTTGAAAAATGTTTGATGCAAAAAATATAGGCGGTTTCGCTTTTGTAGGTGATGTAACCTACTAACAGCTAATGTAAAAAAAACATATATTGTCTCATTTGCATTTGAAAATGACTATTAATAGTCGAAACATGTTATGCATGAATAAAAGTAATTGAAAAGGGTACTGTAATTAACATTTATAATAAAAAACAATCTATTGACTCGTTTGATTTCAAAAACATAATCTACGCACAGGTAAATGACTACTCTTATCGACAAAATCAGCGCACAAGGAGCAGACGAAACCGCCTAACCTTCAAGTTTCAGCTACATTAGTAAATCTTTGATGACCACAATTGTTAAACATTGATTTTTTACAATATTTCAATTTATTCACTATCATTCACTCATTTCATTTTCTATTTCAGATCAAAACAAAGGATCTTGGAGGCCAATCGACAACCAATGAGTTCACTTATGCAATTATCAACAATCTACGTTGATCTCAACTAGGCAAATAGATCAATAATCAAATGCAAAAGTATTAAAAGTAGGTGCTTGTGAGAGCTGTTTACCCGGACTAGTTTGTTCTAATAGGTTTACTCGTGAAACGTCCTCTAATTTAAAAAATACCGTGTGTGATGAACTTTCAACCTAAGATTTTGAATACATGTACCAACCGTTTTAATTCCTGAGTAGTGATGGAAAGATAGAGCTAGATTTTCATATAATTTATGAAGCTCAATTCATTGTACATACCATAGATAGAGAGATATCGTATTTTTCATGGTTGATCAAATTGAAAGTTTGTAACAAAATCAGTGTACTCTCTAGAAAAACTTTGGAGTTTTATAGCTCTTGTGATCCTTTACTTGATGTAGTTTTTCTGATTGTTATGACAATACTACTATCTAATTGCATAATTTTTATTGAGAAGTTTGTCTCATTAATGTTGATGTAATTTTATTTATTTAATAAATATTAGAATAAATTTTAAGCTTGTGTTATTAACTCCAACAATCTTTGTAAAATACGATTTTATTTTATTATCGATTTCAGGCGTTCAGATTTGCATGACAACATATTGTAGCATATTGAAAGGATAGTCATGTATTTGAATTTATGAATTACCTACTACAGTATATTTTTGCTTTATGATTTTAGTGTCTGCACTAGCCCAAAGCTGGAACTTTAAAAAAAGAAAAATATATTGAATAGAGACTACTGTAGCCCATCATAGTTTAAAAACTGTGTTTATTATACTATGATTGTACTGTGTGTTGACTCTTGATCCCGTGCATTGCCAATTCTGGGATACTTTTTTATTAATTTCGAATTGACGTTCAATTTGTTTCATTATGATACCTTTTTTTAGTTCAGTTGCCAAGCTCCTCTCCTACATTCCCCTCCAGCCGTTATATGGCTCCCTCACCTGCCAGGTGAGTTACTCTGCTGGTGATAGAAAGTGTACACTGCTAGTACCATTGAATCAGCTCCAAATAGCTGTAAAGCTGCGTGGGAGGTCATAAACAAACACCGCCCCAAAAAGCCTAAAGTAAAATCAAGCATCAGTCCTGACCATTTCAATGATTACTTTGTGAGTGCTATTGAGGATGTTCTGGAAAATCTGAATGAAACTGACATAGACCCTGTGGAGAATGTTGCAAACACAGTGCATAAGATGAGTGTATGGAGAAGTATCAATGCAGATAGAGTCATAAACATTGTCAGTGGCTTGAAAAACTCTAAAACCCAGGATATATTTGGCCTATCCACTTCTGTCTTGAAAGAGACCATTGAACATATAGCAGAACCAATGGCTACAGCAGTTAACCACTGCTAGAGGTTGGGGGTGTTCCCAGACACTCTGAAGCTGGCAATAATGCTGCCAATCCACAAGAAGGGAAATGCAGAGCTTCCATCAAATTTCAGGCTTATTTCAATACTGCCAATAATGTCAAAAGTGATTGAAACTGAGATGAAGCTGCAACTTGCCAACTTTTTTGCAAGGAACAACCTTCTGTCCCAGTCTCAGCATGGATTTAGAACTGGTCGCTCAACAGCAAGTGCTCTCCTGTCTTTATCTAAAAAGATACAGGATGCTTTTGAGTGTGGTGATTCACTTGCGCTCACACTATGCGACCAGAGCAAAGCTTTTGACTGTGTGCCCCATGGTATACTGATTGGGAAGCTTAGAAAGTATGGTGTCCAGGGAGCAGCTTTAAACGCAATTAGGTGCTACTTGGAAAACAGAAGACAAGTGGTCTTACTTGAAGGAGCTTCATCAAGTGTTAAAAATGTGAAGCATGGTGTACCACAAGGCTCTGTATTAGTATTAGGCCCCCTGCTCTTCATACTCCTCATGAATGACTTCCCAGACAGCCAGTGGTCTATCCTTTTTGCAGATGACACCACACTGATTGCTAGAGGACAAACAACAGAGGAGGCAACAGAAAGGTCAGCTGAACAACTTGATGTACCGGTAGCAAAGTCCTGGTTCACTGCAAAAAAAGGTTGCAGTGAGGAAGTTGAATGAGGAAAAAACTAACCTTCTGGTTTGTTCTCTCAAGAGAAATGCAGTAGAGTCTGACCCTGTGAAGCTCCTTGGTTTTTGGGTTGACAACAAGTTGAGGTGGAGTCAACATGTGGCTGAGGTCTGCAAGAGACTGCCAAGGGTTATTTTCCTTCTAAGGAAGCTGAGACACATTGTTTCCAGGAATTACCTGGTCTCAGCTTATCACTCCATTTTCCACAGTCAAATCATGTACGGAATCCTGTTGTGGGGACATGCACCATATTGTCATGATGTGCTGCTCCTGCAGAAGAAAGCAGTCAGAGCCATCACTTTTGCGGACTGTAGGGACCATTGTAGGCCACTCTTCAGAGAACTGAGGATTCTCACCATCCACAGCCAGTACATCCTGTCCTCCTTGATATATGTCAAAGACAATCTGCAGCAGCTGTCAACAAGAAATCAGATACACAGCTACAATACACGACATGCAACTGACCTGGATGTTCCTCGCTGCCGGTTGGCTGCTACTCAGAGAGGCTTCCCATCAGCTGCCTTGGGCTTTTAGAATGGACTCCCAATCGAAATTAAAAGTGCATCGCGTGCATGATTCAACGCTCTTGTCAGGCAAAAATTAATTGATAGAGCAATCTACTCATTGGCTGACATAGCTGATGAGCCTTTATTTTGATTTTATGACACAGTTTCTGTCTGGTAAACCCAGTCAAGGACGACAAGTATCAAGTAAGTACTCTGTCCTCCTTCATAAGAATACAGTGGGGCTGTCAGTCATCCACCAAGTGCTTGAAGAAAAAAATGAAATCTGACAAGATATAATATCTACCTATGTTGAATGTTATTTTGTTAAAGATCTGGTTATTAGTGTTCTATTGTAGAATAAGTAGTGATGAGGAAAATTTTTATCACAGAAGTGATTCATGTTATGAATAATTCCGGTAAGACTTCCCAGTTCTCACTCTTATATGGTTGTTACATCAGTATATTATTATCTATAAAAATACGGAAATTAACCGGAATAAAATAAGTAACTTTAGAGTTGAGTTAAGAGCCCTAACTTCGTCTTACTGTAATAAAAGACAATAAATAAATTAATTATGTTTATTGAAATAAATTACATCCATCCTTTTCTAGAAAATGGATCTGCAGTTATGCATAAAAACACAATAGGCTACCGTACTGTAACATAATTATATTATTGTAGCTTGTCAGCTCGGCACTGTATTCACCAAATCATTTAGAATGTATTTCATACTCGTTTTGAATAATTTGAATTGAGATTTTTGCGTTTCTAATTGTTTTGTTAGTTTTGCGATCTGGCAATAAAATTTTATTTTTCAAAAAATGTACTAAAACTCAATTCACTGTGTCAGTGATCACAAAGTGGTTGCTCATAACCTCAAGGCTTTGTGTGCGATTCCAGAAAACAATTTCTGGCGAAAACAATTCAATCAATGATCAATATTTATTTATATTATCTTGAATTATTTTTTGTGAACGAATGAATAGAGAAAATATTTTAATTTTTATTTACATGAATTATCTCAACTTTCAGTAGTCATCTGACATTTTGTATCGATTGTGCTGTGAAACTGCGCTGCGATTGGTTTCCGTATGCAGCAAACAAGCAACGTCACAACATGGCCTCTCTGGCTGGTTTGGTTTCTGCTTTGTATAGATGAGCTGATGAGGTCTAGTGAGGATTGAACCCACTTGGCCATGTTCGTGTCCCGTAATTCGTGAAGTGGATTAATCATCGCTGTTATTAGTCCTAAAAAACATTTCCAAATTCTAAATTACAAAGACTTTCAACAATCAAATGTTATAGGATTTCAATAAAACATGACAAGTTTACAAAGGAGTGTACAAAGTAGCGAGTATGTGGTCGGTGGAAAATACCGTTTAGTTCGTAAAATCGGTAGTGGTTCGTTTGGTGACATTTACCTAGGAATCAATCTTGGTCATGGAGAGGTAAGAAAATCGTATTTTTCAAAAATATTTATTATAGACATAAGTTGAGTTAAGTTAGTTGGAAGTCCTCTACTGCTGTTCGATGACACCTTCCGTTTTCATCCTTAGTAATTGCATAATGTTGAACACTTCTCAGATATATTACAAAAAAAGCTGCTTCCAAATATTTTCACAAATTTTGAATTTATCTACCTGAATAGAAAGATAAGCTGTGTAGTTGAAGTTCTAGTCTGCTAATAATAAAACCTTATTGAAAGCAATTTCAAAATGGCGTCGTTATCTCGTATTGTTAACCTGAAATCCTGTTGGCTCTTTCACAATAATTATTCATTTACCCATAGCCCTCAACTTTCCCTTATCTCAACAGTAAAGGTCTGATGTCTGCTCTTCAATAAAATATTGTAAGATAGCACGATAATATTTTTTTAAGAAACCCTATCCTTGCTACTATCACAATAATACATTCCAGATGCATTTGTTTGGTTTATTCAACGATAAAAGTTGGTACTCAATTTTATATCATCAATATTTCATGTGCTGGTTATGCTCAACATTGATATGAACAATAATATGACTTCTGTTCTGTAGGCCTGATAGGGTAACTTAGTTGTCAGTTGAAGAGGCCTAGTTGAACGCTTCGGCCTAACTCTTGTCCTTGTGTTGAATTTTTCAAACCATGAAGTTACTAAATTCCATCTAATCAACATCATTTTTATTTATGTCATCGTCATCCTTTAAAATTACTCATTTTTCAACATGATAAGCCATCTTTGCGAATATGCTATTGCCATGTTGATAACAGAATTGGGCAAAACAAGTTGCATTAAGTTGTTAAAAATATCTTGCTATGTCTCTTTTGAATTACGTAGTTGAAGTAACTTATGATAAAAAAAATATATTGTTTATTTTTGGGGAGTCCGATCTCACAAGGTGTCAAATTATCTATTGATAAACTGAAAACTTCAATAAATAATTTTAATCTATGAAACTAAATTCACTCTAGCCTAATTACTTAACGATAAAATAATTTACCCAACTTTACTTAATGACTTGATTTTTTCAAACTCATTACTATATCGAACTCTGTAGTTTTATATACAGATCACAACATTTTAATTAAATTGAATTATGAGAAAAGTAAACAATATTGATTTACTGTAAAGATTTGAACTCATTGAGAATACTGTAGTGTTATAGGATTCACATTGGCTTGGATATCTAAAAATGATGTTTGTGACTCATGATTTGTTGTGAGTTTGCATCAATTATTTTCTTGATTAGAAGTTAATGAAAAAATTGTTATCTATTTGCATTTGATGTTGCAGTTTTAATAGGTGACTCATCCATCACAGTAGACTCAATACCGTTGAGCTGTTTGATGATGTCATATCCGTTTTACATTGCATGCTACACATTTTATTATTGCTGCAATACGATGATAAGTAAACAACCATGTGAATCCAATTGAATTTAACTGTTGTAAGATGTCGTCATTCTACTGAATATAATAATTGATATTTCATATTATGTTCCGCATCATGACGTCATTTTACATTGGTTAATTTGATAGGTATTTTCTGCAACCCTCTACAAATTATTGAACTATTAAATCATTTAATTCTTGTTATATTTGTTTATCCAAATCAAAAGTGAGGACGACCATTGGAATAAAAATAGCCTATGCAGTTATTTATAATTGCTGAATTAGAAACAATGATGAATTTGGATGAGAACCTTGAAAATTCCACAAATAATGAGAAAAAAATTGTTACTAATCTTAATGCTCAAATCATTTTACTGTATTAAATATTCTTCAGTGCTGTCCCTGATAAAAATGATGAAATCGTTAACAATTTTATCACAGAATCAAATCAGCTGATGTGAAGCATCTACTGTCTTTTGATTTCAAAAACATCCAGGCTTATCTGAATAGCAACTGTAATTGACAACATCAGTTGTTGTAGCGTACAAGAAGCAAGCGAAACTGTCTAACTTTTTGCATCAGCCTGCCTTTGATTACAGAACAGCGCGTAAGCGATAATCACAGCTGTAAACTGTCCAAGCAAAGCAGACATTCTAGCAAGATAGGAAGATTACTATAGCTCGGTCAATATTGGTTGAAAAATTATAAATCTAGTCTCAAATTGTAAGAAACATTCATAACTACAATTTGAGACCAAATTTTTGATTTTTGAACCACTACTGAACGAACTGGAGTCATTTTCCAATCTTGCCAAAATGTATCTTTAGCTTGGACAGACTATAGTCTGACCAATTTAGCAATTAATTAATATTCAGCAAAATTTATATCAACAAGAAGTTGAATAACAATATTTTATTTAGCTAATTATTTTCAAGAACTTTACTTGACATCCAGGGTGTGTTGGGGACTGTGTTGTTATGAATCAAGACCCTGTTTACAAATTAATGATTCATTTTATTCTGTGAATGATTTCAAAATGGATGGTTCAGTTGGGAAGACTGCAGTAATTATGGTGGAAGTATTTATCAGTGTTGCTCAACACCTCTTGTCTGATTTCAGGAAGTGGCTGTCAAAATGGAGCACGCTCACGCTCGACATCCACAGCTATTGTATGAAAGTAAATTATATAGAATTCTCCACGGCGGAGTCGGAATTCCACACGTCAGGTAATTTCAAATATTGGCTAATCTAATCAGGTAAAGTATGCTACTTAAAATCTAATTCAGACGATATTTTTCAGTTGAACATTGTTTAGGGATTGTCTAAACATATGTCTATGCTTAGGGAATTTGGAATTTGAAGGCCTCTTTACAAGGTGGATTTTTGATAACTTATGTCTAATCATATAAATCATATAATCATTATATCTAATAATCTAATCATATAAACTCAACTCTTTTCTTATGTTATTCATGATTCATGAACAAACAAATTTATTTATTTATTATTCATTTATTTAATACGTAGAAGTGATACAAAAGTGCAAAATTGATACGCAAAGGAAGAATTGGCACAATTTATTTGCAAAGTGAGGTTAGCTCATTTAACAATGCCGAAAATCAGGGGGTAATTTAATTAGGATATCTGAAACTTGGTGTTTTATTGTCATTTTTAATTAATTCAACTAGAAAAATTCATAAACTAAGCTTGAATTATCTCGAAATGTTTAATCATTGAGAAATAGAATAGGCTTATTATCCATAAACATTGCAAATATCTCGTATCAAGGAGCTTCCTTCCTGTATCAATTTTGGACTCTGTATCACTTGACTGCGTATCACAAAACCGCCGGGTAAAGAGGCTTTATTAAGTTAGTATTGTAGCGCAATGAGAATACATCAGTTAGAAGAGCTGTTATTGGGAAACCTTGAAGCTATATAGGCCTACTACTTGAAGCTTTGATACTATCAAAGTTTTCATCCAATAAGATGATGGGCTGTCCAAGCAAAGAAGACATTCTGGTAAGATGGGAAAATGACTCCAGCTTGATTAATATTGGTTCAGAAATTATAAATTTACTCTCAAATTGTAGATCATAAAGTTTCCTACTAAAGTCTAGTTTTCACAATTCAATATGGCTTGGTACCCATTCATTTCATAGATACGCGAGGTATAGTCTGTCCAAGCAAAGACATTCTGGCAAGATGGGAAAGTGACTCCAGCTCGGTCAATATTGGTTCAAATATTATAAATTTTGTCTCAAATTTTAGGGAACATTCAGAATGTTGAGACCATTTCGAGACAGTTCAAGACCATTTTGAATCTTTCTTACATTCTGAGACCAAATTGATAATTTTTGAACCAATATTGACCGAGCTGGAGTCATTTCCCATCTTGCCAGATAATCTTCTTTGCTTGGGTAAACTATAACATTGAATTGAAGAGTAGACTGATGAATTGGTCTCACACTGTTATACAGCCTTGTTATATTCCAGCAATCCATGCATGTTTTCGTATACTGTGGATACCTTACTAATCATCTGTTCAATTCAAGTTTATTCTGTAAGTTGTAAGTTGATTGGAAATTTGATGGTGTGCAAACTCTCGGTTAAGTTTTGCAATGGGCTAAACTTGGAGTTGAAATATGAAAAAATATATTATTGCCTCAATTTTATCATAGAGGGTTGGCGCTTGAACAAATTTTATCAAGATGAACAACTGCAAAATTTGAACTGAAAAATTCAATTACATGGTATTTCGCCCATGGAAATCCAAATCTATTTGCATAGAATTTTGTCCATGAAAATTGTAACAATTTGAGTTATCTGTCATTGACCGGGTAGTGAATTTTTCCCCCATTGCTGAATGGTAGCATGTAACTTTTCCACATTTCCTCGGAGATTTTATTCCAATTGTTGTTTCAAGTACAAAGTTGTAGACTAGACCTCAATTCAATGCAAATCGCCAGCCTTGTGGTTTATTGAATTTATTCACGTTTCCTCCGTCATTTGTAGTAAAACTTGCTTGGTTTCCATGAATGAGTGTGAATGGCGGCCGATATTCAAGTAATTCATTCATAAAATGACTGGCATGCGATGCTGCTACTGCTTTTTGCGAACATGTTGAATGGGGAAAAAATTGAATGTATTTCATTGAAGGGCGGGTTTGTTGTGGGGGCTGAGATTTTGTTTTGCTCGCCATGGCCTACTTACAATAATTAATATATTATTTTCTGTTCATTGACAGAATAAAGTATGTTGGCATGAATGGAAGGGTTTATTCAATGATTTTCTTCATGGTAGAGTAATGAATTATTTTTTCTTCTACTATTGCGATCTGGTCTCATAAGAGGCAAACAATTCGTTTCTCACTTATGGTTGGAGTATTGGACCAAGTTAGGAATCCTTACTAGGACTACTTGTGGGCTACATAGGCTTCTAATCAAATTATTAATGTGAAATTTATCTCAAATTCTTTCTCAAATGCATTGAAATCTTTGAATGAATACAAAATAACTTTAATAGTATAACTTTTTCACCCACCTAACTCCTAAAATATCATGACTAATCTATTATCAACCAATGGAATTTCTAATTTTGTCAATACATGTTCTAAAAATTCAAACTTTTCAATTTGATAATTTGTTTAATTGTTGAAATGAAACTTCCCTAATCCATATTTACATAGCTTGATTGTTCAAGATTCAAGATTTTTATTTGCCATAAAATAAAACAAAGTTCACAATAGGCATTGTCATTTTACAAATAAAATTCATTATAAATAGGCAATATATACAATTCAATCAACCATATAGGCAATACATAGAACAAAATAGTACAAAACCATGTCATTTCACACACAAAAATTAGTTTTAACAAATTAGTAATAAAATTACTTGTTCAAACTTTCAAAGGTGGTACACATAAAGTACTCATCCGTTGAGTAAAAAGCCTTATTCTTCAGCCATTCAGCTATAGTTATTTTGAAAGTTAATGAGTTAATAATAATAGATTATGATAATATAATATTAAATGATGATTATCGAATATACTCGAACATACAATAAATTGAATAAAAAACAATAATAGAGTATATTGTATAATATTCACCAAACCCACATTAACATTGATGTCGATAGTTGATTGAATACTATGTTTCAGAAATAGTTATTCAAGTACTGACACTACAGTATTTAAAGTCCGTCCAAGTAAAGAAGACATTCTGTCAAGATGGGAAAATGACTCCAGCTCGGTCAATATTTGTTCAAAAATTATAAATATTGTCTCAAGTTGTAGAAAATATACTGATGTAGAATTTGAGAACAAATTTATAATTTTTGAACCACTATTGACCGTGCTGGAGTCATTTTACCATCTTGCCAGAATGTCTTCTTTGCTTGGTCAGACTATAGTAACCTACTGCGCATCATTCTATCAATCAATATGTGTTCGATAGCAGTGTGGAAAAGTGGTAATCCTACTAAACTAGTCGATTATAAAGCTGGTTTCCCAGTTTGGACCTTTTAAAGCCCTAGATTTGTTGTGACCACAAAAACCTTGAAAACTGACCACATAAACTTAACCTTGATTGTATGTATTCTATTTAAAGTAATTTTTTGTTATTGTCGATCGATAGTATAATGATGTGTTACTGTTTGTTTATTTATAATTGATGAGATATATAATTTATTTATCTACGCTATCAAACACAATATGATTGATTGATCAATCCATTCATGCCATAAATAATCAAATTGATGATTTTGAATTGAAAAAAGACGTAACTTGAGTCAAAACTATTGTCTCCCGACTTTTCATTATTAATGTAATGAAAAATTAATTTTCATTTTTACTCCACTCAAGCACAGAAATTTTCAATCCAAATTTAATATTTGCTGAAAAGAAAACATTTGAAGATATTAGATTATTGATTTCAATTTTCTCTAATTGCAAACGTTTTAGATAACCAATAGATGAAACAATATTTATTAGTTCATCGTAATTAATTTTATAAACAGAATCATCAAGTGGGATAAGTATTATTGAATTCAATGAAAATGAAACACCGTTCTAAACAATAGCCTTTTTGTGTAATAAGTATGCAGATAGGATTCGTCTTTTCCACTTTTCAATATTCTAAATTTACTGTGTCATCGATTTTTCTTGTAGATTCCAAAATTGTAACTGTAAATATTTGCAAAAGTTGATATTGCTTTCTTGTTTAGAGGAGAAACGAGTGCATCAATCTCTTTCTTCATCATTTGATCTTTGTTCTTTCTTTGAGTATTTGATCGTTCTTCATCATTAGTGCCTCGTCTTTCTCATCAGCCCTTCTCACTTCCCCCATTCTGAAAAACATGAAGATTTGTATTAGTTGAACGAAATAATAAAACTGAGGATTAATTTGTTTTAGCAACCATTGATCGGTTTCTTTTACCTGACCCATTTAATTCCGTCTCAGAGAATTCAGAGGTCATAACATTTCGTGTTTTGACTGAGTCCTTGTTCCAGCCCAAGGACCGGTCTCACTCATTCTTTACTGCTTTTTAACGCGATTTAGATTTTTAGAGCGTTCATTCACTGTGCTCTGATTTACCATTGTTTGATAAATTAGTTTACTATTGTTTGCATGATGAATATTGTTGGTGTAGGTGTTGGTATAGTCAGTCCACGCAGAGAAGACCCTCAGGCAAGAGGGGAAAATGACCCCAGTTTGGTCAATATTTGTTCAAAAATTATAAATGAGGTCTTAATAGTAGATCAAATTGTTTTCTACAATTTGAGATCAAATCGATAGTTTTTGAATCAATATTGACCGAGCTGGAGTCATTTTCTCATCTTGCAAGAGGGTCTTCTTTGCTTGGACAGACTATATCCATCCAGACAACAATATCGACTAACATTTTCGTTAACTGTGTCCCTTTGACTTGCATTTAGTAGGTTACTTTGAATTAGCTCAAGTGGATGTGAATGATATTTGGCTTATACACTAGAATGAATCAATTTTGATGAGTAATTTGTGGTGCTTAATAAAGTTTATTTTTGGTGGAGTATCCTAATGAAAGTGAAAAAGATTCCCCATGTATAAATCATTCTCAAGTATTGTAAACTAGTATGATTTTACTTTTAACAATTGCTGTATCAAATATTGTAAATATTGTATCAAGTATTGTAAACTAGTATTATTTTACTTTTAACAATTGCTGTATCAAATTTGAAACTCCTGTCGATTTCTCAGAAACGGTATTGTATTAATAGTTTATCCAGACGATTTTATGTCAGCTCGACATGGACGGGAGGATACGTTGGATTAAGTAGATAGTGTAGAGGCTGATAACATGATCAAAATATCAAAAATTATAAACTGTAATACAGTAGCTGTTCAATTTGGTTGTGTGCTAAAGGATCAATTTCTTATTAGAATTGATGATGACTATATTTTTTAGATAATGGAAATTAAACTTGGGGCTATTGAAATTAATTGATATAGAAAAAGAAAAATCAAAATGTAAAAATAATACTTCTAAAGTTTTTTTTGAAAAGGGTATTTGATTTTTCATTTTATATATCAATTTCGATTATGATTTAGTACAGTACCAGTACGAGGCGAACATAGGTTTGATTGAACCCTACCAATTTTGTGGTTCTCATATTGACTGAATAGCCTAGTTTCTATTTGCAGCCTCTCAATTGTCTACTCAGCTTATCTTTGACTTCTTGACCGAAATCGACTTCATGTGCTTGAGACATGAATCTAAAAATTTCAAATGGGTTACTGTATGCTAGTCAAGCATCTACAGCACCTCCTTTTGTACATACGATAATCAGTTCAGTCTGTTGAAATGTGTGCTTAAATAACGATACTCGCTATTTCTATCGTAACGATAAGATCGGTCTCATTCATCTCTTGTATAAGCTGATAATATTGGTTGACAAGTTTTCCTATGTGTGAGTGTGTATTGCGAAACAGATGTGGACAGTCCGAGTGGAAAAATTGTATCTAATCTGAATATTGTTTAGCAATTCATGTGGATGTCTTGTTTATGGCAGTCTGTGTTGTGTGCTATTTCTGTCTAGGATTTGGACAAATTATGTGTCTTTGACAGAGAAAAATCAATGATGCTTTGTTCGGTTTGGTTGGAGTTATTGCTAGCATAATAATATGAATGACAGTATTGATGTTTAATTTTTTGAGAGGTTCCAGAAATTGGGTAGATGGAATTTGGTCGGTCATGTTTGAAGTTTTTTCATGATTTGTGTTGAGCTTAAAGATGGCGTTCTGTACTAAGGGGATTTTCGCACTAGAAAGGGACAGATCTTGTAAGACTTGTAAGGCACTTTAGATAATGAATGGCTGATGGGAACTTGTAGAATTGAATTTGTGAACTAATCAAACTCAAGGAAAAGAACTTTTTCCAATATGTCGACTGTTCTATTGATTGTGTATAGCGTTCTTTTCTAGCAATTAGGGTTATGTGCTCACTTACTCTTTTAGCATTTTTAACGTTTTTTAGCATTATAAACTCTGTAAATAATGGAACGCAGTTCAGTATCATAATGTTTGCGTTGCATAGCGCATCAATATACTTGTTTTTGAATTGTTGTTGATGTTGTTGTGTGAGTGTGTCTATTTTTAGAGCAAGTCTTTTTTCGGAATGTGGTTGGTAGGTTGGCTTGACTCCAGCGAAATGTTTGAACTTTCACTGTTCTCCATATTATCATTGGATGGTTGGTGATAGGCTGCTACTCTAGTAGTTGTATAGTGCGGACTAGATTAATTACAATTTCATCCAGTAGTATTCAATGCCAAGCTTATATGCGTTCTTCTGAAATTATTGCGGACTGGAGAGTTTCAAGATTGGTTTTCTAATGTCAGGATGACACGAGTTGAAATATATAATATTATCTTGTTTGTCACTACCGTCTCTTCTCAATACTTGATGTTTTCTTTTTTCAATCCGCTTCTCCTTTACCTTTTTCCAATCTGCATGTTTTGTTGATTATTGTTTCTTCATCTTCTTTCGTCTATCATGGAAAGCAAAGGATAAGGGCACAGTTTGAAAAAAGTAGAGGTTCTTGCAAAAGGTGAAAATACACAAGATTTATGAGTTTTGTACATGTCTGGTGTATGTGGCCGCCTTTTATCTTCATTACAGGACTTTTAAATTAGGTTACCCATGTCCAATGTGCCTCCTGACTGTTAACGGTTTACAAGACCTGTAAATTGATATCGTGAAACAATTTGATGAAATATTTTGTAATATAATGTGTAGGCAGCAGTACTCGGACTTCCAATACTTTAATTTTCATCACTTATAAATCAAACATGTCCAGAGTGTCTCTTCTGCCTGTATACGACGGTGTGGAGGACCTATAAATTATTATCGTACAACATTTTCAAAAAATATTCACAAATAAATGTACAATAAAAATATGTTTGACCCTTCTGATTATTTCATCTTCCTGTTCGACTTTTTTTTATTCTCAACGTTTAATGTTTCCTTCTGCTTTGTTTTTGTTGAAATCCGTTTTTTGTGTGCCCAATCAATTGAAAAGGCAACTTGGCTGTCACACCTGTTTGTGTGTATCGCTGAAAAAACTGAAAACAATCTCTCTCGCTCGCGCTCTCTCTCCTCTCATCTCAGTTGCCAGGAAGTGGATGAGAATCGGCTGGCTCTGTCTCAGCTTCCTGTAGTGGCCAGACTGGAGCAATATTTTTATTCTTTCTTTGTCTTCTCCAATTTGAATTTCTCTCTCTGATTTCTTCCTTAATTTATTAGTTTAATGATTAAAATAGTACTGCAGTTAATTGTAAGCAATATCTTTTTTATCATTTCTTTGAGTGAGAAACCTTCGGCTGAAAAAGAAATTTGAACTTGTAACCTAAAATTTTGGACTATATTTAAATGAAAATTGTGTTGGAAATATCAAGGGCTATGCCTGTTCTTTCTTATCAATGTGTTTTTGCCAATAGATTAATAAATAAACATTATTTACACCCTCTTTGTCTTCTTTGAATCTGAATTTTTCTCTATTATTCCTGTCTTTATTTATTAGTTGAATGTTCAATCATTGTTGAAAAACTGAAATTAATTGTGTTGAATGCAGAAATTTACTCATGATGTTAATTGGAAATAGGCTACTTTTGAGATACGTTGTTTATACCCTTTACCTCCTCTGTGCTTATACTCTTCAACTTTGTTTCATATTTACTTTCTTAGATTTACTGATTCACCTTCTCTGTGCTTACACTTTCTAACTTTGTTCATCCTTGTTTGTACTGTACAATTCTTTTATTGAAGTGCGTTGTAATTAATGTCTCAATTTCGTTTGGCAACACAATTTATAAATTGTTGAATAAAACTCATAAGTGTGTGTGTCTTGGTACAGACGCCTTCAAAAGTGAATTATTTATTGGCGCGCGCAAAAAGCGTGAATGCCACCGGATTTGTCAATCAGCTCAACGTGACAAGGTCTGGCTGGCGTTTCCTTTTTTGCATTGTTTCTCTATTTTTAAGCAACACTTACCAATTACTGGCGAATTTTGTGATTTGTTTTGTTGTTGCCCTTCGTTGTATTCTATTGAAGAAGTTGGTAATGTCGTTTATGCTCCGTACTAGGGTAGGAAGTATTGGACATGTAAAGTTTTTATAAATTTTGGCAGTTGGTTTGAATTTTTTGTCACTTTTTTGGTTGTTTCAAGCTTTTAAACGGTGTGCAATCGTAAATTCACTTTTAAGATGATACTTATGACTATTGAATGTATGATTCATGTATCATTTTGAACAATTTAATTAAAATGTATCCATAAAGAAGTTCTTCTACACTAGGTCTTTCAATGTGATTCATGTATCAAATTTAATCGCCTTGTGTATCTTATTGAAAGTGAGTGAACATTGTAAACATAGTTTGACAGCTAATTTTTGCCGGTAATTTGTAACTAATGTTTCAGTTCTTTGTTAGTTGTATTTAAGTTGATCCGAGAGTCTGCTGTAGCATAATTGTGTAAAGATCATGTAGTAATTTCATATAACAGTATTGTCTTTTCCTTATTTATGTGCACATAGATGGCCGCCTTCAAATGACACCGAAACATAAAACAAATAATTTAAGGGTGATGTTATTTTCAATTTTAATTGCCAATCAACTAATTTGAATCAATATTAGTGTGATACTAATCAACAGCCTTTTAATTCTAGTTTCAATACTAATCGAATTCATGGACCTTACCCACATTAATGGGGCAGTAAGCATCTCCACACCTTTAACTTCAGAGATAATACTGATAAGTAGTCATCTGGAAGCCAAAGCGTGTAAACAAGACTCAAAGGAAAGACACAAGCTCAAGCTGCTCAAGTAACCAGTTGTCTGGCCGGGTAGAGTCTGATCGAGCAAAGAAGACATTCTGGCAATATGGGAAAATGACTCCAGCTCGGTCAATATTGGTTTAAAAATTATTCATTTGGTCTCAAATTGTAGAAAATTTTCTGCTCTATAATTTGAGACGACTAAATTCATATTTTTGAACCAATTTTGACGGAGGTAGAGTCATTTTCCCATCTTGCCAGAATGTCATGTTTGCTCGACCAGACGGTTGTAGTCTCGGCGGCGTTGCTGCTCAGCTGTTCAAGTGAGTGAGTGTGTCCCGTTACCTTCGTCTATTCAAAACTGTTCAACTGCCGCCGCAACAGTGGGAATGGAACATGAAACAACTTCCTCTTTCCTCCTTTTAAACACCCCCTCCCTTCTCCTCCTCCTCCTCCTTCTCCCCTCAACCATCGTTTTCTTCTTGCATAACTGCTTTAGAGATACTCTCTTTTCTCTTTCTACCTATTTATGTTTCTCTCCTCTACACCTTCCTTTATCTGTCTTATCAGTCGTCTTTCTATAATAATATAACCAGTGTGAATATAATAGAACTATTATAGGCTATTTGATAGTTATATTCTATTCTCACTAAAATCTTTCCACTTGTATGTGAGTAAATAAAAATTGCAATCACAGTACACTTTCTATTGATTGCAGTTTTATCTATTAACACACTGACAAAAAGGAAACATATTTTCAACCTTCTTTAGCTGACACCAATAATTTAGGCGGTTGGCGAATGACTGTTATTGATGCTCAACTCTGTCAGGACAGTCTGAAGCCGCCTTCGAGAGCGTATTAGTGCAGATAGCTGATTTGGCTCTCGTTTCAATGTCCTGTAGCCGACAGTTCGACGACTGTCCGGACAGAGCTGTTAATAATTAATAATTTATTAATAGTAGTTCATTCATTAAATTAATTCAAAAGTTCACTTAATTGAACTTAATTCATTAAGTTCATTCAAATAGTAATTCATTCATTAATAGTCATTCGCTTACCGCCCTGAATTTTGACGTCAGTCTACTGAATTTAATCGTTTTACAATAACACAATCAATTATTATTGTGAGTTATTAGAGTTTTATGTAAATTTTGGATGTTTTTCGTCTTCCTAAAGTTAGGTTTCCATTAGTACAAGTCGCGACCACATTTAATATGCCACAAGATGCAATAGAAACACGTAGTTGTACGGAGCAATACAAATGAAAAATCAGCTGACCTGTGTACGTTGCTGTATACAACTTCGTGTTATTGCATCTTAGAAACACATGCCTGTGTGAATTTTGTAGTAATGGAAACTTACCTTGAATGATAGCCTATAGTCCATTTAAGATCACTTGAGACGAAATAAACAAACAAACCTTATGCTTGTGTGTGCGTGTAATGGTAGGTCTTCTTCTATGCGACACAGTCGGCTGCAGTCGAACAGCTGACTCTTGTGTTTGGATACAGTCTGACTTGTCTTGTCTCAAGACTGTTGTCTTGAGCTGTGATTGGCTACAGCTTTTGGTCTGTGGCCGAAAGTTTTGCATAAAAGAAGGCCTTCCATTACACGCACACACTTGAAAAGTTTGTTTATTCCGTCTCGAGTGATCGTGAATAGGGTATAGTTATTGATGGTCGATTAAAATGTTACCCGATATTGTCGATTTCAATAAATGACGAAGTTTGATGTTGGTTTTCATAGTTTGTTGTATTGCAATATAATTGATGTTTGAACATCTGGCATTTTCAAATCGTTGTTGAGTGTTTAAATTGGGCTGAATTTGAAAAAATATTTTTGTAGACAGACAGAAGCAATATTCATATTAGAGAATATTTCATAATTCTTTGTTAATATCAGTTGTCTATACGCCATTCGCAATAACTTGAGACAAAGTAAACAAACACATCCAGGGTGTCTACTGTTGTGATGGTAAACCTTAGTAGCGATGCTATTGCTTTTTTTAGAAGGCGATATTGTATTAGTTATCCATAATATGAAAAGACAAGATGTTGTCGAACCACTGATTTTTGAAAAAAAAATCGTGAAACCGTTTTCGGTTGCTACACCATTATAAGTTACAAGAGATTGATAATGGTGTAGCTACCGAAACCGGTATCTCAATTTTTTAATAAATCATTGGTTTGACAACATCTTGTCTTTTCATTTGCTATAGTCTGTCCAAGCAAATAAGACCCTCTGGCAAGATGAGAGAATGACTCCAGCTCGGTTAGTATTTGTTCAAAAATTATTGATTTGGTCTCAAATTGTAGATGAAAATGTTTCCTGAAATTTGAGACCAAATATATATTTTTTGAATCAATATTGACCGAGCTGGAGTCATTTTCTCATCTTGCCAGATTGTCTTCTTTGCTTGTTCAGACTATACTGTTACTATTCATAGCGTTGCCACATTCCGAGTTATGGTGATTTAATCTGGATTGATTAAAATACATTCTGCCTAATAAATAGGGATTATAGCGTTGATTTATGAGCTTACATAATTTAAGAATATTTGAATAAATTGTATTTTTCCTTTTCTAAATCAGTTTCTACAATAATTTCATTTATTTATTTTTTTATGAATTTTAACTGCAATCTAGCACTTGGCAAATGAACAGTTCAGTTCTATAATTCATTTATTGATGCATTATTATTATTATTATTATTCATGACTTTTAAAAATTTAAAAAAACTTAAACAATTTAAAAAACTTAAGAAAAATTTAAAAACTTGAAAAAACTTTTAAAAATTGTCAATTTTATCGAATTGAATTGAAATTTGATTCCAGTAAATAGTCCAGTTATCATTTAAAATACTGAGTCAGTTTACAGCTCTATTTTTGTTTATTAGATAATAATGCAGTTATTATTTCAAGTTGCTATCTCGTATAGCTGGCGGCAAAAATTTAGGCGGTTTGATTGCTATCAATTCTCTGCTCTGTCAGGACAGTCGGCGAACTCTCTATGAGAGGAAATTGAAACGAGAGCGACCTCAGCTACATTAATTCGCTCTCGAATGCAGCTTCAGACTGTCCTGACAGAGTTGAGAATTGATAACAGGCATTCGCCAACCGCCTAAAGTATCGGTGGTAATTTCTATCCACTTGTGTAAATAAGCATGCTTTTGTTTATTGATCAGAAGCACTTTCTCATCGTGAATAAACGCGTGCGTGCCCATTCCCCGTTAATCAGCATAATTGTTTTGGGTTTCATATGACAATATTTTTGATTAGTTTATTGATTGTAAGTGAAATTGTTTAAATTTGTAGAGTTAATATTGATGTTGTAGAATCGTTTCATATTAATTTTGAATTTTATTGAATATTAGAGTGGAATTGCGACAATGTATCACGTCTCATTCATTGTTGAAGTATGCAAATAGCCGTGTATTCCTATTCCATCTGACTCGTAAATCTTTGTTCACTGGGCCTGTTTCATATTTGATATTTGATATTTTTAAAGCTTCCTGTGACCTCCTGTTAAAGGGGTATTGAGGATTTGTCAATGTGAATTCTAAGGTCAATATGCTTAGGGTTAGAAAAACAATATATGGTTCATAAGCTTAGAAATACAGTAGAATGGCGATCTTACACAAGACAGGTACTGTAGAAAAACAGAAAATATAGTAATACATATACATAGTAAAAAATATATCGTTTTCTTATTGTTTATAGATGATTTTGATTGTCTGTTGACATCTTTTAATACTGAATTTAAGAGTGATAAAATCTATGTTGTGATCAAAATATGATCGATCTCTCAAGAATTCAGAAGTTTTTTACTGCAATACCACTGTTTTTACAATTCAGTACTTGAAAACTTGGACACATAATGTAAAGCCAAAACTTGAAGAAAAGTGGAAATTTTCTTGCAAATTTTCCAAAAATTGGGGCGGCTGACGAATAACTGTTATTTATTGTCAGCTCTGTCAGGACAATTGGCAAGCTGTCAAGATTACATCGAATCAAGAGCGACCCCATCTATACTAATTCGTTCTTGAGATAAGACAGCTTCAGACTGTCCTGACAGAGCTGAGCAATAATAGTCTCCTAATTTTTGGCGCCAGATTTACCAATTATAATGGAGTGAAGGTAGATTATAGTGTTGGATGAGATCATGTATTAGACTATAGTGTATGAATAGATCATGTATTAGGTAGTGTTTCTTTTATTTTAAATTCATAAATTTTGGGAGCAATATTTTAAATTTAAAATATTTTTGATTCAAAAAAGGTTTATCAGAGTAATTTTTGGTTTGAGAGCTATATATACATGTAAATCTATTTTCGGGATTCGCAGATCCTCACTTTATCTGCCATCTACACATTTCATTTATTAATTTTTATAAAGATGAATATCCATAAATTCAATTTTTGCACAGACAGACATAACTATTCTACGCATAATCAGAGCTTGCTATCATTTCCTATTCATAGACATGCCTCTTACTAAAGAAACCCTTATTCAGGAATAAGATTATAATATAATAATAAGTTACCTGAGTCCGTCCGTAAAATAGATTTATTGCCGCTGTTAAAAAAAAACTATCAAATCGATGTTGAACGAGAGAGTCTGCTTCTCAGTGGCAGAGTTTATTGTTGATAAGATTTTGAGGTGAATTTTTTTATTATTAAGTTATGAATAATTTATTCTATAACTGACTTAGAATGTTATTGATTTTATTTTATGATTCTATCATATATTATTATGTAACTATATTTATTTATATTTGACAATTTCCCCATCAAACGGGAATATTCCCGGAAATTGATGCTATGTAATGATGAGTAATGAATAAATAAATATTAGATTGAAGTGTATCTAGATTCTAGATTATATGTATCGCTAATTTTATTGAAAAGCACATCATCTACTTGATATTGAGAGCTGGTGGTGTAGGATTGTGGAAGGCAATGAGTGAGTTTTTGAAGAAACCCTGCTTACCATCTGATATGGAAGGAAGCTGAGCCTTGTTTACCGGTAATGCTGTCGGTGCACAAAACCAGTTTATTGCTTGTTGGTCAGGTCTTTCTCGTCACTTTTTTCTAATCCCTCTCATTAAAAGAGGGAGAATCGGGGTGTTTCTTCTTTTTTTTGTTCACGAGCAAGTGTTGCACGATTCAGTGCTTTGTTGTTGGTGGGATGAGCTGTCGTCGCTTCTTTCAAAGTGTCGAAAAAATGTTGGAGTGTACCTTTATGGCCAATGCTATGATTGAGAAATATTATTTGATGAAATATTACATAAAATATCACATGGAATATTACTGATTCCATGCACTACTATCTTCTTGAGATTTGAGAAAGTAACTTGGGTGAAATATTCATGTACACATATGAATGTTTCCATTTTACTCATGGCTATTATAGCCTGTCCAAGCAAAGAAGATCCTCTGGCAAAATGGGAAAATGACACAAGCTTGGTCAATATTTGGTCAAGAATTATAAATGTGGTCTTAATAGTAGATAGAATTTTTTCCTACGTTTTGAGATCAGATTGATAATTTTTTAACCAAAATTGACCGATCTTGAGTCATTTCCTATCTTGCCAGAGGCTCTACTCTGCTTGGACAGACTATATCAATGTATGAAGGGTACACGAAAAACAAAATCACAGTACTCTTTTAGTATTTTTTATCAAAACACTTTTAAAATTGCTAAAAGGGTATTGTGATTTTGATTTTTCATCTATTAACATACATATAGTTTGTCCAAGCAAAGAAGACCCTCTGGCAAGATGGGAGAACGACTTGAGCTCGGTCAATTTTGATTAAAAAATTATCAATTTGATCTCAAATTGTAGGAAACAATTTGATCTACTATGAAGATCACATTTATAACTCTTGAACAAATATTGACCAATCTGGAGTCATTTTCTCATCTTGCCAGAGAGTCTCCTTTGCTTGTTCAGACTATATTATTATGGATGTTAATCTGCGTGTCCACGGTTCAGATATCTTTCAAAAAAATACATAAGAGAACATGGTATTGAATTTTAAAATCCAATTGAAATGTAGTGTGTCAGATACGATACAAAACTTTTCAATTTGCTTGTTCCATTTGATAAATGTAAAATTTTGTGTATCTTCTCGAATTTATCTAATTGAAAGGTCGTCTACAGTATTCAATTGTATCTTCTATTGAATCATGTACGAATTTTGATGGACATGTTTGTTTTTAGGATGAAATAGTTCTAGACAATGACATGTTTTGAAGTTACTTGTGAAATTATTCATTCATTCATTTACAGAAAATAATTGACTTATTGGCTAAAAACACAGGCTATCGTCCAAAACGTCTCTGTACCAAATTTTGATAATAATAATAATAATAAGTTTGAAACTAGGTTATCTTTTTTTGCTTCACATCATATACTGACATGAATGATTTTAAGCTTCATTGATTTTAATATTTCAATTAAATACAGCGTTCACAATCACAATAGACGAGAAGCAGAATTTGTGATGAGTATTGTCTGTACAGGAAATGTGTTTTGGGCAATAGGAAAACTTTGAGTAGGTATGACGCGTTGATGTAATATTAAAACAGTCTAGCCGTAGCCGACGTCAATAAATTTTGTTTGTAGGATTTGGTTGGCTGCTGGTATAGTCTGTCTAAGCAAAGAAGACCCTCTGGCAAGATGGGAAAATGACTCAAGCTCGGTCAATATTGTTTCAAAATTATCAATTTGATCTAAAATTGTAGTAAACAATTTTATCTGTTATACGGACCACATTTATAATTCTTTAACAAATATTGACCAAGCTGGAGTCATTTTCTTATCTTGCCAGTGGGTCTTCTTTGCTTGGGCAGACTATACTTTACGTTACTGTGCTTGATTGAATGCAATTGGGTGAAGCTGCTGTCACTATTCCTTTTTTATTTTTCTTTGTTCTATTCTCAATCTTCGTATTCATTTCTTCATTCTTGCTCCTCTTCTGTCTTCTTTTATTTACTTTTCCTGTCTCTACCTTATTCTTCTTCTTTTTCTACTTGATTGAATGATTTTTTCTACTTTTTCTACTACATCTTCTTCACCTTTCTTTATAACAAACATAATTATCATGTTCTTCCTACTTTTATCATCTTAGATATATTAGAATCATAGATATATTAGAATATATTAGATATATTATCATCTTGGAATATTTCTCTTGCTTTTTGAATAGGCCTAGTAATGCGAGTGCTACATTTGTGAATGTTCATTTCTAGCCTCAAATAAAAGATGGTTGTCATTTATGTAACAATAGTAATTCAAGTGAATATTGGTTTCTACATGACATAGGTAGTTTTTGAAAGACCAATAATTTCTTAATTTTCTCATTGGATTTTTGCATTCATTTGTTTCATATTGAATAAAAATCCTATATTGTCATAGCAACGAGTTAACTATATTCCATTCACGATGGCTTGAGACGAGATAAACAAAAGCTCTGCATGTGTGTGTGTGCGACTGGGGTGGCTTCGTTTTAGTCACGCATAAACAAGTCACAGCAATGCCGAAATCCCGAATTTTGCTGTCGGGGCTGTAACCAAAGCATCGACACAAAAACTTTTATTATAATTGTTTGTTCATTTTAGGTTCATGCAGACGAGAGAGAACCGAAACAAGCAATTTCCCAATGTGTATCTATAAAAAAGATTACTTAAAGATACTTATTCTGAATTGCCTACAAAAAGTCGGGATTTCGGCATTGCTGTTACTTGTTCATGTCGCGCACACACACATGCAGAGCTTTTGTTTATCTCGTCTCAAGCCATCGTGAATGGACTATAGTTAGTGTTTTCATTGTGGCTCATAATTTTCGAGTTTTTTTAATATTTTATAAGAAATTGTGTAAAAAATTTGATGAATTGCTCCATTTGGAATATCCTATTGCTCTAAATTAAAAATTTTTAAAATACGGTATTTCTCCTGGACTATAAATTCTTGGTTTGAAGTGTTGCTATAAAATATAACCTAGTTTCGAACTTATTAATCGAAATCTGTTATGAAGACGTTTTGGACAATAGTCTGTGTTTTTAAACAATAAGTTTACTTGTTTCTGTAAGATGAATGAATATATTGCTGATTTTTATCTCTTTACTATAGTCTGTCAAAGCAAAGAAGACATTCTGGCAAGATGGTAAATTGACTCTAGCTCAGTCAATATTGGTTCTAAAAGTATAAATGTGGTCTTAAATTGTAGATCAGAATGTTTCCCTACAATTTGAGACTAAATTTATCATTTCCGACTTCATATTGACCGAGCTGGAGTCATTTTTCCATCTTACCAGAATGTCATCTTTCCTTGGATAGAACATAGTAAACAACTCAAGTTTGCTTCAGTTAGAATCGTTCAAAGACGAATGACTTCTTCTTTGGCTTTCTTAATTTTTTCCAACTCTTCAGCTCTCTTCAACAATTTCTTTTAATGGCTTCTTCATCTTCTTGCAGTTTTAATGTTGTTTTTATATTTAATACATGATAAAATTAAGGTGTAATTCAATTTCTGTGATTGAGAAATTAGTTTTTGTAAAGTTTTGAAACGATTTTGCTGAATACCGCGCTCAACGGGAACGAGGGCTCTGTTCTAATTATTATTAGTGAGGTTAGATTGCGCTCTTTTCTTTCAAAGAAGGCGTCATGACTCATGATGAACGGTGCAGCTCAATCTGGATATTGAGATAGTTAGAGAAAGAGAAATAAAGAGTGAGAGAGAGTGTGGATGAGGGTAAGAGAGTGTGAGAGAGCACAGTTTGGAAGTGAAATTAGTGAGGCGCGCATGCGCAATGCGCATAAATTTTGAACACAATGACAACTGGGCCAAGGATTGTGGCGCTGCGTTGAAGTAATGCTTGCATGTATTTGTTGATTTGTTTTTTCAAGTTTGTAGGCTCGATTTAATTGAATGGATGCTTCAGATCAGCTGGAGATAGTCTCATAGTGTGTTGTTGTAGATGAAACTTGTATTGTTTACATCCAAAGTTTGATAGTTGAACGGGGGGGCTTGAGAGTGGTGGTGAGGAGGTGGCAGTTTTGACGTAGAAGAGTTTGAGAAGACATAAATTTTCAACTAATCACAACCCTAAAATAACCTCCTGAACTTCCTGGTATAGTTGTGTCAAATACAGAAGAACGTTTGGCAACATGGCTGCCATTCACTGCTGCCAGTAGTCGAAATGAAAATTGTTCTAACATAACCAAATTTAGGAAGATATAGTACAAGCTCAGACTATTTTTTCTGTCCTAGTCCTAGTTCATATTTATGTTATGATTTGTGCTATCATATGTCAATAATTGAATAAAAAATATTTTCATTTCTGAAATCAATATGACTATAATTAATGTAATAACGGTAGGTTGGCTGAAGTGATTTTTCCCTGAAAATTTCAGTTCTGCGCATGCGTAGTTATACTCTCACTTCCCTCCGCCATTTTGCAAGAGGCTCTTCTGTTCTTGGCACAACTATACGCAGTTTTTCAAAGAACTTTAAATCAATAATAGAAAAAGGATAGAAATGATAATCTTGAAGTTTAGAGCTTTTCGCAATAATATTATACTCTATTCACGATCACTTTAGACGGAATAAACAAACTTTTTGAGTGTGTGTGCGTGTAATGGAAGGTCTTCTTCTATGCGAAACTTTCAGCCACAGACTAACAGCTGTAGCCAATCACAGCTCAAGGCAACAGTTTTGAGACAAGACAAGTCGGACTGTAGCCAATCACAGCTTCAGACAAGAGTCAGCTGTTCGACTGTTTCGCATAGAAGAAGACCTTCCATTACACGCATACACACGCAAAAGATTTGTTTATTTTGTCTCAAGTGATCGTGAATGGTCTATAGAAATTATTTGAATGATTTGGGAGATGTAAACCCGGCTTCTCCCTGTTTTGGTTATGAAACATCTACACCATCTCATTTTTTATTAAACTCAATCTAGTAATACAACTTTGAATTCAATTTAATTTATCATTAGGTAAGGTCGTCACACACTATAACTTATAGACAAGCGTATCATAGCTAGCTGTGAGGATGAGGCCGCACTGCCGGTGGGTAGAGCGTGGAGGGTGGAGGGTAGATGGTAAATCTATAGAACATCCACAGTAATACATCGTATGAATGGTATGTGTTCAGCCGCCATCTTGATATTCTTAAATAACAAGTTAACCTCAAAAAACAGTATGATGTCATACCATTCATACGAAGTATTACTGTGGATGGTGTGTATGTTCTATAGATTTACCAACCTGGAGGGTTCCAGGCTCTACCCACCGGCAGTGCGGCCTCAGCCTGAATGCTGCATGTGTAGTGTGTACCTTATTAATAAGCTACTCAGACAGCTGATATTTTCATTGGATGGGAAACTTGCTTGACTAGAACGCATGAAAGTAGTTTTATGGAAACAGGAACACCTATACCTGCAACAATAGCCGTTGGCCAGGTAAATTATAGAAATAATATAAATATTTATTTTATAAACATCTAAATTGCGTCTCACTGGACTATTTTCATGCGGTTTACTCTAGAAGCGAATTAACGCGTTTATGAAGTCAGTGACCAGCGAGCGACGTCATGTGGCATGGCACGTAGCTCTGGCCTGGCTTTGAACTGCGCATCAACTTGACTTTGTTTACAACTAGACTCAAGAGCAACACGTCTAGATTGGGTACTTGCACTTGGTTTAATCGCATTGCAATGGAGAAGAGTCGGGCGATTAGTAATCTGTTTTGCTTCCATCACTTTGCCAATGTAGTTGAAAGGATCGCCTAGAAAGAGAGAAATGATCATACAATGAAAGATTTGTTATCTCTAAACTGGATTTCTATCGTCTTATAATTCCGCCCCTTCTTCTCACTCTTCCTCCTTGTAGACAGTGCATAATATAATATTATAGTAAATGTAATAGTGTATAGAACACGTTGTATAGTCTGTCCAAGCAAAGAAGACCCTCTGCCAAGATGGGAAAATGACTCCAGCTCAGTCAATATTGGTTAAAAAATTATTAATTTGTTCTGAATCTTAGGAAACATTCTGATCTACAATTTGAGACCACATTTATAATTCTTGAACAAATATTGACCGAGCTGTAGTCATTTTCCCATCTTGCCAGAGGGTCTTCTTTGCTTGGACAGACTATAGTATCCGTAGTGTAGTGTAGAATTAATTTGAATTGGCATCTAAATAAAATGTAAACATTTAGGGAAAATACAATCATGTTCTGTAAGACTGTTAAGTCTATTGGTACAGCTAAAGCCTCGTTTCCATTACTGCAAAGGTCGCTCGGGCACATGTTCCTAGGATGCAATGGAAGCATGGAGTTGTATAGAGCAACGCACACTGGTCAGCTGATTTTTCAATTGCGTTGCACCATATAATCACGTTTTTCTTCTATTGCATCTTGTGCCCGCCACTTGTGTGCTATGATTTCTCATTTCATGTATTGTAGTATAAGGTACGTCTACGTATAGTCTGACCAAGCAAAGAAGAGCCTCTTGCATGATGGGAATATGACTCCAGCTTGGTCAATACTGATTTAAAAATTATCAATTTGATATCAAATTGTAGGGAACGATTTGATCTTCTATTAAGACCACATTTATAATTCTTCAACAAATATTGACCAAGCTGGAGTCATTTTTCCATCTTGCCAGAGGCTCTTCTTTGCTTGATCGGACTATACCATGTACGTCTAGGGTTGTGTGGGAGACAGGACCTAGTACAAACGCCGCCCTAATAAAGAAAATTACTCAATTCAATTCCAGTTCAGGCACAGCGTCAAGATACCAGCTTTGCTATTTAGTTGAATTCCAATTTCTATGACGTACTAACAATATCAACTTTATTAACAGTTTTACTTGTGACTTTGTCTATCTTTTTGTTCTCCTCTCCTTATTCGCCACCTCCTCCTCCCGTTTCACAATTGAACGCACAGTACAAAAGAGATCAGGGAAAGTGTTTCTCTCTGCTGCTGCTTCTACAATCAGCAGCATCAGTGCAGCACAATTGGGTTTTTAGGTCAGCCGCCACTCTCTCTTGGCGAAGAAAAGGAAGAAGAAGAATGGTAGGAGGAGGAGGAGGTGGAGGCGGCGCTATAGAAAACAAAAGTTTTCGCGGGCTCCCGGAAGAAAATCGGCTGGCGGGCGAGAGTGCGCGTGCGTGCGGGCGGCCTAACTGTCGAAAATTATTATCATTGTTACAATCTAACTGAGCGTGTGTGTGTGTGAGAGAGAGAGAGAGAGTGAGGCCTGCCTCGTCATCCTGCTAACGAGTTGATGAGCTAAGGTGGTAGGAAGGGGGGGGGGGGTTTGCTAGGAAAATAAGCGAAGAAGGAATAAGAGTTGTGGGGAAAGAAAAGGAGTTGAGAAAAGTTGAAAAGAAGGAATAAGAGATGTGATGTGGAAAGGAAAAAAGTTGAGAAAATTTGAATTGTAAGACGTTTGTAACTTTGATATATAAATTTATTACTTTTCAATTCCAAATTTTCCAGTCTTGGATTAGTGTTTTGACCTGTGTTTTAGTGCTCTCGGACTTTCTAAATTGTAAAGGACTTCCCGAAATCTAAATTACAGTGAAAATAATCAATACTTTTATCATGTTTCCTATTGGCGAAACATGGTTATGTTGGCGAGGTGGAATTACCTTTTGGCCTCCCCACCAAATAAAGCCATACGCTAATAATAATAATAATAATAATAATATAAATTTATTGAAAGTTCAAGCCCATGAACGTTCAATCACTTCATTAATATCCAATACCTTCGAATAAAAATACAAAATGAATTAATACATTTTTGAGAAACATACAATTTATGTTTTTGCTGGTATTCTATATTGATAGTTAGAGCTTCTATGAAACTGCCACAGAATGTTCTTATTTGATAATACAGTCTTCTTCCGTCACCAAGCAACTGTAAATAACAGTCATTCATCTACTAACTAATAATTGGAAAATTTGTATTACTTTTCTGTCCGATGACTCATCGGACACGCGTTGCTTCATCTTTGTCACTAGGGACATCAATCGGACGCGGACGTCTGATGTCTATTCGATTTGAATTGAGACATTTGTTTTATCATTTGAATATTATATTCTTAAGATCAGCTTTGATGTGCTTTGAACTATTCGTTCTATACATTTCATATTATGGTCAGCGGAGCGTCCTTGTCCAGTCCGGGTCCTATATCACTCCTATCGTACCTATTAACTTGAATGTATTGAAGTCTTTAACCATAGTCTGTTCAAGCAAAGAAGACATTCTGGCAAGGTGGGAAAATGACTCGAGCACAATCAATATTGCTTGAAAAAATATATATATTTGGTCTCAAACATTCTGTTCTACGATTTGTGACCAAATTCATAAATTTTTAACCAAGCTGGAGTCATTTTCCCATCTTGCCAGAATGCCTTTTTTGCTTGGACAGACTATACGAAATGAAGCCATTCCACAGCCATTGCTTTGTCCTCAGATATTTTTCTAATTCACGTACTTGCTAAGTAGTTGTGAAGGTGATGATATTGTGCTAGTTATCCATATGACCATATTTAATGAAAAGACAAGATGTTGTCAAACCACTGATTTATTAAAAGATCGAAATATCTGTTTCGGCTGCTGCACCATGATCAATTTCTGGTATCTCGATTTTTTTCTAAATCAGTGGTTTGACAACATCTTGTCTTTTCACTAAATATCTTTCTTATTCAATTTCTTTGTAGTTGTACAATACGTACTTTTTCAATATAATTTCAACTTATTTGGATAATATTACTTGGTAATTTCATTGTAATAAAGTTTATATTGTGAATGTCATACTTTTGTATGACTTTTTATTAAACATTGTTTTTATTTGTTGGTGTGTTGTAGATGGTACGGCCAGGAGCGAGATTACAACGTGCTAGTAATGGACCTTCTGGGGCCGTCGCTCGAAGATCTGTTCAACTTTTGTTCACGACGCTTCACAATCAAGACTGTGCTGATGCTGGCTGACCAGATGATTGGCCGTGTTGAGTTTGTGCACTGCAAGTGCTTCATTCATCGCGACATCAAGCCCGACAACTTTCTCATGGGCATTGGCCGACACTGCAATAAGGTACGCCACAATACTGTAACTAATACTATTATTGCAATAGGGTACACTAGGCTACTACTAGATTCATGTGCATAAATCATTCTGTAAAGATGTCTTTACACGATAGCTTTGTGATAGGCTGTAGTGATCTATGAAAGTCGTAGGTTGTTGAGACAATTACACATTGACTCATTTGGGGTTGCAAAGTCAGGTTAGCTCATTTAAAATGCCGAAAATCGGAGGAATTTTTGTGTGGTCGCAGACCCTTCAAAATGGCAACGGTTCAATGCTAACAGCAGTCAAAATAGAAACAGTCCCACTCTTACCATTAGTCTCTCATTTCATCCCACCAGTACCCTAGTAGACTGGCAAAAGTGATTTCACACTAAATTTTTCAGATCTGTGTATGCGCAGTTACACTCTTGCTTCAAGAGGCCATTTTGAAGGAATGTCAACTGTGTGTACGACTAGACTATAACACTTGGCTTTCTGAAACTTTGTTTTGTTATTTATTAAACTTGAAAAATACCTAAACCAACTTTGAATGCTCTCAAAATGTTTAATCATTGAGAAATAAAACCTGCTTATTTCCAATAAGACGGTGATCCATGAGCATTTCAAATGTCTCGTATAGTCTGTCCAAGCAAAGAAGACCCCCTGGCAAGATCGGGGAATGACTCAAGCTCGATTAATATTGGTTCAAAAATAAACAATCTGATATCAAATTGTAGGAATCAATTCGATCTACTATTGGGAATAAATTTATAATTCTTGAACAAATATTTACCAAGCTGGAGTCATTTTCATATCTTGCCAGAGGGTCTTCTTTGCTTGGACAGACTATATCAACGAGCTTCCTTCATGCATCAATTTTGGACTCTGTATCACTACTGATACAAAAAATTGAATAATTTCTAATTGGAATTGAAATTTTAATGTAAAAGAAGCATTTCAACTACAGTCAATGGAGAAGCCATGTATTAAAATCCGTGAATTATCCATAAAAATATTTCTTGATTTCCATTAATATTGTTTGCCCAAGTATCAAAAGAATTGAATCTTATTCAAATTTTAAAAGTTTTTCTAATAGTGAAGTAAATAAGTGAAATACTGATTGATTCAGGTAGCGTCCAGTATCCAAGATGGCGATTTGCTCGCCCTAGCCAATTGTCAGATTCCTTCTTCTTCTTCCTCCTCCTCCACATGGAAATTCTATACGGCCGAGAACATTTTCAAATACTGCCGAAGTCTAAATAAAGTATGGCTTGAGTCTTTGTAGTAGAGACACCAAACTGAAGACTTGATTAGGCTTGTATTGATTTATTGCAATCACGTTGTATTTTTAATTTCTCTCACTCTCTCTCTCTCTCTCTTCTCTCTGTTCGTGCTTTGCATGTGAAAGATAGTTGATTGTGCACATTGCTCATTAATATTTACCATATCATATATATTCTATTCAATTCTATTGGAGAATCGTTGCATTTGGAAATTAATACAGTATTATCGTTTTTATGAGTCACCAGGAATGTTTGAGTTTGAGAGTTCTCCCCTTCGAAACTATTGGTCTCCCACTAACGCTTTTTTTAATAAGGAAAATGACAATCTTATCAAAATATGAATAAAATGCTTTTCATAACTGGTAAATATAGCTATAGGAGTAAATAATTCAGTCCCATATCAAGTTGATATTTAGTCCTATTTTAATTTTAAGGGGGTAATTTATTCATTATTTCAGTGAATCATTTTATTCTATTTGATTACAAAATAAGTTGAATTATCCCGGTATATGTACCGTCCTTAGGTAATGTTGGAAACAAAAGTATATTACATCATGTAGAGTTCAATAATCAATAATAAAGTTATTAATTCCTTATTCCAATGATCTTCATAAAATGTTCATAACTATAGTCTGTCCAAGCAAAGAAGATCCTCTGGCAAGATGGGAAAATGACTCCAGCTTGATAAATATTTGTTTAAGAATCATAAATGTGTTCTTAATAGTAGATAAAATTGATTCCTACAATTTGAGATCAAATTGATAATTTTTAAATCAATAGTGACCGAGCTTGAGTCATTCTCCCATCTTGCCAGAGGGTCTTCTTTCCTTGGACATACTATAATTAGTACATTACGCTTGAGGGTGGATAAAATTTGTTATTTTTCTAGAGATGTTGATAGGCCTACAGAATCTTGGAAAAATGAGCCAGTTTAACATGTAGTTGAAAATTAATCAAAACTAATTTAATTGAAATACTGATGAATTGTTTTTTTGATTATTGAAAAATTCATATTCAACTAGGGAATAGTATTGTTTTTATTCAATTAATGTAAGTCACTGTATGTACATGCCACAATTAAACTTGAAAAAATTGACTTCTCACATGCACAAACTAATGTCCTGAAAAACTGGCGCCTTCGGTTTGAAATCAATGAATGAAACTGCCGTTTCAATTGAATGGTTTGTCATGTAGTCAATTTCCATATTTTTTGTATTTTGTCTATTAATTACCAACTTGTATGCACAATATCTAACGAATTACACAGAAAAACTGGAATTTTTCAAGTCACACTTACGTAAATTGAGGATATGTATTAATTTGTTTCATTGCTGAAAATATGAAGTAAAATTGTTGCCATTTATAGTTCTAACAAAAAAATGTCAATTTCTGTCAATGCCAATGTCGAAAATGTCAATTTAGATGAAGTAATTTATGTTACGACCATTCAAACATATACATTCCTGGAATCGAACAGTGAGATTCCCATGTGAGCATGGAACCTTGAAGCACTGTGTGTGATCTTTCATGAGGGGCCATTTGAAAAGTAAAGTGTACGCTCCACGATCAAAAATTATTATTGAGTAGAAAACAAAGAATTCAATAAGAAATCGCTGCAGATCTCATTACAGTGCTTAAATGTGCCATGCAAAATCTCACTCTTCACTTCCAGATCCGGGTTGGCCGAGTGGTCTGGGGCGTTACAACCTTCAGTCCGCTAGCGCTACCCGGTCGTGGGTTCGAATCCCACCTGAGGCATGGTCGTTTATGCACCTCATAAAATCACCCTTGCACACTCCATTACCCATGCACAAGTAAATTTGAATACTTATATGGGCATCATCCGCAGCAAAAAAAATACATACGTTTTAATGGTCGTCATCTCAAGGACATTATTTATAAAAATTGATATTTTTTTGTTAGAACCTTAAATGGCAACTATTTCACTCCATATTTCCAGCAATAAAAATTCATTAAAAAATTCCCGTTTTTCTATGTCACCCGTTACGTAGATAAGATTGTCGAGCAGGGAATGCTATTAGCCTGTATAATTTTAGTGAGCAAGTATACTGTTGAATATTATTATACTTTAGTGACAACGAAACTGGCGATTGACAAATTAATGATGTTTTTAAAATGAACAGTAGTTGAAGCTGGAAGAGTCAATTATCTGATAGTGTTGGAGAAATAGAATGATCGTATACGAGGAGTGTTCGTTTAGTCAGCTGATTCAGAATAGTATATTACACCACTAGTTTTGAAAACGTCGTTTTGCGACGTCAAGAATACGGAGCGTTACAGCCGAAGCGATCAGCTGAGGCTGGAAAGGTGAGTATTCGCGACGTCGCGAACGTTTTCGAAACATGTTGTGTATTTGTGTTTTTGGTACACTTTATAGAAAGGCTTATTAGAATAAGATGAAAAAGTTTTTATAAATATGACATACGAATTCAGCCTTGCTGAATTCCATATTGGTAATTCCCGTTTTCTGTTTTAAAATAAATTCAGGACTCTAATTTCAACGAAGGATTATCAGTCACTAAAATCAATTCCAATCAAAACAAAAGGTTAGGTGTGGAATTATACGAAGCAAAAATTTTTGTTTCAAGAAAATCATCTGCTAAATCGTCTGGTGCAATCAGTTGGAAAATGTTCGAAATAGTCGACTTACCTGTTCAGTCGACCAATTTGCATGGAATGCGCTGCTAAGTCGACGGAAAATTTTGTTGACAGCTGATTTTTCCTATCTTGTACGGCTATAAGGCCCAAATATCAGCCGTTTATTCCACACTAGTGTGGAAAATGAAGGCTTTCAAAGCATGTCAAGTAGATCGAAACTGGCTACTTTCTATCAAGTGTACCAAAAAAGGAAACTTTGATACGATTATCAAATTTACCGAAAATATTATTAATACCTGAATATCACCTCATTCATGAGTAAAGTCGACTTGATCAAGTAGATGCGTGAATACATTTGATGAGTTCTCCATAATTTTGTTGAGTTTGACTTGTCAACTATCCTATGGACCGACTTTACCAATTAACTAGATTTATTAACGCATCCAAATTGACTTTACTCATGTATCCAAGGTATTCGGTGATATTTAGGTATTAATATTCGAGGTACATAATACATATATAGTCTGTTCAAGCAAAGAAGAGCATCTGGAAACATGGGAAAATGACTCCAGCTTGGTCAATATTTGTTCAAGAATTATAAATGTGGCATTGAAAGTAGATCAAATTGTTTCCTACGATTTGAGATCAATTGATAATTTTTGAACCAATATTGACCGAGCTTGAGTCATTCTCCCATCTTGCCAGAGTGTCTTCTTTGCTTGGACAGACTATACTTGAACTTGAAAGTTTCATTTCATTCCATTTATTCAAAGATAATCATATTAAAATGGAAGAATTATTAGGTATTGCAGTAGGCTACACCAATTGCAATATGAAGATTCTAATTAATTATGTTTATTATCATATTGAAATGCATTGACATGATTGAGGAGATGAAAAAACAAGCGGTGGAGAGGTAGTAAAAAAAAACAAGCGGTAGTTGAAACAAACAAGTGAGATCGATATGCAATCTATTATTGGTAATTTGAAAGTCTATATTTATAAAACATTTTGCTCGGTTGATTCAGTTCATTTGTGATGACTTGTGACATTAAAAAAATACATTATTGTATTTGATTATTCATAAAATTTGATAGTTCCACTACATCATTTTGTTATCTGTCGAATGTTATTTATTATTTTTTAAATGTTCTTTTCATCAATCTATTGTGATCGGTTTTGTCAACAATATCGTGTTTCAAATTCGTCTTTCATTTTTATGTATATATTTTTTCATTTTCTGTTGCAACAGCTCTTCATAATCGATTTCGGGCTTGCCAAAAAATACAGAGACTCGCGAACCAGAATGCACATAACCTACAGAGAAGACAAAAATCTCACCGGAACCGCCCGCTATGCATCAATCAACGCACATCTGGGCATTGAACAGAGGTATTTGAACATTTTTATGTACGTTCAATTATTTATAAAGACTGAGATTTTAATATGATTCGAGAGATTATAAGAAAAACACTGAACGATGGAACCATCAGTCCGAACTGAAAGTGGATGTGTGGACCTTAGAATTACTTTTTTTTAAATTTTAACGCATACAGTACCTACTGTAGAATGTACAGAATAGAATGCTGGACCGTATTTCTGTTCTAAAGACTTTAACCTATTCTATAATTATAAAAAATGTAATATTCTCCTTGGAAGTTTTCTAATAATCTTGACATCAAAGCCTCCTGTACACGAGGTAACTAGTGTCTGCCAGTTGAATATCTATAGCCAATTACAGCTCTTGATTTTGACTCAATGACAAGACAGAGGCCATGATTGGCTACAGATGACACTACATACCCCGTGTACAGCACGCTTAAGCAGTTGAATTGAATAAATCTTTATTCATTTAAATATGTACTTGTACATTTGAATAGTGTCAAAGATTTTACAACTTTGGGCTAAGCTATCTCTAGACTAAAAAATCAATTTATAATTCAATTAAAAATTAGCGTCAAACTCTTATAAAGAATATAACGACGGGTTTACCAGATATTCCTTTAAGTTCTTTCGTAATATTTGAAAATCCTCTAATTCTTGTAAACTAGTTGGTAGCTTCAGAAAATATTTCTCTCCTCTGTAAATTGATTTTTTCTCAGAAATATTCAATCTGTGTCTTTCTGTAATTCGACCGAAACGTGTATTATAATTGTGTGTTATTCCTTAAGTTTGAACCAGCATATTTTTTAAAGAAGATAATAACATCAAATATGTATTGGCCATAAATGGTCAGTTCTTTGTTCGATGTTTCAATGAATCAAATCAAATATTTCTATTTAAATATGAATGTACTTAATTCTCAATGCAGTAAAGAAGCAATCTCGCATCTCGCATTATTCAAATTTGAATGATCAATAATAATAATAATAATAATAATAATAATATTATATCATAGGGATTACTAAAAAAGGTAATTGACAAATTTCTTCATACAGTTGTCATAAAGTTGGAACATTATCTGGACATACTTTTTGTAGTAAATCACTGCTTGATATAGTCTGACCAAGCAAAGAAGACCCTGTGGCAAGATGGGAAAATGACTCAAGCTCGGTCAATTTTGGTTCAAAAATTATCAATTTGATCTTAAATTGTAGGAAACAATTTGATCTACTATTAAGACCACATTTATAATTCTTGATCAAATATTGACCAAGCTGGAGTCATTTTCCCATCTTGCCAGTGGGTCTTCTTTACTTGAACAGACTATATCATATAGGTACCAACAGTTCTGTATATTGTATTGGCCGTGAAACTGTGCTTGCTGTTTAGGCTTGGAAAGTTGGCTGTGGGGGTCAAGTTAGTTTAGGTGGGCCAAAGCCTTACTTTGCATATCACTGCGTATTACAATATTGGGTGGAGGAGGGGTGTTTGACTGAGAGGGGTTAGCTAAGCCCAGCTTATACAGTATACACCCCTTTAGTTGGTGTCCTTCAGACTTTCAAGTATGTTGTTTAGAACGTTGAATTCTATTAAAGATGAATGATGAATTTAATGATTTCAGATTGGAAAATGAATATTGTTTTATGTTCGATGATTTTTTAATGTATCAGCAATTGTTTTTCAAGTAAATGTTTTGTAACTTTGAAATAGAGTTATGATGCAAGGAAGAATATTTTTCCAGAAATAATGTGTTTGATGTTTGTGATATTATGCTGAAAATTCACTTTTTATTTTTTGTTTTCAGTCGCAGAGATGACATGGAATCACTAGGTTATGTTATGATGTATTTCAATAAAGGCAGTTTGCCCTGGCAAGGATTGAAGGTAAATGAATTATTCTTAAACATTCTACATTTTAGTTCAGTTGATTAGAATAGAAACTCGGAAATTAGAACAATAATACTATAATGTACACATTACGATACACGTTATTTTTCTGAAAAAAGAACTGGTCTATTACAGAGGTCAACCAAACTATTTCTGAAATGACTGTATTGTAATTAATGACGTCTTAACTAATTTCTATTTGAAATTGTTGAATTTTTTGACCGAAATTATTAGATAGTTTATTTGAAGTTCTTTATTCAATCATTGATATAATTGGATAAAGTCAGTGACTCAGCCGAGCTACCCTACAACACAGTCTTGAGGTATCACTTGGAATACATTATTTGACACAAATGTATCATAAATGAACAATGTTTAATAAAAATTAACTAGTGTATCATAATGAAAATTGTCACCGCTCCTATATTTTTGAAGTTATGTATTCTAATATTTTCTTTCCTAAAACTATTATTACCTTTATATTTGTACTCTATCAAAGGCAATTCAAAATTGTAATTAAATATATATATATATTTCTATTTATTAACTTAATTTTTTTTAACTGATTTATTATACATTCAAAATTCTTCAACTTGTGGTTTTGGTCCATGTAAAATATGCTAAATAGATATTTGCTATGATTACTATGTTTTACGCGATTACTATGATCACGCACCGAATCAAATCTAACATCTATTATGTCTTCCATAGCCAGTTAATAGTTTTTGAATGAAAAATAAGGTACTATTAAAACATAACTAACTTTCAAAGATGTTACTCATTTCAAATCAGTTGCTTACTAGCTCCGATTAGCACTGAATTGCTAACAAGTGTTAATTTATGTGAAGGATTTTTGTAATGAAATTCAACAATGACCGATACAAGTACGATTTGTGTCTGTGCTTCTTACTGTTTACTTATATTACTATTACTTGCATTACTGTTTACATTTGAGAAAACATTTCAACTCACTTTTACAGTAATATAAAGCTTGCAAAATTTATTCTGGGTTAAATCCATATTTACTATCAATTGACTTGTTTGTTTCATATCATGTTTAATTTTACTAATTTATTTTATTTTTTTACAGGCCGCAACTAAGAAACAAAAATATGAAAAAATTAGCGAAAAGAAAATGTCAACACCTCCCGAAGTCTTGTGTAAGGTGAGTGATCAAAGTTGCTATAGTCTGTCGAAGCAAAGAAGACATTACGGCAAAATGTTGAAACGACTGAGCTCGGATAATATTGGTTCAATAATTATAAATTTGGTCTCAAATTGTAGGAAACTTTTTGATCTACAATTTGAGATCAAATTTATTATTTTTGAACTGATATTGGCCGAGCTGGAGTAATTTCCTATCTTACCAGAATGTCTTCTCTGCTTGGACTGACTAATTGGTTGTAGTTGATTCGTTTTATGCTTGGTTGATAATTTGTCGAAGCTATTGCTTTGAATAAGTTGCTTGCTTGGGTAATTTGATCCCAGTAAGATGATTATTGGTCTGTTGTGTATACATATTGAGCTATGCCTATTGAGTGGAATAAACATTTGTCCTCCTGAATTTGGTCATATTTACAACCACCTTTTGAGCTGATTGGACAAAGTTGTAGTTGTGAATGTAAAACAAGTGCTTGTTTTGTAATATTTTATAAGCTCTGTAATGATAAAAAAAATCATTTTCGAGGCTTGTTTTCAGTGTCATGAAATTTCTTGACCCGCCCCAGTAGGTTTGAAACCTTTTGTAATATATTTTACAATATAATATATGTTATATTTATATATGTATATATATTATATTTTACAATATAATATATAACCTTTTATAATATATGTTACATATTATACTTTGATTTTTTGTTGAACTCCCCTTTTAATGAAGACGATTTTATGTTGACGAAGTCAAGTTGAGGTCTTTTTACAAGGCTATTTTATGCAGTAGTGATACAGAGTACATAAGTTGTAAGTTACACCAAGTTTTTGTGATCCAATAATTATTTCCGGCATTGTTAAATGAGTTAACCTCACTTTTCAACCCCACATTGCAAATGTGTTATAATAATTGCGTATCAATCTTGTACTTTTGTATTACTATATCACTAGTGCGTATCAGAAAGCTGCCTTGGAAAGAGACCTTTTGATTATAAATTTCCTAAGCATAGGATTGTCTAAACAAGGGTTTTCTGAAAACTATCAACTGTATTACGAGATCGTAATATTCGTAAGATCGTGTATTCGTAGATCAGTACCTGATTATTTCCATCACGATGATATTGTATTGATGTGTTTGCTGATGTGTTGTGTCGCGTTTCAGGGCTTTCCGGCCGAATTCACAATGTACCTGAACTACACGCGCGGCCTGCGCTTTGACGAGGCGCCCGACTACATGTATCTGCGCCAGCTGTTCCGCATCCTGTTCCGCACACTCAACCATCACTACGACTACATGTTCGACTGGACAATGCTGAAGCAGAAGGCCGGCCAGCCGCCGCAGGTGGGCGGTCCGGGCGCCACGGGCGACCAGGCCACCGCGCCCGCCACTGCGCCCGGCCAGGCCGCCAACCAGGGTGAGAAGGATAAGTAGGCGCCCTAAAACCCGCCGCCGCCGCCTCCGACGCCACTCGTTCTCATCCACTCTCAATTTTCTCAATAGTTTGTCGTTGTTTACTTGAAAAGGGCGCGATAGACACGATCGGAATCGGGTTTCGTTGTCTTCAATATGCGCCCTAAAATCCTTAATCGTCGGTTTAGTTTTCAATTACTGAATTGGTTCACTTTGATAGCGTCCCATAGTAGAGTCTAATCGAACAAAGAGGACATGCTGGCAAATTGGGATTGCGACTCCAGCTCATTCAATATTGTTTCAAATTTGGCCTCAAATTGTAGAGCAGAATGTTTTTCTACAATTTAAGACAAAATTTATAATTTTTAAAGCAATATTGACTGAACTGGAGTCATTTTCCCATCTTGCCATAATGTTTTCTTTGTTTGATTAGACTAAAGAAACGATTCTTAATTTGTTTCATTCTGTTTGAAATGCGCCTAAATCCCCACTTGTAAAATCATTGTCGGTTTAGTTTTCAAATTTTCATAAATTTCATGTTGGTTTCCATCACATCCTTCATTAATTTATTACCGAAATGCTTCCCCCATCAATTTCCTGGATAGATTAATTCTAAAAGCGATTTTCAATTCGCTTTGTTCGAATCCTACTTGTAACACATCATTAGTTTAATTTTATTAAATTTTCTCAATTATTAATAGATTGTCGTTGTTCGTTCTACCATTTTTTTAATTATTGAATGATTATTTTACTTTGAAATGTAACCCCTGTTGGTTAAGCTGAGTGGATATACTCTGGAAACTATTTTCATTCAATTTGCGATCTGTTCAAAATGCCTCTCATTTACATATTTTTTGTTTCTTTTTTTAATTTATAGATTGATTAAAATGGAAGGTTTCATTTCATACCCCGGCTTCCCTTGCCTGTGATTGTAATAGGTTCAGTTTTAGCTTTAATGGCCAATTGAACGAAAGCCATGTTTAGTTTGACTGCTGTGATCGGTTAGTTGGTTTTCGTACAATTGGCCCTCACAGTTTCCTTTGTGAAACAAGATTAAGCTAAATGAAAGAAATGGTTCAATTTGTTTGAGAAATTTACTATAAACACAGTAAATTCTATTACAAAAGTCGACTGTTGTCAAATTGATATAGCCCACTAATACTACTTGCATTTAATTGTGTTGTTGAGCAGCCTGATCTTGCTGGTTAATTTTCTTATCGATTATTCAGTTGATACAGTCTCAATACCTTGAATAATGATTTATATGGTCTTTATTTACATTACACCTAAATTTTTAGTCGTATATAAACATGTTTTCTGATTATTTTATACAGATGGATTTTTAAGAAATGTAATTTCAGTTGCATTAAAAGAGATTCTATTAAAACAGAGTTATTGTTGCTATTTATTTTCGAGATAAGTTTCTCCCTCTGTGGTGTGCTTGACACTTTGAACATTTTAACCTTCGGATATGTGGAATTAGTCTGAAATATTTTTAAAAAACTATTTGATTTTCAAAAGTGGTAGTAGAGTTGGTGAAGATAAACGTAAACATCATTCAGTTTTAATGAATAATGCTTGATTTAATAATCATGTGTGTCAATCTTCGTTGTATGACTACTTCTTTCGTTTTTCAATATTTTAATGTCGATTGGATTATTATTATCACTATTGTTCGGTCTAGATGATAATTATTTCAATGTTTTAATTTTATTAGTCAACTTTCGTTCTTCTTTCCTTTTCCATTATTGATTGATGATTTGTCCTCATTATTGATACTTTTCTTTAAGTGCGGATCTCAATCTGAGAGTGATGCGCTCTTTTTCTTCCCACGCGAAATAGAGAAATTTAAAATTTCGTGCCCACTCTGAGGTGAATTTCTGTAAATAGATGATGAATTGTACAGTAAAATATAATATTACATTTAAATGAGTCTACAACAATAATCGAATAGTTGAAAGTTAACAAGCGATTTGATTAACTGGAAGAGATTATTATCTTTCTATTTTGAAGATTTTAGCAAGTAATAACTCGATGGTAGAACTTTCACTGGTTATTGTTTTTAAATGAATTATTGCAACTATTGAATATAATTTATTTGTCGCTAAATGAGAATTAATGTGTTTTCGATAGTATTTAATCGCCCGAGTTGATTTTCGTTGTTTGGTCTTGAACTTTTTCATTATAGATGAATCGATGTCGATACATGTTCATAATCTTCCATTGCTTGGTAATTATTTATTGATGATGATAATATTGAGAAAAATTTCGTTTGTTTGTTCTTATAACGTCCGGGAAACTAAACAAACTGCGAACGTTTATTTTAAACGAGAAATTATTTCAAAGCTAATGTCACTGCGATAAAAAAATTGAATAGATCTGCTTGTTTTCATAAGTTGGAAGTCATCCAAACTTGAAAATTCAAGTAAATTTATTCACTGTGCTATGTTATTATGATTTTTAGTGAACTGCATTCTCAAAAAAAAAAAATTAAGTGAGAATTTTCAGTCTGTAAATATAGATTACTACTATTATTATGTAACCATAGTTGTTTAGTTGAAAGTGTGTTATCTTAATTTCACTAAAGTTTGTATTAACTATGGAATAGTTTACTACTGAATTTTCTTGTTTGTAAGGTATATATATTTTTTTCAATGATCATGTAGTTGTAATAAATTCACATTTCTAATTTTGGCAATGAATTTATCCCATCTCCTCATAAATTTTGAGTTTTCAATTATTATATTTTCATATAAAGATAACTCTGATTTATTGTTACTCTCGCCAAAACCCTCCAGGAAAGATAATTAAAAGGGGTGGTTGATTACAGTTTTTTTAAAGTTGAGAAATCTATAATACTTGTAGAATTTCTAGATAGATCTTGGAAAGGAAACTTTTCAGATTTTGAATTACTTTTGCTTATCAATTCTGAAACCTAATGGAATAAGAAAGTAATACAGTATTTTATGGGACAGATTGCACGAAATTTAACAGAATTGATTTGACAGTCATTTTACGGAGCTCAACGTGGATTTTGTTGCATTGATTCCGTTAGATGGCGTAATTTTATGGCGGTTTAATTGACTTATATGCAACTGGCAGCAAGCTTAAATAGTTGTATAATTATTAATTCAATATAATTATTAATTCAAATTAGAGGAACAGCAATGTTCCATTATGGCCTAGCTGATGAATATTTTCTTCCAGAATTGTTCTGAATTTTATTAATTGTTCGGAAGTGAAATAAAGTAAAACAGATGATCAACAATCTTCTATGGTTCTTATCAGTTGGAGTCTGTCCAAGCAATGAAGTCATTCTAGCAAGAAGGAGAAGTGACTCCAGCTCGGTTCAAAAATTATAAATTTGGTCTCAAATTGTAGAAAACATTTTGATTTTTGAGACCAAATTCATACTTCTTGAACATACTGACCGAGTATGTAGTATTGGTCAATACTGACCGAGCTGTAGTCATTTTCCCATCTTGCCAGAATGTATTCTTTGCTTTTAAAGACTATACCTTTCAATACTTTACAAAATTTGGGAGAATTTCCATTGCTCTGACTCGAGGTGTGGGTATGGCACAGACATAATCGAAATTGGCGGTTGGCGGACGTGTTTTATTCATGGTAGGACAGTCTGAAAGCGGTCTGCGAGAGTGAATTGATTTATCTGAGGTGGCTCTTGACTTTATTCTATATGCTATTGCAGACTGCTCGCCAACCATTCTGACAAAGTTGAGCATTGATAAAGTATGCCAATTTCGTTGACATTTGGTTATAAGTATAAGTCTTGATTGGAGATTTATTAGGACAAGGACGAATTGAATTCATTCATTATCGATTTATTCAACATGAATAGAGTTTCTGTGGTATAGTCTGTCCAAGCAAAGAAAACCCTCTGGCAAGATGAGAAAATGACTCCAGCTCGGTCAATATTGGTTCAAATATTATTGATCTAGTAGGAAACATTCTGATCTACGATTTAAGACATATTCTTTGTACCAAATCAATATTTTTTCGAACCAATATTGACCAAGCTGGAGTCATTTTCTCATCTTGCAAGAGGGTCTTCTTTGCTTGGACAGACTATATCTATTCAGAAATTTCTGTCTCTTGGATTTTGTTTAAAAAATTTAGGGAATTGATTTATATTGTTGAAGCCTTCTTGAAATAATTATCATAAATGACTTCATAAATTTGACCACATTCATTTTAATCTACCTCCCCATTTTATACATATTAATTTTCTTTTTATTCTTCTTCAGCACAGAAGAAAGTGGTTGGAAGTCGTCAAAAGTGGATTAAAGTGGTTTGAAGAAACTAATTCTCGAAAAAACTCAGATTGTTGAGCCCATGGAATTGACGAAAATGTATTCGAATACATTTAATTTTTGCCTACGTTTCAAGCAATCCCAATGGAGAGAAGGCTTCAACTGTTAACTTTTACAATTCCGAAAAATTCTGAAGTTATGGTAGTAACTCTTTAATTGATGAAATATTATTTGATTACAAAGTAAAATACCTTGTATAGTTCTGTGAGTGATTGTTCGTGTGTACAGAAATAAATTTTTGATACGATGACAGCTAAATTCAATTTATAGATTATAATAAATAATAACATGTTTGAATAAGAATCGCAGTACCCTTTCCAATTATTTTATTTATGCATAGCATGTTTCGACTACTCAGTCATTTACTAACTCAAAAGTAGTCTTGAGTAGTCGAAAAATGTTATGCATAAATAAAAGTAGTTATGAAGGGTACTGCCTACTGCGATTCTTATTTAAAATAAAAAAAAGTGTTAAAGTAGCCCTAATATAAAGGAAACATCAACATGTTCGAGTATGAAAATAGAAGAGAGTAACTCAAATTGTGTGTCCAGAGCTTCCTCATATGAGAAGTACAGTATAGTCTGATCAAGCAAAGAAGACATTCTGGCAAGATGGGAGAATGACTCCAGTTCGATCAATATTGGTTCAAAAATTATAAATTTAGTTTAAAATTGTAGGAAAGATTCTTATTTACAATTTGAGACAAAATTTTAGCCAATATTGATCGAGCTGAAGTCATTTTCTTATCTTACCAGAGGGTCTTCTTTGCTTGGAAAGACTATATTATGAAGAGAAATCGCTATCAAATAGGGTGGGACCGGAGGATTTTCCCTGTCAGGGGAAAACTTTTTCAGAAATATTCACATTACTTTTTAGAAGTTTTAAGCCTTATTATTATTTGTAAATTCTTCCAAAGTGCATTCTATCTATACCCTATCCACGATCAATTGAGACGAAATAAAGAAACTTTTAGCGAGTGTGTGCGTGTATTGGTAGGTCTTCTATGCGAAACGGCCTTGTCTTGAGCTGCAATTGGCTGCAGCTGTTCGACAACGGCCGACCGCCATTACACGCACACACACTCGAAAAAGTTTGTTCATTTCGTCGCAAGTGATCGTGAATAGGGTACAGAGTCAGATGAGCCCCTATTAGGGTGGGGAGGGTTGAATTTCCCCGTGGAACCGCGCCTGGTGGAAACTTGTACCGACGTGTTCTGACGTTGCCGATGACTGTATGGTCTGATGGCAAAAAAATTAAATCTATCTGTGCGCTAGTCGTTGAAAAATTGAAATAAACAATCATTCTCAATACAGAAAGGTTGAAGAAACGAAATCATCATAGATAAAAGGTATTTTATTGTAGTAACAGTTGAATTGGATTAAAATGTGTAGGGCTTCATCGATTGATTTCCCTGGCTCGACTAGGAGTTGTGCTTTCCGTTTCGTATTCGACTTCTAGATGCGGTCGCGTTCTCACCTTACTCCTGACTCCGCTTGTACTGGCCTTCACCTGCATTGGAGTGTCCTATAAACAAAGAGAAATCATTGAAATGAGACATTTTGAGAGTAGGTATTATTAATCATTATGTCTATTTTTAAATTCAAATTTAAACCATACAGGGTTATTCAGATAAGTCAGAACTCAATGCAAAATATTATTTTTTCCAAATTATGCATTCAATTAGGTAGAAATATTGTTGATAATGCCAAAACCATTTTACTGTTACAGAGGATGACATCATCATTATAAGATGAGCTGACACGGCACAGGTTGACATGTGCCTCTCGCAGCAACGATAATGCTTCATAGCAAAGAATAAACTGAAAATAAAGGGAATAATGCGTATTTTTTCTTTCAATTGGGTAGCAATATTGTTGAAAATGCGAAAAACCTTATCATTGTATTGTTACAGAGTATGCTATGCTCATTATCAAAGGAGCTGACATGACTGTCAGGTTGACATGTGCTTCTCACAGAAGGGATAATGCTATATAGCAAGGAATAAACTAGGAGGACTAATGTGTGTTTTTTCTCATCGAATTGGGTAGGGCAATTCTTTGAAGCCGTGCCATTAGACAGCAGCACTAACACGCTGTTAGCAGTAGCCTGTACCATAGCTAAGCATTTGTATGCTGTACGCCTGAAGGCGGCGTGTTTAGGATAGCAAACCTTTAGACGGATTCATCTGCTCCTTGTACGCTCCAACAGCTGATGTTAACAATAGAGTTGTCATTAAGTTCTGCCTAGCATGCTTTACATCAGTTAGGTAACCGCGTAACTGTTTTGGCGACTGCTATATGTGAAATATTTACTTTTTGTCGCATCTTCATTATAAATTGAACCCTATACTCATTGCTTCAATTGTGTTAATTGCAAAAATGACTAATGAGGAGTAAAAAGCGTATGCATTTGATGGCAGTGAACCAACACTCCAAACAAAATGAACCAAATATGATGAGGAAGTTATTACTTTCAACAAGCGTATAGATTTTTTGAACTGATACGTTTATTATTACTCATCTAGAAGTAGATGATGATCTGTTATACTAGATATTTTCCTCTACAAAAGAGATTTTTATATTAATGAAACCACTTATTCTTGGTTGGAAACAATATTCTATACCCTCCTGAGTTATCCTTTCAGTTCTTATTATGATATCCTCTATTATATCTCTGTTTATTAATGTAAGAACTATTATAATTATAAATTATTTTTCTCACCTCAATATCAGACGTGTCAGACATTTCAAAATCGCTAACAAATTCTCTTTGACCACTTTCATCGTCGGATTCCTGAAAAATCAATCATAGTTTTATTATTGATTCCAATTATTGTATAGTATAGGATAGGGGCATTCCACCTGACAAGCCATAACTCCATACTCCATAACTAAATGCCTTCAAAATTCAACACTTATTTAGTAGTGAAATGTTAACTCACCATCTTTCTCTCTAGCCGCCAGTGACAATAAATTGAAACACATTTTATCACCCGATGAAATGGCTATGAGTAATTCAATAAAGCCGGTATTACACAGTAATATTTCTATTATCATTTAAAATGAAAAAGTGGTGTGTCTGGTTGTTCAGCGAAACGGTTGCTAGGTGATTGTGATGTCAAGTCACAAACACTATGGACTGCTTTCGGATGGGTGACCAAGGTGATTGGAATCACCCTTATGGGTAGCTCCCCACAAATATATGCATATTTATTATCATTTGATTCCATATTACACCATGTAATAACGGCCTTAGAATGCTAAGGAAAAACCAGAAGAGTTACAAAAACAATAACTAAATGCCTTCAAAATTCAACACTTATTTAGTTGTAAAATGATAACTCACCATTTCTCTCTCTAGTTCCTCCTCCACTTCCTTACTGACTTCTCCTCCTTCTTCTTCTTCCTCTTCATCTTCTTCTTCCAGTTCGGCATCACTCTCTTCTATCTGCTCTTTTTCTAGTGCATTGATAAAAGCGGTCTGAGGGAAGTTGTAAATATCTCCATACTGTAACAGAAGAAAACAAGAATTAATTTTCAACCCTAGACTTGCAATTTTATGAATGAGAGGCGATTGATAGTAGAAATTCATTAAATTTGATATACATGATATAAAAGACGTTTCAAATACGGTAAAAGACTATTCAATTCGACCATTTCGTTTGGATAAATGTATTATATCGTCTTTTGGTTTTTTATTGAACCGTGAATACGGTTCATTTATTTTAGGATACGGTTTTATTTTAGGATATTGAACCGTGAATACGGTCCAATCAATCAATCAATATATTATACCCTTTTTGATAAAGTTTATTGATAAACTTCAGTCGCCAGTTCAGATTTTGGGATCTACACACCAATCTACGGCAGACCTCAATAGTGAAAAAGATAAGGCAGAAATAAATAAAATAGCAATTTGTGAAACATGTGTGCAAACCAGTAATTGTCCAACAAGAAAGAAGATGAGCAAACTAAGCTTGCTGAGTTCAAATTCTATGCATTCAAGTGTGTTGCACACAAGATTTTCCAATCATTCAAATTACTATCCATAAATAAAATAAAATCGCTCCGGCAGCTGGCGGTCGGAAAGAGTGCATTTCAAAGAATGCAATTCTATGATGGCTCAAATCATATGACTTATAATGAGCTGATCAGGAAATGAATTCAAAGGTGCCGGTTTCGAAAAACACCATTATGGCATATTATTCGCCATTTTTGATTGGATTTTTTTCGTTGATGGCTCAAATTGTAGGGCATAATGAGGGTATTATACACACCAATTCTCAAAACACAATCAAGTTAATCAAAACACAATCAAAAAACGATCAAGTTATTGGTCGATTTAGTGATTTTTCAAATTTTTCATCCCCTAATTTCACCTCCTACCCTTGGACCAATTTGGCTGGTTAACGAACTTGACCGACATATTAACACTAATTTTTCTGCAAAATTTGGTCGATCTCCGACAAGCCCTTCGGGAGTTATCGTGCTAACAAGAATCTGTACATATATAAATATATATTTATATAAAGAGATATATGAATTATATATCTCTATATCTGAATTTATATCTCTATATAAAGAGATATATGAATTTGAACGGACATCAGATTCGTGTTCTACGGGGCTCGGAAACGTGTAAAAAATATATCATAAATTTTCGATTGTCAGGGCTAGACCAATGGTGCATTTTTTTCAAATGAAATGCTCTAAAACAATACCATTTCTAGATCCTAGAGGTTATGTTGTGACAATTAATTTAAGAGATTTTTAAAAATTCACTCACCACTCCACTCTTGAGTCGTTCGACGAGTTGTTTTTCAATGGCTGTGTCCAGCTGTGCGGCAATCAGCGCCTTCTCCTCTCTTCGTCGCACTCGTCTTTCTATCTTTCTTTGCAGTGGCACCAGTTTCTTCCTAAGAAAAAAAAATTAATTATCGCTCAACTCATTCATTGATCTATACAGAAAAGGATAAAAAACCCAAACCGTTTCTTTATAAAAAAAATGCATCATCTTTCTTTGCAGCAGCACCAGTTTCTTTCTGAGAAAATTGAAAAATTAATTATCGCTCAACTCTTTCATTGATCTATCAAGAACACAATCAAGTTAACAACCCAAACAGTACCTTTATTAAAAAGATTCATCATCTTTCAACTCATTCATTGATCTATAGTCTGTACCAGTGGTCACCAATTAAGTTTCATGAAGGTCCATTTCAAAGTCTTGGCATGCTTCCGCGGTCCTGTCAGGGAAACCACTGGGGGAGGGGGGGGGAATGTATTCCCCGGAATTTTCTTGAAAAATTGGTAGTTTTACTATATGAATGTTAATAATTATTCAAATATTTGGGATAGTTATTACTCTTTATGAATTTTGATTTTAATGCTCTTCAAATATATTTAAGTTTCATATATTTAATGGCATATTTCATGCCATTGATGTATTAAAATTGAAATAAATGTCATTATTTTAATCGGATTTGGCAATAAAAATTACTATTCTGTTTATTCTATTTATATGAAAAATGTTTACTTATTAAATTATCAAAACCATTCTAGAACTTAGTCCATGACTATATTTCTTCAGCTATTGAAGTACCAAGATAAATTGAAACGCTTAACTAGGCATAGAATAATTGGATGAAATAATGCAACAATATTGAATAATAACTAGCCAACTTTTTATTGGGAGTTGTATGATAAGAAGTGTTTATTCTATTGCTGTGGTTGTTTTTTAATAATTCAGTTTTATTCAGACTCTAGCCTAGAAGGTTTTTATGGATTTTTTTTCAAGTTTTTTCCGTTGAAATCGGTATGACACCGCGGTCCGCACAAAACTAGCTGGCGGTCCGGAACCGGACCGCGGTCCGCCATTTGGTGACCACTGGTCTGTACAAGTAAAGAAGACCCTCTGGCAAGATTAGAAAATGACTCCAGCTCGGTCAATATCGGTTCGAAAATTATTGATTTGCTCTCAAATTGTAGATCAGAATGTTTCCTACAATCAATAATTTTTCAACCAATATCGACCGAGCTGGAGTCACTTCATCATATTGCCAGAGGGTCTTCTTTGCTTGGACAGACTATACCTATAACGTGAAGCACAATGCACGACGGAAATCCAACTAAATTCAAAGTACAGTACTTGAAAAGATACTGTTCCTCTAATTTACCGTTATTAGTCTACATTTGAATGGAACCGTAGAGTGAGAATTTCAGAGAGAAACCCTTTCAACCCTTACTCCATGATGAACTTAGAATAACTTAGTTCGATTGAACACAATCATTTTTATTTTGAGCTACCATGACGTCATTCTACGGCGGTCGAACTTGATAGGCCTTTGTACAATCGGCTGTCATACAATGAGCATCTGCTCACTAATTCTTGGATTCATTAGTTAAGTTGAATCTACTTGGGTCAAGTGCTATGTATTTTTGCATAGCTTCCTTTAATAGAAGGCCCTGCCCTAATAATATGGCAACGTCGCACCGTAGTCACAGTATTCTCATATGAAAGCATCAAGTACAGATACAAATCGTGCATGCTGACTTGGTTTTTCTCTCTTTGAGCATAATTTCCATGAAACTCTTCGTATAGAATTCCTTTTGTGTTTTTTGTAATAGGTTGTGATAGAGATTAACAAGAAAGATTAAGAATAGACAGTTATTTATTAAAATAGCTTATGATTTGTAGCAAGTCAAATGGGAGAACGCACACAAGAAACGCATCCATTTGAACAGCTGATTGGAAAATGATTTTAATGCTTTTAAATGAACCTAATTTCCTACTCTACATAGTTGTCAATTTTTAGGCCATGGCCTTCTATTAAAGGAAGCTATGATATTTGTCAATAAATGATTTCTGAGATGTGTAGATGCATTTCATACAATGGTGAAGTCTGGGTCCAAACGTTGTCAAGTCGTCTTGAACATCATATCAACATCGTATCGAATGTATCTCAGCATCTAATCGATCGAGTGGATTTGAATCATCCTAGGCATTGTCAATATTGAATTTGAGTGTGTAAGAAGAGTTATGTGTTCGATCAAAGAATGTAGCCTCATTGGTTTTCATTCTAGGAGCACGCATCAACCTTCAAAATTGTTTATAAGTGTCCATACCAAATATTAATAATGCTGAAACAATTGTAACCGGTATCTCGATTTCTAATAAATCTGTGATTTGACAATTTCTAGTCTTTTTATTGGAGCTAATTTTTCTCTAATCGATCATACAGGCTCCAGAAATTATTTTTGAATCAATATTGACCGAGCTGGAATCATTTTCTCATCTTCCCAGAGGGTCTTCTTTGCTTAGCAAAAGAACAATACACTGTGATTTTGTAAAACTCGAATTCAATGTAAAATTTCATTTCGACTTCAATGGAGGAAAGCGTACATCCTTGTTTGAAGAAAAGGCGTTGAAAAATATAGTTAATGACCAAATTCAGTCAAAAAAAACCACCGTTAATCGTCTCGTTGCAACAACGGTTGATTTAACGACCAATTAAACTATTGAGAACGTAATGGGATTGAAAACTAAAACCTGTTAATTCATTCAACGAAGATTCATCAAATTACACTATTGATGATTCAAACTTTATTAAATAAGAATATATCTATAAATGTTTCTAGTAATCAATTATTCTAAATCAAAACTATACTCACTGTCTTCTAAGCCTCAATTTCCTCATGCGAATGAGGTACTGTGTGATTTTAACAAACCGCTGTTTGCATTTCGATCGCATGAAACTCGACCAGTAGAGAAGGTTTTCGTTGATCTGATGAATGGCCTTTTCAAAGTTACGTGATAGCTTCACCTTTTCCCATGTTTTTGTCGGGAACGCTGACCTGAAATTCAATCAAATGCGATTAGAGGTTAAATTTTATTCATTTTCACTGTAATCACAAAAATTATGATCTGGAAGAGAAAGCACAGAACACCATCTACAGTCTGGCCAAGCAAAGGAGACCTCCTGGGAAGATGAGAAAATGACTCCAGCTCGGTCAATATTGGTTCAAAAAATATTGATTTGGTCTCAAATTGTAGATCAGAATGTTACCTACGATTGAGACCAAATCAATAATTTTGAACCAATATTAACTGAGTGGAGTCATTTTCTCATCTTGCCAGAGGGTCTTCTGTCATAAACCACAGGTTTTGTCAGCTCCTCAAGCACATAAAAATTTAAAATTTATACCGTTCTATACTTTATATACATAATAAAAGCCAGATCACCAGGAAGCAAATTTGTGCTGACTGGATGAAAAAACTCTGAGCTGCTAAGTGGTGGAACTTTTCAGTCTCCTCACCAGACAGTAATTTTTCATATTCGATTTTCCCACTTTTTCTTTTCTGGAGTTAGTCGTGTTTGTGCCTCCTGAAGACTCTGATTCAGCTGGACCTTCCCTTATTAATCCTGCCAGATCTGCAGGATCTTATTAATCCTGCTAAGAGAGTTACCCGGACATGAGACCTGGTGCGATCTTATTTTTTCATCACGGTTATATTACATTTCAAATTTCAAGGAAATCGTTAGAGCCGTTTTCTCGATCCGTGGTTCCACATACATACAGAAATTGCTCGCTTAATGCCTTAATTTAGCGGATTCAACAGCAAGTCTCACCTTTCAGCAGTTTTCATGTACAGGTAGTGGTTCCCTTCTCTTCGCGCACGGTAGCATACTGGCTATTAGCCAACGGACAAGACATACGCGAACATAATCCAGTAATGTTGTATTCATGTCGACAGAACTGCTGGCCTTTGTGCTGAAACACAAAATAATTAAGTTTAGACCAAAGTTGATGATTGATTTGTCTGCTAATAATGCTCTCACTATATTTGTCTGCCAACAAAATTCATATCAGGTAATTATTCATAATTCGTGATAATTCTCTGGTTCTGTAATATTGACAAGAAAATAATGAAAAGGAAAGGAGTTATTTCTGAATGAAATAGAAACAAAATTGATAATATTAACATAATTTTGGTCACACAATCGCCATTAGGCTATAGTATTGTTGGATGTAATGAAAAAATTTAACAATGGTTTTCAAAAAATAGAATAAACTGATACAAAATTTTAAGATACATAAATAGTTGCAATAAAAATGTATTTATAAACCAGATCAGGTAAGCTTACTTACTTTATTTTGAACGAACAGAATGATTTCTTGATGATACCCCAGACCACCTGCAATCACAAGATAAAATAAGAAAAAAATCAAGAAATCGTTATATATATTCTTCTTAATCCATTGCCCACATATGTGGGATCGATGGCGTCATTACAAAAGTAAAAAAAAACAACAGTTATTATACTCAAGTCAAGCAAGATCAAAATAGCAGAAAATGACTAAGTAGTTAACATTTGAGTCAGATCATCACTCATGTAACTTATTCCCGCACTCCATAGTAGGCTCTGACTCTCATAAATATGGTCACCACTCTCTCCAACATCACGCAAATCAATGCTTCACCCCTGCAGGCAGTCTATTGAAGTAGCGTAATGCTGCACTCTCATAGCATACCTACGACCTCTGAAGTCGTACCCTCGGGATGTCGAGCAGGTCTCGATGCCTAGTGTTGTGATGGTGCAGACAAGTCGTTTATATTATGACCACAGAAAAAAAAGATAATTCAAACGCTTATACGTTCAAGATAGGTGATGAATTTTAGATGACTATGCTTTTAAACTGGCGCTCAGACCGTATTGATGTCATCAGCTTTTCTGATGACAGGACAGATCTTGATTGTAAGTGTCGTTTACTGGCTACCTCGGTAGAGTCAAAATTCTTGTTGAAATTGATTCGGTATGTTATTCTGATGACAATTAAAAAAATTAGCCGTCGCTGTCCAGTAGTTTTTGAATAAATCAAGTTCAAAGTTTGGCTATGGGGGCACTTACAAGTCTGATAACTCTGTTATTTGAAAAGTTCTAAAATTAATATTAACTGTACAAAATAGCAAAAAATTAGTACTAAATACCTTATTAGAGTTTATGACAATTTAAGTGATCATTGAGGACCAACAAAAGGGTTACGATAAAGCAAATTGATAATGGAAGGGAAGGCGACATTCTGTATCAACAACATTGTAAACTCTGTGACACTTTCAGTCAAAAAATGAGTAGAATATCGTTGAGCACAGCCTACAGATTGTACCATTTGGTAACCTAAGCTCTGACTAACCCATCCCAAAGCTCCCTTCTTCCTAATCAAACCTAACTAACAACCTAACCTCTAACTAACCTAACCTAAGCTCTAACTAACCTAACCTCCAAGGCTGTAACTAAACTAACTAACCTAATCTAGTTTTTAAAACCCCTGACTTCTAACTTAACCTAACTGTAACCCTTTAAACCAACTAACCAAATGTGGCTCTAACTAACCCAAACCTAAGCTAACCACAATAACCCCTCCTAACTAACCTAACTTTTTAAAGCTCTAACAATAATATACAGCTCTAACTAACTAACCAATTTTTAACCTATCTAACAATTAATTCACTGTAACTAAAAAAACCCAACCTAAAGCTCTAACTAACTAAACCTAATCTCTAACCTAGCAAGCTCTAACTAACCTAAATTAAACTCTAACTAACCAAAAGTGGCTCTAACTTCCCAACCCAAAGCTCTAACTAACCTAACCTAAGCTCTAACTAACTGATACGAGGCTCCTTCAACTTCTAACTAACAAACAACCTCTAACCCAAGCTCTAACTAACCTAACCTCGAGCTCTAACTAACCTAACCCAACCTAACCTCTCTAACTAACCTATGCTCTGACTAACCTAACTCTTAGCTCCAACTAACCTAACCCCTAAGGCTAAGTTCCTACCTTAGCTCTAGGAACCTAACCTAGCTCTAAACTAACCTAACAACTCCAAGTTTCAACACCTAATCTAAAAGCTCTAACTAATCCAACCTTATCTTTTGAACAAAACCAGCTAAGCTTCAACTAACCCAACCTTTAATTAATCCAATCTAACATACAACAAACCCAACCTAAACTTCCATCAACCTAACCTAAATTGACCAGAAGCAAAAAGTAACTGTCACAAAATGTCGATTCAAGAAGTACGTTTTGTTGATGTTCAACTTATGTAGCATCTTGAAAAAGTGTATGAACATTGTGGAATGTCAACTCATTAAATGATGGAACAGAATATCAAATGTTAATTCTATGAACAATTTATTAATTAAATTATATTTTCAACAATTATTTATTCAATATCTTATTCAATTTTAAAATTTAGAAGGCATTGGTTCGCACAGTTCAAATCGATATTGTTACTCAATCGACTCTGCAGCCATAGTTTGAGGTTGGTGACTTGAAGTTAATTTGTGTGTTACAGAGAAGAAATTATTCAACACAATTTGAAATAAGAATGAAATTGTTATTTTAGTACTCAATGTGAGTAATTTTGTACAGTTTATATGCATTTCGAAATGTTCAGAATAAGAGAGTTAGTGTACTTGTGAGATAGTTTCATAGCTCCCGTAGACCAAACTTTGAACTTGATTTATTTCAAAACTACTCGACAGCGACGGCTAATTTTTTCAAATTTGTCATCAGAATAACGTACTGAATCGATTCCAACAATAATTTTGACTCTAGCAAGGTGGGACAGTAAACGACACTTTAGCCCAGATCTTTAAAAGGCTGTTCAACGTTGGACCTCTTTTTGACGTAAACTTGCAAAAAGTTTTTTTTAATCTTACAGTAGGCTAACAACTATTTTTAACCCCATAATAGCAACAGTAGTGGTAGACCATCTAGTGCATCACTTGTCAGGGAATGTGTATTTCCATCATACTTCCAATTTCAAGTACCTACTCTCTGTTATTTACGCTAAGATTCCTTCTGTCTAGACCTAGGCACTTGATGGCGAGCATTTCAAGAGAAGATTATGTTCATGCAATATCTGGTAATTTTATATCCTACATTCCACTCTATATTTTATATCCTATGTTAAAATATTGACACTGAGGTAACAAAAGCTTCTTAGCTTGAAGTTTCTTACTTCAAGTTATTTACTTACATCATCATGCTGCATTTTAAACAAACACCAGACAAAATAACTACAACCACAAGTCTAAATTCTTACTCAATAATAAATATAAGGGATTTTAGAACAGTAAAAAATAAATATAAATTACAGAAAAGTAATCACATGTGACAAGAGGAATAGATTGGGGTTATGTTGAGCTTGAGCTGAGCTTGGAAAAATCAAAATGGCGGTGGTCGTGGTGGCTCAATGCCTTTTTAATTATTCAAGTTCTCTCAATATTTTTCAATTGAAAATAGCATTATGTATTCAAGATAATTCCTCCAAATTATAAAATATAATAAACAATTTCTTCTGTTCTCTGATGTGAAGGAATTTCCTGTTTTCCTAGGTTTACGAAACCACTCTAGTGTTTACTTCATCTAGAGTAAGCTCCACTCTAATATTCTGCTTGTCTTTGTTTTGTTTTGTGTTGACGAATTCCGTTGCCATGAGTTACAGAAAAGACGCAACGTCAAGTCCCGGCTCTTTTGACGTAGGCCTACATAAAGTATATTATATTGATTGGAAAAATAGTATTAACCTTTGATATAGAGTTCAAAATAGAATTATTTGATTAACTAGATGGTGAGTAACAGTATGTGTATAATTTACTCTGATTTCTTCGTATAAAAGTAAAACTACAAACTACATTTTGGATCTCCAAAATCAGTGATACGCAGCTTCCTTCAATTTATGTAGGAAGATCATTATTTTGTTTCTTCTTGACGATAATCTTGCTTGTTGACTGCAGTTTCAATGTTTGTAAGTCTGTTTTTATTTTGCTGAAAATTAATTTATTCATTTACAGTACCGTAAGCTGTATGAGTTGAAAATATTATACATTTTTCTTAATCAATCCAAAGTGAGCGCTTTTTTTTTGCACTGCGCACTCAACAATAAATAATACTGCAATGAACTGTAGAGCTTTCTCTTATCAACATATGTTGAGACTCTTCTACTCACTGTTTTAAACCTCTCAAACTCATTTCTTATCCAAGCAGCTTATATTATTTTTTTAATGCTTTATTCAAATTTTCCAGGGTCTGCTAGCAATATTGAGAAAATTGAAATCATCGCCTGACAAAGAACTTCGAATCCTCCTCCTCGGTCTGGACAATGCTGGAAAAACTACGCTTCTAAAAAAACTAGCATCAGAAGACGTCACTCATATCACGCCAACGCAGGGCTTCAATATAAAATCAGTTCAGTCTGAAGGATTCAAACTGAATGTATGGGATATCGGTGGTCAGAGGAAGATCAGGCCCTACTGGAGGAATTACTTTGATAATACAGATGTTCTGGTAAGAATCATCACTTTGGCTTAAAATGAATATCGCAATTTAAAATTCACAAAATTGGTATATAAAAATGATAAGTCGTTTATTTCTTGAACCATCTAGGTATAGGTACTCAACAAACATCGAGATATTATATTATTCAATGCACCGGTATCCAAAAATCAATGTCTGAAACAGGCCCAACTTGAATATCCTTTTTGTATTAATCATCATTATATATTCACGGTAATTTCAAGCATTCAACTATGCATTGTATTAATTTGAACAAATTACTTTATCATCAATATTAGTTTTTGTATGATCAAACTATTTCCTCGTCATATAATTAAGGGTTGCTCGTTGCAGTAATAACGCACCGGTCTGATAACCAGAGTTCTGAGGTTCTAATTCTTCATCAGGGGACAGTTTTCGACCACATCATAATACCAAGCAAAGAAGGCCCTCTGGCAAGATGGGAAAATGACTCTAGCCTGATAAATATTTGTTCAAGAATTATAAATGTGGTCTTAATAGTAGATTAAATTGTTTGCTACAATTTGAGATCGAATTGATAATTTTTGAACCAATAATGACCGAGCTGGAGTCATTCTCCATGGTTCTCTGAATGGGTCTGCGCAGTCTCATTCATGGTTTAAGTCGTATCTCACCAACCGTCAGCAAAGAACAAAGTTGAAGACCAGATGAGCACAGAGGGTTCCATGAAGTTCGGAATACCTCAAGGAACAGTGTTGGGTCCTATTTTGTACTCAATCTTTGCTAATGAGCTGTGTGCCATTCAAATACAAGGAAGAGTCATAGCCTTTGCTGATGACACAGCTCTTCTTTTTCAAGGGAAAAACTGGGAAGAAGTGTTTCAAATAGTAGAAATAGAACTTTCTGAAATCACTAGTTGGCTAAGAAATAATTTACTATCATTAAATTCAGAAAAATCAAAATTTTTAACGTTCTCTTTAACCGATAGCACTAAACCACAGAGAAGTCAACAATGAAGCTCCATTATTGTAATAGAATAATTAACAATTGTAATTGCCCACAAATAGAACGCTCTGACAGTATAAAGTATTTAGGAATAGTAGTAGACGATTTAATAAAATGGAATAAGCATATAGCATATACAACTGTAAAAATAAGGAAGCTTATATATAAATTCTATCAGTTAAGACGTATAATAAACAAAGAAATGTTAAAAACAGTTTATTTTACATTAGTTGAATCGCTTATAAGGTATGGTCTGTTAGTTTGGGGAGCAGCTAATTTCAGTTTCATAGATCCTATATTTAAAATTCAAAAATGCATTTTAAAAATAATGGGGAACAGAGAAATCCGCTACCCAACCCTAGAACTTTTTACAGAAAATAGAGTACTTAGTGTTAGACAGTTGTATATTTTGCTGTTAGCAAGCTATATAAAGAAATATATAGTTGTTGTAAATCATATATATAATACTGGACAGAGATCAATTAAATATTCAGGACCAGCAATAGTAAATCGTATTCCAATGGAAATAGAAGAAGTTAATTTAAATAGATTTAAAAGAAAAATGGTTATTTAGCATAGGGATTTATCATAATGAGGAACTAATAGTGAATAGGTTTTAGATGTAAGTAGATTCACTCCATGCGAACTGCTAGTAGTGATAAGTTTTTCAGTTTATTTTCACTAGAATAGGTGATGGGCAATAAATATAGTTTTAGGATCTAGTTATAATCAAGTTTTTTCCAATATATTTTTTTCATACCGATGATTACCCCGATACATATATTATAGTGGGGAATCATTTTTTTAAATATTTATCAGTGACAATGTATGTTACATAATTGTATATTAATATACATTGTCTCTGATATTTATATAGGCTAGCTATAATATTGCAAGTATCTGTATCTGAGATTTACATGTATTATGTAATGGTTTGACTGACAAATAAACTCCTCTGGATGTGTTATTCAGCATCCAGAGAAATTATTATCACTCTCCTATCTTGCCAGAGGGTCTTCTTTGCTTGGAGAGACTATACGGCCACCCCGACTTTCGAAAGAGATAATGAGTCGTCATTAGTCGACTCGCTAAAGAAGTACTGTAGTCATCTCCCATCATCATCCATCTCATTACCCTCTCACAGCTCTTAGACCGCATATGAGCATCACCCGCAGAAAAAAGAGAGAAACTCTTTTAAATGGTGAATTATAAAAAATTCTGAAAACTGATGATGAAGCAGATGAAGGCTTGTGCGTCGGTAATGAGATGGATGATTATGATGAGGGATGACAATTTTTTAGGTCTCGGAGCCGACGGCTTATTATCGTCTCCTCCGAAAGAAGGGTGGCCAGGTGGTATCTATGTGATTGTGATGTGATCAAAGAATTTTTCCCAGGTCAAGGCTCGAACACGAGTCCTCTCTTCTTTCTATATGTGTGAAAACTATTTCTTTATATGTGTGAAAAATTCATATAACCTATCTTTAATATTTTTGTATAAATTGTAAGAAGAACAATTTTGGGCTTTTCCTGTTGTACTCTTCTATGTATTATTACTCAATAAAGATGATTATGATTACAATTTATCATAAAATTAAGATGCAACGGATTCAACTTAATAATTCATCGTATTTGAACATACCGCATCAATTACCATGGATAACCTTATACATTCATGATATAACAGTTGAATACCACGGTATCAGTTACTGATTCAACTATCGACATGGAAAATTCGCTAATAACTCGAATTTTCACTCTCGCAGATCTACGTGATAGACAGCGCCGATCGCAAGCGCATGGACGAGACCGGTTACGAACTGTCCGAACTGTTGATTGACGACAAACTGGTCGGTGTGCCCCTGCTGGTGTTCGCCAACAAGCAGGACCTGTTGCACGCGGCGTCCGCCTCCGACGTAGCGCAATCACTTTGTCTACATCAGATCAAGGACCGACCCTGGCAGATACAGGCGTGTTCGGCCACGGCTGGAGAAGGCATTAAGGTAGGTGAAGATGAATTATCAAGAGAAATATTGTTCTGATTTAATGTGGGAATTGTAGGGTATCAAGGTGGGTGACTATTTCACTATTTTTGGTGATCTTCCTCGTGTTTTGGACTCTCTTGGTTCGAAAGAAATTTTGAAAATTCAAATCTGTGTATCCTATCAAGAAATACCATGATTTCCCATCGACGTAAATGGATTCTTCTTGGAAGCCATACGCTGAATAATACCTTATATACCTCCTTCTTCATCCATTACCCACATCTGTGGGATCGATGGCGTCATTGCAAAATAAAAAACAAAATAATAGGTCGTTCACATGAGGTCGCTTTTGAGTCGGGTCGGCTTGATCAAGCTGGTCACTGATTCTTGATGATCACTGCTGAAGAAGGCGAGTGACCAATGAATTCTTATGGCTCGTTCACACGAGGTCGTTTTTGGGACAAGTCAGCTTGATCAAGAGGGTACATCCGATCGAGTAGGAAATAGAGACTGGTAAAGTTGTTGCCAAAAATAGGTTGTTTCGAGTATTCCTTACGCGTTCCAGCAGTTAATGTTGTCAATTAGCTAGGCCTAGGTGATATTATTGTAAAAAAAGAGACAATAGATGCATTATATCAACTGACCACAACGCATAACAATAGTCCAATGGAAACCGGAACATAAGAGTCCTCCCTCACACATATACGTTGCCATTTCAACGTTAGGTGTATTATTAAAATGAAAATTAATTCGTAATAGCTGAATTGGCAACGTCCCACTGGACTGACTATTTATATACGTTACACTCTAATGGATTCTATATGATGATGCCCATATGAGCTTTTAAACTTGTGCGTGGGTAATGAGAGGGATGAAGATGAGAGATGACGACCACTTAGACGGGTTTCTATGTGATTGTGCTGTGGTGAAAGAATTTTGCCCCGGTCAGGAATTCAACTCGGGTCTTATGGTTATCAGACCGTCGCGTTATCACTCACTCCAACGAGCCACCCAGACTGACCAGAGAATATAGTCACGAATATTAGTCAGCTGGAACGTAAAAGGAACAGACGAAACCGTCTTTATCTTTGGCACCAGTTCTATCAAATCTATTTCAAGGGAATTTATTAATTTCATTCATTATTATTTTTATGAATGAAAATTTGATCACTATAAAATGGCTTATTGTGAATTTGTGTTGCAACTAACATTTTATTCCGTTGTTTCAGGATGGAATGGAGTGGATAAGCAAAAATGTATGTAGGAAGAAATAATTATCGGTTAAAAACCATGATCACAACGAGCACGATTTTTTTTTTACTTTGCAAGACTGACGTTAACCGGATCCTGCGCCTATTTATTTATTTTTCTAGAAAATTACTTTTGCCCAAGGAGTAAACAAAGTTACTCCATATAACTTTGGAAAAATGGATCGAATTCAGAAATATAATAATTAACATAGATATAATACTGTAATAATCTAATCAGCACTAGTCTATTTATCATTCCTACTCTTTTGGCAGAATGTCATCGTAACTATATGAATAACGATGTAAAACAATATAGATGTTATGATGTATAATGTTTTGTATGTTTGACGTTATAAAAAAATTGGGATAAGGTATTTGCTTTCTCTTTCTATGTACTACCTCTGTTCCTATTAGAATTACTCCCCTATCTAAACTTATAGCTTGCATATTACATGAAAAGACGAGATATTATAAAACCAGATTTAATAAAATCGAGAATTTTAATAAATCTGTGATTTGTCAATATCTTAAATTCTCATTTTATATGGACCATTCAACAAGTAACATCTTGCAGCTAGTTTGAAGAGAAAATATTGAATAATCATTCAACAACAGGTTCTTTTTCAACGAACAAGCAGCAAGAATGCATTATCCATTTGGCTTTCTTAAATGTAAAGTTCTTTCTTTACAATTGCGACTTGGTTTCCAAGTATTTTAAGCAATGGATGAATGATGATGATGAAGGTTCAAGATGTAGGTTATATGTCTATCCACAATGTCCACTTCCACTATGCTTCACAAATTTCAACTCACAAGAAAAAAAAACCATGATTCATCAATTTATTGTTTGTTTGTTTATGAGGGTGAAGCCCACATAAGCTCTTAGGCTTGTGCGTGGGTAATGAAATGGATGATAGATGACGACTACTTTTTAGGTAGTCGGGACCGACGACTTATCGTCTCCTCCGAAAGACGGGGTGGTCGTATCTATGTGATTGTGCTGTGATTTAAAATTTGGAAGGTTGATAAATGATTCACAACAGCATCAAAAATGATTTGAAATTATCAATTCTTTGAAATTCATGATGAAAATTTCATTTTGGAACTGTGTGTCTAAAAAAGCTACAATTATAATTTGATCATGGGTAAATTTCCTCAAAGTATAGTAAGTTATAGATAACTTATCCTTTTTTTGAATAACACTTTTTTGAATCATGGTTTATTTTTTAGTATTTGATCCGGGTTTCACTACCAATTTCAATCAAAATAGCGGGGAAATTCTATTGTGCAGTGACCCAAATTCAATCAATATCAACAAATTAAATGGTATAAATAATTTATTTGGTCATCTTACATTAAAAAATTGCATTGTAGTTATTGGTGCGACAAGCGAACGTATGATGCCTATTAGAAGCGTTTGATATGGATAAACTGATACAATTCAGTTGAATTAAAAAAAATTACAAGCATTTGTAAATGGAAAGTCGAAGAGTTGTTGATAAATTATGTCTTGATTCAACAACAATCAATTTATAATCACATGAACGTCTGAGAAAGAATATATATATGAAGAAATTATCACAACCTCCAGTAATATCTCATGGGCTTTGTTTTAATATACAGACTATTAATTTGATAAAATATTTCCATGAAGAATAAAAGAGTGACTTAAACCTATCCTAATGAAAAAGTGAAAAGTTATTCTTTAAGTTGAAACAAGACTGTAAGTCTATGTATTCTGGTTGAAAATATCAATTCAATGTGTCTCTATTTTTTGTCGTCCTTATAAACAATACTAGATTAAACAGAACATGGCAAACAGATTATGCATATCTGCATCATCATTATTGTTTCCCAAATTCTGTTCGATGTAGTAGAGTTCAATCATAAACTTAAGGTAGGTTTCCAATACTACAAAACACAGGCACAAGATGAAATTGAAACAATATCTTTAGCATACAATTGATCCAACTGACTACTTAAAAAAATCAGTAATCACGGTAGGTTTTCATTACTACAAGTCGCGGGCACAAGATGCAATTAAAACACAATTGTATGGAGCAACGCAAATCGAAAATCAGCTGACCGGTGTACGTTGCTCTATACAACTCCGAGTTTCTATTGCATCTTGTGCCCGTGTTTTGTAGTATTGGAAGCCTACCTTAATCGTACGGATGGAGACGCACTGCTGTGGTATGTACAAGCGAAGAAGACATTCTTTAAAGGTAGGTAAATAACTTCAGCTCGGTCAATATTGGTATAAAAAAATTATAAATTTAGTCTCAAAGTGTAGAATGTCAGAATGTTCCCTTTAATTTGAGACCAAATTAATAATTTTCGAATCAGTATTAACCGAGCTGAGTCATTTTCTCATCTCGCCAGATTGTCTTCTTTGTTTGGACAGACTATACGCGCAAGACCAATAGAATGAAACAGAAACACTGGTATAGAGTATAGAGCAACACACTGGTCAGCTTTTACTCAGCGTTGCTCTTTACAACTAACTCCGTGTTTCTATTGCATCTCAATGTTCAAGCAGAGGAGACATTCTGGCAAGATGGTAAAATGACTCCAGCTCGGTCAATGTTGGTTCAACAATCATAATTTTGGTCTGAAATTGTAGGAAAAATCCTGATCTATTTGAGACCAAATAAATAATTTTTGAATTAGTATTGACCGAGCTGGAGTCATTTTCTCATCTCGCCAGAATGTCTTCTGCTTGAACAGACTATTATACCAGTGCGTGTTCACCTGAGATGAAGAAAAAGTGTAGTCAATCTGTAAATTTAATCAAAAGATTGTTATCTTGTATTTCGTTAAAAAAAATATCAATATCTCACGTCAAGCAATCCTCGTTCACCATCACTTTCCATCTCATTTCCTCTGTTTAGCAACCAACTACACTGTTGGAACAGAACAGTTTGAATTTAGCAGGCAATACTACACTGTTACTTTTTTCACTGTTTCACTTTGTTCTGAATGGGCAAAAACAGTTTAAATTCGGCGGGCAACTCGTCCTCCGAGTACAGTCTGTCGGAAAAGTAGACGCGGCGTATCCGACAGTTGGCGTGTATCTGCACGCGCAGCGTTTCAATGTAGTTGGTGCCGTAGGCGCGTTTCGTGAAATCGGCCAGGTTGAACTGTATCTGGTTCCAGCCGTCGTCCAGACGCATCGGCATCGTGCAGATGAACGGCTTGACGCGTTGTCGACTGGTAGTTGCTGGCGCGGAAACGCCGACGCACGTTCTTGTCGTCGAGCACCTGTCAACAAAACGAACGATTGATTATTACACGAATAATCATAATAATATTACGGTTAATCAACACCATTCGTTCGTGAGTTCACTTTGGTTTGTTGTGCGGTAGTGATTGACATCTGCAACCTAGGTCACAAATGAATCAACCCAACATTCAGCTTTTAAAACACTCAAAATGGGATTGGTCACATCAAGACACATTCACACATAAGTAGGCTATCGTCTTGGCTCGTTTTGTTGTTTGTTGAGTTCCGCTCAAAATTAAGTAAGTTACCTCAAACACGAATATGCAACCAACTCCGCAAGTGATAATGCCTAGCTCCTTGAAGTGATTCGAGAGGGATATTTCTTTTTATTGCCTTCAACAGAACACAGAAGGCAGCATAATATAACGATGTTATTGTAATGTAATATTTACTGCAATGCAAATAAAAGAGTTAACAATTTTACTTCAATGTTTGGTTGTACTGTGAGAGCGGTTGCAAATAATTGTTAATTATGTTAAGTCACAAAAATTCCAGCCTGTTTACAAATGGGTGACCAAAATGTGGCTATACGACTTTGCCTATCCACAATTTCATCAATAAACTATACTTGTGATAAATGAATCACTGAAAGTTACTCTTAGTAGCCCTAAACATCAATGTGATTACCGTACTATAATACATATAATACCTTCTGTAATACCTTTTCAGAAACAATTGATGGATAAACAGATCCTTTTTTCCAAATGAGGAGGGACTAGGCTAGTTATACTACAGATGTGCTATACTAAACCTTAAACTATCAGAAGATTTGGAAAGTGTAACACTAACCTGTACTTCAAACGTAAAATACTTCTTGAGGTTCTTGATGATCATCACTAGAAATGGTAATTTGATGCCTAAAGTTTTCTTCGGGTCTGCAGGGCATGTAATAAACGTCGTGCTTACATTTGTACCAACAATTTCTAAAACTAGCGACTGTATGTCATTGTCCGTGATTCGTTTTATATGTCCGTTACGAACCTTTTTATCCCATATTTGTAATGGTTTACTGCCTATACTGTACAGAATGGATAGAAATCCACTTTGAAACGTATTTTTGAACATATTTACTTGAATTTATTAACAACTGTAAATTTCAACACCGACATCATAACCAACAATACCAAGTGTTGTTTTCTAAAATTCTCAAGCGGAAAATATCGATTAGGTCGATACTCGATTGTAGTGATGTCCGTCTCGATAAGGCCAGGCGTATGCTGGGACACACTTGACGCAGCCCACGCACAGTAATCAATCACAGCTCTTATTGATGACAAGGAAAGAGCTGTGATTGACTAGTTCGCGTGGGATACGTCACGTGCGTCCCAGAATACTCCCGACCTTGGTATCGTGAATTATCGATACAACAGGCACTAATCGATATTTTTTATCGACAAACGATATCGTATCGGGTTGGATGATCAGAAAAATACATTATGTCCAAACAAAGAAGACATTCTGACAAGATGGGGAAACGACTCCAGTTCGGTCAATATTAGTTCAAAAATTATAAATCTAGTATCAAATTGTGGGAAACATTTTGATCTATACTTTTAGACAAAATTTATTATTATTTAGCCAATATTGACTAAGCTGGAGTCGTTTTCCCATCTTACCAGAATTTCTTCTTTGCTTGGACAGATAACAGCATTTCAGTTTGTCCAAGACATTCTGGCAAGATGGGAAAATTATACATTTAAACTCAAATTGGAGAAAACATTCTATTCTACATTTTGAGACTAAATTTACAATTTTTAATCAATATCGACTTAGCTGGAGTCATTTTCCCATTTTTCAAGAATGTTTTCTTTGCTTGGACAGAGCACTGGCGGCTCGTACCCAAGGTGTATAGAATAGTAGAGGTGAGGCGGAGTGAAGCAGCTGGCTGTGAAAGTTATAATTTTGACGTCACGGAGTTCCTCTAGTCAAAAATGAAGCATTGATTTCCCTATCCTAGACAAAAAATTGCACAATTTCTCAATTTACGAATTACAGAATTGTTTAATAGGTAAATTTCTTATATGAGCTTGTAGAGAATTTTAAGACCTACATTTTGAGTGATTTAAATCTATAATTTACACAAATTTAACATGAGAAAATGTCCGTTTACGTGTCTCTGGTAAGTTATCGGTATAAGGTATTGTTTCTTTCAAACACCGAGCAGTTAACGTTCTACCGTGTATCATTACCACTACGGTATGATCATGATTTCATCATAAGCCTTAGACTTGTGCTATTTACGATTATAAATTACGATTGTGCTAATACGATTATAAAATTAATACCGTACTGCACTATAAATATGATACATGAGCCTGTTCTTTCTCTCCTTTCACTGTATTAATTTGATGAAATAAATAAATAGATAAATATATTTGTGGATTTGCTAGGGTAAAAATCTGACAAATTCACATTGTGTGATATGAGTTGATTAAAAAAAAATTGTGCGACTGCTATTATGAACTATGACGATAACTTTTTCGTCTGAAAACCTCGCAAAACTGTCAAAAAAAGCATTTCTGAAAAGATTGATGTTTTGTCGAGAGGCCTATAGCCAAACAGGCATCAAGTTGAAGAACCATCCATCTAAACAAGGAGAAACCGATTGCAATTTGTCGACGTCCAGATATTCTGTTTAAAAATATATACAGTATATCCAATACATATATCTATATATATCAGGGATAATGATTTATCAGCCCAAGGGCAAACGCAAATCAAAGTAATTTGACAATCCACAATAAAAATTCCAGCAATTAGTAATCATTATCTTCTACACTGATGAGGTGACAAATTTACTATTGAGACAAAATTAATAATCTACTCAATAAATTCTATGTAAATTCATTTAATAAGGATAACAAATGCACATGAACGTACGTAAAATCTTCTACAGTAAAAAAGTAATAAAATATACAAATGTTTGAGTTAATCACAGTAGAAATATACACAGCCCGCTCAACCTTGAAACAAATAACCCCGATACCCTACTTAGATCTAAGTTGAGTGCTGAATTGGCTCCATCATGACGAAGTTCTAGGGATCATTTTGTGTTTTTTCAGAGTGGCTTCCAATGATTTGGTGCTCTGCAGGCCGAAGCTATCCAAGCACACTCTATCCATGTCTATAATCCTGAAAAATAAAATAATGAGGTTCAGTTTTTTGTCATTAAAACTTGTCTTTTAGGCTGAGGCCGCACTGCTGGTGGGTAGAGCCTGGAGGTTGGAGGGTAGTTGGTAAATCTATAGAACATACACACCATCCACAGTAATACATCGTATGAATGATATGTGTTCAGCCGCCATCTTGAAATTCTTAAATATGGCAACAAAACCTCAAAAAACAGTATGACGTCATACCATTTACACGATGTATTACTGTGGATGGTGTGTATGTTCTATAGATTTACCAACTACCCTCCACCCTCCAGGCTCTACTCACCGGCAGTGCGGCCTCAGCCATAGAGACGAATAATTTATTATCAGTTTACTTCAACTACCACAACCATTTACACAACCATTTCTTAAACATACCATTTCTTAAACATTCCATTTCAGACCATCCATTAATGACATTGGTCCAGTTACAATCTACAACTCAATGATTGAGGCTAAAGAGTAGGCAAACAGCTGATAAAGGTTCAAGCAACCATTGGTCAGTCTACTAAGCCGCCCATACCATATTAGACATAGGCTATACTGCGCTACGCTGGTCTGGAATGGCCGTTACTCATACCATTCGAAGGATTATTATTGGAATCCAATAACATGGAGAGTATAGTCTGTCCAAGCAAAGAAGAGACTCTGGCAAGATGGTAAAATGAAATTCAACTGAGTTGTGGTCGATATTGTAGAAACGGTCCATGATGAAATAAACACACAGATTTTATTAGGTCGTGTACCAAATAAACAGTGTAGAAAATTGACAAAATCTGTGTGTTTATTTCATCATGGTAAAATGACTTCAGCTCGGTCAATATTAGTTCAAAAATTATCAATTTGATCTCAAAATATAGGAAACAATTTGATCTACTATCAAGACTATACATTTATAATTCTTGAACAAATATTGACCAAGCTAGAGTCATTTCCCCATCTTGCCAGAGGCTCTTCTTTGCGTGGACAGACTATATCTGGGCAATCCTTGTAAGCTGGATATGTGGCTCAGTGCTCCGAAACGCGTCCAACAAGCAAGTTGATAACGTAATTTATTACAATTGAGAATGAAAATGTTCAAGTTGAAATCTATCAACTAGATTTGACTATACTCCGTCCACCGAGTGTTCGGACCTAAGCCCCGCCTCCTAGGCTCTGACGTCATGATCCGATCAGCTCACTAGCGGTTGCAAATGCCTGGAACGTAGAAATTACTCAACGATATTGGAGCTAACTGGCCTTTAAAATATTGATGTTTTTATGGTTATTATTTGTTGATCGGCATAATTCACATCGATTCAACATAAGAATGATTATTATCAACATCACTTGATAGAATTATAGTTGATGAAACAGATTACTCATAATCACATTTTTGTTATTATTATTTCGACTGCTCACTTTAAGCCGGGAATTTTAAACTCATTCAACTACACATACTACCGTACTACAAATTCAAGTATATAACCTAATCTATATGAAGTTTAAAATTAATTATATTTAAGAAATGAATGAAATATCATTGTATGGACTTTGAATTCAATAGAACCAATACCGGTATTTTTTGAAGAATTATGATGTTTATTTGAACAATGAACAAAACATAACCGCCAAAAAATCTTCCATGAGAGGTTTGAATAATTTAAATCCGCTGAAAGAACACAAGAACATAAATTTTGACAGATTCAAAATTGAATGAATCAGCATGACTGTGACCTAAAAATTAATAGCTGACGCATGATGATCTTACTTGCCATTGGCTACTGCCGCCATTGGTTACCATTGGTAACTTGTAACTTTGTGGTAACTTGCCGCCATTGGTTACTTGTAACAGCCGCCTGCGACGTCAAAATGGGGGAGGAGCTTAGGTCCGAACACTCCGTGGATGGAGTATTCCGAGTATAGGTATTGATTTGTAAGGTTGGTTGCTTAGTATGTCACGAACACTGTTCTTATATGTTTGACCAGTGTTTGTTCAAATACATTTTGGCGAGGTGGAACAAACTCATAAATGTCTGCATCAATAGAAGTCATACGCATGGTTTTCAAAGCCGCTTTATACTAATTAAATGAAAAGACAAGATGTTTTCAAACCACTGATAAAATCGGACAACATCTTGTCTTTTCATTTAATATGGATAACTACCACAATATCACCTTCGCAACTACTCAAAAAACAGATCTGATTTGCAGTAGTAACAAAAAATCCAAGATTGATTTAAGCAATTGTACAGGAAGAAAGCTAACTGATACAAAATATTTGCAAAGAGTGGTTGCAAAGTGATATTAGCTTATTTGACAATGCCGGAAATCGGGGGAAAATAACTATTGGTTCTCTGAAACTTGGTTTTTTAAATTATTTTATTAATTCAACTTGAAACATACCAAAACAAAGTTTAAAATCTTTCAAAATGCTTAACAATAGAGAATCAGATTATTTCTAACAAGGCGGTGATCCATGAACATTGCAAATGTCTCTTACAGTGTGTCCAAGCAAAGAAGGCCCTCTGGCAAAATGGACCCAGGTTGGGGGGGGGGGGGATTGAGGGGATATACCTCCCCCCCCCCTGAAATCGGGGCTTATCTTACACTAGATAACACTAGATAGAATGATCTTTGCAAGAAGTAGCCAAACGTTTTACTGATAAGGCTTAAAACTTCTGAAAATATAGTTCTAAGGTCCTTTTTTGAAAAAATTCTCCCCTCACGGGGGAAATCCTTCTGGAGAAAGAAATGGAATAAGTCTGAGACTAAGCATTGCAAATCCAAATAATCTCTTGCCTAATTTCTTGCCTAAATGAATGCAACAACCAACAAGAATATTAATCCCTTATTGAATATTTATCTACAATAATTGATGAATTATTTTTTAAATATTACTTTCCTTCCATAAAAAAACTATAACTTATCAAAGATACAGAGAGCTATAATGTTTGTTGAGAAAAGGCAAATACACTATAGATATAGTCTGTCCAAGCAAAGAAGGCCCTCTGGCAAAATGAGAAAATGACTCCAGCTCGGTCAATATTGGTTCAAAAATTATTGATTTAATCTCAAATTGTAGGAAACACTCTGATCCACAATTTGAGACCAAATCAATAATTTTTGAACAAATATTGACCGAGCTAGAGTCATTTTCTCATCTTGTCATAGGGTCTTCTTTGCTTGGACAGACTGTACGAGCTTCCTTCCTGACTGTGTCAATTTCTGACTGTGTATCACTACTGCGTATTAGATATCCGCCGAGTGAAGAGGGCTTTAGATTTGACTGATTCGGATCCGAATTGTCATTATATTTGTCGTTTAAAAAGAATGTTAGTTTGAATCACCAGCTAATTCAGATGAAACTTATATTAATTGCGAGCATATTATTTTGATTTATCTATAGTCTGTCCAAGGAAAGAAGACATTCTGACAAGATGGTAAAATAACTACAGCTCGATTAATATTGGTTCAAAAAATATACATTCAATCTCAAATCGCAGATCAGAATGTTTCCTACAATTTGAAATTAATTTTTCAATTTTGGAACCAATATTGACCAAGCTGGAGTAATTTTCGCATCTTGCCAGAATGTCTTCCTTGCTTGGACAGACTTTATCGGTTAATTTATTCTTGGTTTAAACTACTTTTTGATAATTGGTGAGTTACCTTCCGCCAGACATACTGCAAAGGAACTTCCAGTAGGACGGGCGCAGGTTGTGAGGCTCCAGCAGGGCGGCGTGGAACAGCACAGCTGTTGACAAACAGTGGAAGAAGACGCTCGCCCGGGGCATCTCGGGCACGTAGCCTTTGCCCGTGCCCAAGTTGTACAGTATCTGCAAAATTATCACATCTCTTTTTACTTTTACAGAACAATATTACTTATTAAATAAACAAAAACAATGTACAAATGCGTTAAAAACATTAAGGGCCGATTGCACGTACGTTCGGTTGGTTAAATCACCGTTATTTCACCGTGTCAAAGTGGAAAAACGTTCAAATGAATAAAGTATTGAAATGTGATAGTAGTAGCAAAATATTCAAATGAGTTTATTCAAAATAGATATTAGAATCAATAATTATCTCATTATTGTTTTAAAATCATTAAATAAATTAATCTCATTATTGTTTATCTAATTATTTATTTATTAAAACAAAAACATGATCTGGAAATTGCATGCTGATACAACTTGATTGTTGTCAGGTTGGTAGTACCACAAAAATCATAATTCATCAGCTGCTATTGTTTTCAGATATTAAAAATTTAATCATCAGCTGACGGTTATGTTAAAATTTTTAACGCCTTCAATTCTGGCTGATTAGTTTGGCTGATTTCAATTCTGTGAAATTAGTATTCAATTCTATTCAAACAGCTGCTGACCTGTTAAATTTTAAAAACCGCAATTGAAATTTTCCATTAGCTCATTGATATCATTGACTCAATGAGAATAAATCTAAACTTGATTCATGAATTTAAAGTGTGTAATATTTTTAGGCTATAAAATTTAATGTAAATGATGAGTCATCGAGTTTTGTAAATGAAACTATTGAAACTTGAGGCTTTTTAATTATTTATATGTTCTATTCTCTATTCGAATTGAGTTAGTTTGCCGTTGCTACAAGATGTCGTTATCCAGGATAATCACGGCGTTAAAACTTGACAAAGTTACGAACAACCGGCCCAAACTTGTATAGTCTGATCGAGCTAAGAAGACATTCTGGCTGGATTGAAAAATGTTTCCAGCTCAGTCAATATTGATTCAAAAATGATAAATTTGGTATCAAATTGTAGATCAGAATGCTTCCCACGTTTTGAGACCAAATTTATAATATTTGAACCAATAGTGACCGAACTGAATAGAATAGATTTCTAGATCCATAGGCATATTGATGTATAAGATCACGTCAAAAATTGAGATATTTTATTGTTATTTAAAATTTAGAATTCATTTCTATGTTGGGTTCCGTAGAAACATCTGTAGGAAATCATCGACCTCATAAAAAAGGATTACTGCATAGCCACCCATACATTACACATTTGAACTCTCTGAGGCTTAAGTTCCTGACCTTGAGGGGTAATTTATTAAACAGAGTTGTATACTCATAATCAAATGACTGGATCTTAGTTTTTCAAGTCGAACAAAGGGAACGTCGATGTCATGACCACCACTGGCGGCTCGTGCCCACGAAACAGGTGAAGTGGCCGTATCCTTTACTGAACAGCACTTCACCTATTTCGTTGGTACGTGATGACCACGTCTGGTATTGAGTCCATGTATGTTGATTTTGTGCTGATGTTCATGCTTCCCTTTATACGTGTGAACTAGGCTATTGTAGATGTAGAGATTTACAACTGTCAGAATTCTAAGCTGGAGTCATTTTCTCATCTTGCCAGAATGTCTTATTCGCTTGGACAGCCTATAATCCAAACACCAGTAGAATGAAATAGAAACACGGAATTGTAGGCTATAGACCAATGCACAATGGTCAACTTATTTATTCTCCGCAGGTTTGACGTCTAGTGGTGAGGCTCTATAAATCTTTATAGTTCCTTATCTAGTGGGATCGGACTGATGTTGTCATTTCGTCAGGTGTATTATGAAAACATAAATTTACTAGTAGTTCTGTGAACGGTAGACCTCATGTTCCCTGCATCATAAAAGCACTGTCTGTATTCACGGTACGTTCAGATTGTTTCGATTCCGAGAGTCGGCGCGAGGAAGTCTGGTCAGCAATGCAGTGGCCACAGTCACGCTCTGTGTCGGCATCAGTTCGTCACGATTCGTCAGAATTTGAGGGTGCTTAAAAAACAGGGCATCAGTCTCTATAATTGTAATAATGTTTTCCTTCATGCGAAACGGTCCGACGTTCGGCTGCAGTCAAACAGCTGAAGCCAATCACAGCTCTTGTTGTTAGCCTGCGGTCGACCGTCTGACCGTTTCGCATGAAGAAAAACTTACCTTAATATTCATCTGAAATATCTCAGCTGACTGCAATGAAAGAATATCATGTGAAGTAGAAATTTTTGAAAATCTTTCTATTATGAATGTCATAATATCACATGTTTAGTAATATCAACATAAATATACTCTCAAATGAAAATTGTCAAAAAACCTTACATATACATCGACGCGCGGTTTCAAGAGGAACATCCCTGTCAAATTTCATTAGAATGTATTGCCGCGTTCGGTCGTAAATGCGGAACATACATACATACATACAAACATACATACATACAAACATACATACATACAAACAAATGCAAAATCGTCGACTTGAATCTTAGACCTCACTTACGTTCGGTCAATAATCAGCTGAATCGACAACGTTGCATCAAGTCTCACAGGACTATTTTCATGCGTTTTACTATAGTATATTGGTTCTATACAGAAAATAGATAATAATGAGATCGCGCAAAGAGAACAGCAGTTATTCTCAACAGTAACTTTTTGCTTAATGACTATGGCTAGAGACAGATACCTGCAGCGATTTCCACATCATGTAGAGGGCGACTGTGTTGTCGCGGAAGAAGCAGAATGCGAGACCCCCCACCACCCCGGCCGGCACCGCCAGCAGTTCGTCATCAAAACCCAGCTGAGATCTCAGTAGGCAGCTCATCGCCTGAAAGCCACAAGTAATTCAAATATTTTATTTATGCAGTTCAAAAGACTAAAATGCAATAGTTCAATGTAATTCAAATATTTTATTTATGCAGTTAAAAAACAAAATCAAAGACTAAAATGCAATAGTTCAATGAGAAAATAAACCAATTATTGACAAAATAATGAGTGACAGGAAATAAACCAATTATTATGTAATATTGAATATGGATCAATAAAGTATTGAAGGGCCCAACCAAAATACAGAATAGCATATTTTGATGTTTAAATATAGTCTGTCCAAGCAAAGAAGAGCCTCTGGCAAGATAAGAAAATGACTCCAGCTTGGCCAATATAAAAATTACTAATTTGGTCTCAAATTGTATATAAGAATGTTTCCCACAATTTGAGACCAAATTTATAATTTTTTAACAAATATTGACCAAGCTGGAGTCATTTTCCCATCTTGCCAGAGGCTCTTCTTTTCTTGGACAGACTATACCTATTTTAGCCTCTAAATTTTCTCAAATAGCACCCTCAACGTTCAAAGTCAATAAGCTTCTTTCTCTACCCATACAGATATCATAATCCACTTTTCAATCTTGTGTCAATCAAATGTACAATCCTGATATCTTGCATACAGATAGACAGATGGATGGAAACATAATATGCAATCACAATAAGGAAGGCATTGTCCGATTCTTAGGGTCGCCGTCTACATCGTTCAACGATCGGCCTGCCAGCTATTTTGCACTGCTGGCTCCCCCTTCTCTTACAGTTTTTTGACTGTCACAGTCAGAACTGACATGGATGTGGACCCTTATTCTCATTCGCTGAGAGTTAGAACTGTGGACTAAGGCCAGTCGTGAACAGCCTCCACTGACTAGCAGTTCCGCAAGATCGTTCAACTGTTACGCCAAGAGATAGTTCACAGCACCACAATCGGCTCGCCGGTTTACTTGCAGATCTTGGACTGGCACAGTCCCGGACTGCAGTCCGATCCGTCAGTGAATGAAGAGCCCTAAGCCGATACAACGGTGTATCCAAGGCCCCAACATGCAGCATACCTAGTTTTACTTGTAACTTTTCTTACGTCTCATAATTTTATGCAACTAAGTTATGAATATAAAAATTGAGTTTATGTTGTTTTGAAACAAACAAATTCCCATAACTTTCACAGTTTTTTATATGTATTTGTTAATTTTCTATTTTGCATGATAAATTTGAGAAAACTCACCCGATAGAGAGCCGAAAATCCGCCAAAAAATGCTCCCAGTCTCAATGTTTCTTTCTTGAAGATAATCTGTGGTATCATTGAAGGCTTGCGCAGTATTCTTTTCATTTGAAGTAGAAGATTCAAACTGATTTGTAGACCGTATCCCAGTAGGAATAGCTTTGTAAAACCCTGGAACAGAATAATTTGCATGATTTCAACACTTAGCCATAGGCTACAAGAGATTTGATTGTAATTGTAAACAATTGATCTACGTTATTTGAAGGAATCAGGCTTTGAGATTAGTAAAATTCTATCAAACGCTCCATGAATGTTTATTCCAAATAGCTTTCCAATGTCATTTATCGAATATTTTCAACAAATTCTTTTGTTGCGATTATTTGAGTAATTTTTAATCTGTTGAAATTGATTTTGTTCAAGCTTTCTCCTACAATCGATTTATTGAATTTGATGATCAGTATAATGTTCAATGGGGATTGAAAGAATATTAGAAACAGAATTATCTGCCATTCTTACAAAAGCTAAGAAATTAATTTTTTACAGTTGAGCACTATTCGAAGATAGGTTGATTCTATCACTATTCAATAGATAGGTTGATAATGACCAAAAGTAGTTTCTCTATGAGATAAATATAATAATTCATTGAGTGATAATGATGATACTCTGTTTCAGTGGGAGCACAAATTTATTCAATCAAATGAGTTTTACTGTATTCTATTGGAAATTTAATAATACGTAATATGTTATTATACAGCAAAAACATCAATGAAAATATAATAATTATTGTAAGTAATAATTTTAAATTTCTCACCTGTATTGAATAGAACGTGCAGCTATTGTTGTGCGGGCACGTGGGATGAGATTTCAATTTCTTAATATAATCTAGAATGTTGTTGAGTTTTTGAAGGATGATATTTCTACGTTTTGGAGGACTGTCTGAGGAAGCAATGATTTCTCGCTTAGTGTAGCCATTCTCTTCACAAGGACCGATAAAAAACCTGATAACATAAGAAATGGTTAATTTTATTTTATTGAAGATATTTGTCAAACAACGCCCTAACAGTCTAAATTTGTGAACATCATAAAGAATTTTCACCATGTTTCCTATTTGCGAAACAAGGTTATGTCGGCGTAGTGGAACAACCCTCGGGTCTCCCCACGCCAAATAAATAAAAAATGAGTCTAAATTCAAATACAATTATTCACAAATAGTTTCCAAAACACAATACAGCCTATACTTAGTCACATTTCACAGAATACGTGAAAAATAGAAAATATTATGGAAATTAGCAAATGTATGGCAATTAAATGAAAAGACAAGACGTTGTCAAACCACTGATTTATTAAAAAAAATCGAGATACCAGTTTCGGTTGTTATACAATTCGGAACTGTTCATACTGTTTACCAGTTACCGGAGATTGATAATGGTGTAACAACCGAAACAGGTATCTCGATTTTTTTTTATAAAACAGTGGTTTGACAACGTCTTGTCTTTTCGTTTAATATGGATAACTACAACAATATGACCTTCACAACTACTCAAAAAATGTATGGTAAATTTAAAAGGGCTAACCAATCAACAAAGGTACATTCGATGTAAATTTACAAACAAGAATACATACATACAAACAAGAATTAATCACTGGACGGTCTATGTAGAGCCACTTGTACACAGTTCAATTCACTTTTAAAATGATACATTTAGAAATTCAAATAAATTTTATTCGAGATTATAATGTTATACATTACATAATATGTTATCAAAACAAGTAAATGCGTTACATAAAGATTTGATATTAATATGATAACATATGTGCGGTGTAAATGAATAACACCCTGCTTGGACGATAAGTCCGTGCGCATGAAGGAGTCGTTTTAGACAGATGGAAAGAAAGATATTTAAGTTTCCTTACTTAAATTACATTATTAGATAAGTCCATCTTCTCACTGTGGATATTCAATAAACACATACAGCACAATATCATCAAGAGTTATAGAATAATTAATGTTATGCATAACCAAATAAAGTAATTTGAAAAAATATATATACATGAATAAATAAAAAAGTAAACTTTTAAACGTTTTTTACGGCGTTTGGGGTGAATCTAATTAAGATTTAAATAAAGGAACCTATTGAAAACTGAAAAAAACCAATACGTAATGACATATGGTGGGATAATTTTATTATAATGATAACGACATGCAGTTCTTAAGCGTATGGAGACAGCAAGAAGGAACATGTATAAAAATTTTATAACTTGATTGGAAGGTTTTGCATCAAGTCATTAGACTAGATGAGGTTTCAGTCATGATACACGACCTTTAAAAACTTTGTTCAATTTGATACGAATCATCTTGAGTATCTTCTTAAGAGTAAGTGTGGTGTCACACCTGGTCAGACATGAACGAAAAATGTGAATTGCAGACATCAGCTGTTGAAGAAACAAAGAAATAGAGGAACAAGGAACAAACAAACCGATAAGGAACAAACAAACGCATAAGGAACAGACAAACGCTTCAAAGGAACAGATAAACTCACAAGGAACAGATAAACTCACAAGGAACAGACAAACGCACAAGGAACAGACAAACGCACAAGGAACAGACAAACGCACAAGGAACAGACAGACACATAAAAAAACAGAAAGAACCACCTTTGAGCCGCTTATCGACAGTGCGAGGCATGTGCCGCGAATGCCTCAAGATACAGTCTGTTCACGACAAGAAGAGTCTCACTCCAGTCTCCAGCTAGGTCAATATTGGTTCAAACATTATTGATTTGGTCTTGAATTGAAGATCGAAATGTTTCCTATAATTGAGACCAGATCAATAATGTTTGAACCAATATTGACCGAGCTAAAAGACTCTTCTTTGCTTGAACAGACTGTACCTTGAGGCATTCGCAGCACAGTCGATACGCGGCTTAAGAGTGGGCAGTAGTAGTCTGCAGACTGCCGAACAGCAAAATTATGTCCCGTAAGAACAATGTAATTTTTATCAATCTCCTGGAGCAGATGCAGCATCTACTTATGGACAGAATTTCACGTTCTTTATCTCATTGGAAAGAGAATCAATTCTCCAGGAGTGACTTTTTACTTTTTCGATTTCAAATTTATTTCAATAATTAGAGTTCAATACTTTTTTAGTTAATTATACAATACTTATTGGAATAAACTTAAAATCAAAAAAGTAAAAAGTCACACCCTGGAGAATTGAATCCTTTCCAATGACCTAAAGAACTTGAAATTCTGTTCATGAATTATTATTGGTTGTTACAATTGCGACTTATATAAAGTATTTTAAGCAAAAGGTGATAAGTGGATGATGATGTTTAGGCTACATAGTGAATGAATGATGATGGATGATGAATGTTTACGTTACAACTTTAACTTTTAAAAACACTTTTCACTTTACAAAATCCTGAATTTTGATTGAGTTCACTGTTAACAATAAAGATCTGATCAGAAACACTGAATAAAAATGTTCAAAAACTTTGGGATTTTTGAATGAACTGGAAAAATTTCAGAGCAAAATAGAACCAAACTAACAAGAAGCCATTACAGCTGATACTGCAATAGAGGCTCTTTCTGCTCCAAGAGATTGATACAAATTACATTGTTCTTATGGGGCTTGATTTTGCCGTTCAGCAGTTTGCCGTCCACTACCATCCACTCTTAATTCAAATTGAGCTATACTGACCGCAATAGTGAGTAGATGGAGTCCTTGTCGTTGTGCTTACTGCGGTAGCAGTAGGACAGGAAGGCGACCGACGCCGTGAATATGAACACTTCTCCAAATCGAATCGGCTTCAGCCAGCCACGCCACACGCACATGTGGAACAGCGTCTCAGACGCCTGCCATACAAATCAACTTTGTTAATACTCAATTCCACTAGTCTGTTCAAACAAAGAAGACCCTCTAGCCAGATAGGAAAATGACTCCAGCTAGGTCAATATTTGTTCAAAAATTAGAAATGTGGTCTTAGTAGTAGATCAAAATGTTTCCCACAGTTTAAGATTAAATTGATAAATTTTGAAACAAAATTGACCGAGCTTGAGTAATTCTCCCATCTTGCCAGAGGGTCTTCTTTGCTTGGACAGACTATACAGATACTGTATACTCACAGTGTGCCGTTGATATGAAACGCTTTATAACAGTATGCTGAGATAAAAACTTTTCCCGCCAGCCACCATACATTTGCCAAAATTTCAAATTCTGATGAAATTTAGCAGTAAGATTTCGGATATTTGTTGATTTGTCAAACGCTTTCCAAGAGGAACGAGTTTTAATTGAAAGAAAAGAGAATATGTTGTCAAACCACTGATTTATTTTAAAAAATCGAGATATTCAAGATATTTATTCAAAAATCTATATAAGATGTCTAGATTCCTTAATAAATCAGTGGTTTGACAACATCTTGTCTTTTCATTTGATATGGATAACTATAGTCTGTCCAAGCAAAGAAAACCCTCTGGCAAGATGGGAGAATTACTCAAGCTCGGTCAATATTGGTTGAAAATGATCAATTTGGACTCAAATTGTAGGAAACAATTTTATCTACTTTTAAGACCTCATTTATAATTTTTGAACCAATATTGAGAGAGCTAGAGTCATTTTCCTATCTTGTCAGAGGCTCTGAAATTTTTCAAATATTTTTCCAATTTTCAATATTGTTTACTTTGGTGCATAATTTATTCAATTCCGGCCATCAACATTCCAAACTCAAAATTTCAATGTTATTCCTGGATTGAAAATTATGTGTTTACTCAGTGCTATTATATCATAACCTCATTTTGGAGAATATTGACTTAATGATGAAATTTTTGGGAGAGGAATAGCCCAGGCTATGCCTATTTTTACTCCCAATTCAAGTAGTAGTATCGATGTATGAATAAAGGATAAAATCGTATAAAGTATAATATTTGATGGTCTTCTGTATCTTCTTAGAAGAAAATTCAACAAAATATTAGAGACAGAGGAAAAATACTCAACTTATTGAGTTCCAATATCACTGGTGAGGAAGGCCACACACATTACGGTATACAGAGGAGGTTCATCTATTGGTATAGTCTGTCCAAGCAAAGAAGACCCTCTGGCAAGATGGAAAAATGACTCCAACTTGGTCAATATTGGTTCAAAAATAATTGATTTGGTCTCAAATTGTGGATCAGAATGTTTCCTACAATCGAGATCAAATTGATATTTTTTGAACCAATATTGACCGAGCTTGAGCCATTTTCCCTTCTATTCTTTGCTTGAACAGACTATTTCTGCATATTTTTGTTTACTGCATACAATAAAATAAACCAATGCAATGAGAGAAAACTGGTCTTGTTTTTATAGAGTGAACAATCATATTTTTCCATGTCAACAGGTATATTGAAATATGCATGTCTGGCTTCGGTCACATAAATACGTACCTAGATAGTTTCAGTTTGAGTTTAAATTGATATTATTACTTTTAGGTTCAACAGTACATAGTAATATCAAGTGGGAATAACACATATTGGTACACCTACATGGTAGAATGTCTAATGGTTTATTTCTGCTGCACACTATTGAAATTCATTGATGTTATACAGTAAGTTATATTTACTGTGTATCATGCCTATATACATAGTTGTCTGACTTATTGAATTGTTGCATGGGGCAATGACACTGATGTGAGGATGTTATTAATTTTACAGAAACTAGCTGTAAGTATAATTATAGAATAATAGAGCTCTAGGATTCTCTTTGGTATAATATTGCTCATGTTTATAGTCAGACATATTGTAAACCACTTTTCATGCAATTGAAAATATTTACTTTGTCAGCTATTCATGCGTATGAATGTCTTTTATACACATTTGTCCAGTATTCCAGTTAATAGCTCTGTTTATAGTGACTATACAAGGGCTAAGCGCTAAAACTCAATCAATGTGATTATTCCCGAGTTTCGTATGGACACGTTAAGCCGTCGATCGCGGCTGCCTAAAAATAGTCGTTAAGTCATGTCAGAAGCCTTGAAATTGATTAGGAGCGACCTGAAAACTCTGACACCAGACCTGAGCCAGCCAGGTTACACGAATATTATTATTATTATTCCTATACACTGAATGGGTTTATTGAATATGGCATTAGATTATTTGATCAATTACTAAATGCTTTAAAAAATTGTAATGTTGGTTGTTTCAAGAAAAAACTCAAAGCTTTGAGTTTTCCTATTCCATTATACAAATTATGATGTAAGACATTGGTGAGTTTTAATGAATGGGAGAAGCTGAAAGTTAGAGAAGCTATTTAAAAATAAGAAATGGCACATGAAAAAGAGACAAAAACAATAAAAGAGGGAGGAGAAAGAGAGAAACCGGGAGAAGGAATAGAAGAGAAAAAATAGAGAGAATGCAGAAAAAGAACAATTGGAAATAAAAATAAGAGGAACAATATGGCATTATTGTTTACATGCAATTATTGAAATTAAAAGTAGTGTGAGAAACTCATTACCGATAGAAAACTCTAATTGCATAATAATTAATTCCACTCCCAAGTACTTATTATTCCAGAATCCGATTATAATACGTTTCAGAAAATGTTAATTTCAACAATGAAATAAAATGGAAGCGAGGGTTCACTATATCTTGCTATAACAATAGGTATAGTCTGTCCAAGCAAAGAAGAGCCTCTGGCAAGCTGGGAAAATGACTCCAGCTCGGTCAATATTGATTCAAAATTATTGATTTGGTCTCAAGTTGTAGATCAGAATATTTCCTACAATTGAGACCAAATCAATAATTTCTGAACCAATATTGACCGAGCTGTAGTCATTTTCTAATCTTGCCAGATGCTCTTCTTTGCTTGGACAGACTATATACACTATTAGTTTATTACAGTATTGATTGATATCAACACGATATCTTTCGACTTTTGTGCAATGTGCAGATAGGGAGGTGATGTAATACTTACCATACTCTTGGAAATCTATATTGAAAATAAATTATCTTCTCAAATATTGAAGCGAACAAAAAATAATATTGGTACTGGAAAGTTTATTTTTCAGATTTCTACTATTGTATGATTGCAGGTTTGACGTCTAGTGGGATTGGGCTCCCCAAAGATAAACTATCGGTTAATCAAGCGAATTTGATACAATAAAATAAGCAATAATAAGATGATCACGTTTAATACTATGAAAATAAAAAGGAAAGCATAATCTACTGATAAGCTTTTCTACACTCACAACATTGGAGACATACAAACTTAGCAGACTTCGTCTAGAGGGCCGTTCAATAAGGATGGCACAAATGCTCGATAAAAATGATGGAATGAAGGAAGCCGTTAACACGTTGAAGCCACCCAGACATTTCCTGTGAACAGAGTTACACTTGGTTTCTAACAAAAATATATAAAAAAAACTAGATTTCTTCAAAATCAACGAAATTTTCCAAACGTTTATCACTATCACTTTTCAAGTAGAATAATTATATAAGCTTTCCATTGAACAGTTTAAGAGGACCGACAACTACAACCTATCCTTAAGAGTTGACTATTTTTTGGCTTTAAAATTTTAAGTGAGAATTGATAATTTCAAATCATTTTAGATATTTTTGATGCTGTTTTGAATCCTTTACCAACCTTTCAAATTTTAAATTGATAAATCATGGTTTTTTATTCTTGAGAGTTGAAATTTATGAATACAGTAAAAATTATAGTAAAAATTCAATTTTTTCGGCTATAGTGTAGTGATTTTGTAAAGTTCTTACGTTTTAGTGGTCAACAATGTTTTGGAATCAAAAATTATGTTTTCATATAAACTTTTTAAAAATAACTATAACATTACTCATATCTCCGTTTGTGGAAAATGAGGTTATCTGGCGAAGTGGAACAACCCTTGGGTCTCCCCACTATTAAAAGCCATACACTAAATAATAATAGTGAAAGTGGACATTGTGGATATACATATAACCTACATCTTAAACCTTCATCATCATCATTCATCATCACTCATTCATCCTTTGCTTAAAATACTTGGAAACCAAGTCGCAATTGTAAAGAAAGAATAAAGAAAGTTTATATATTACTAGGCTACAAGCCTTTAAAGGGTCAATTAGACGTGGCGAGTTTACTAGCTACTAGCCGGCTAGTTCGCTAGTTGATAGTAAACTAGCTTCGTGTAATCACCAACTAGCAAGCTTGTTGGCTACTAAAAAGCTTGCAAAGACCGGTCTACTTTACTCGCTACTCGCCGGCGTTTGAGCAAGCTAGCTAGTAAACTAGCCGTGTTTAGTTGAAAAGCAGCAAGTGACAAGCCAGTTTTGGTGAAAATGTCGGTGAAAACACTCAAACACGGTGAAATGTCGGTGTTTTGTGAAAAGCTTAACAATCTCAACCTAACCTCAACCTGCAACTAGTTGGAGAGTGAGCGAGTGGGAAGCTACGTGTAATCGTCAACTAGCGCACTCGCCGACTTCTAACTAGCCGGCTAGTAGCTAGTAAACTTGCCACGTCTAATTGACCCTTAATAGTCAATTACAAGGCCTTGCCCTAATAAAATGGCAACGTTGCAATGTAGGTACAGTCTACTCACATATGGAAGTATTGTGAACAGTTACAAATCATGCATGTTGAATTAGTTTTTCTCTCTTCTGAGCATAATTTTTGTGATATATGATGATGAAACTATTCTTATAGAATTATTTTTGTGCTTTCTATACTGGTTTGTGATAGAAATTGGCAGAAAATATTTAAAAAAATGTTTTAAAGATTGCTACGATTTGAGAACGCACACAAGAAACGCATCCGCTGGAACAGCTGATTCAAAAACGATTTCAACGCTTCCAAATGGACCGATCTTCCTACTCGACATATTTTTATTATTTACTTATTGTTACAATTGCGACTTGATAGCAAGTATTTTAAGCAAAAGTGATAAGTGGATGATGATGTTTACATAGTTGTCACTTTCAAGGCCGTGTCCTTATATTAAAAGAAGCTTATATAAGTCAGGGGCACAAGATGCAAAAGAAACACGTGATTGTATGGCAACGTAAATCTAAAATCAGTGTGCGTTGCTCTGTAACTTACAGCTCCGTCTCCTAGGAACATGAGCCGGTGCGACTTGTGTAGTAATGGAAACAATGCTTAAGATTCAAACACAAAAGATTTGAAGTCCTTAAGCAATCATGCACGCAAAAGTGAAGAATAAACCGTTTATACGTTGTACGTTATTACTCAAGAACTTGATTAGAGGATTTATTATTAACCTTTGGCACATAAATGGTATATGTTGCTGGTGTTAAATCACAGTTTTTGATGTCATAAAATGTTAATAACTATATTATATCCTTGAAAAGTATTGAAAAGATTCATCTTGAAGTTCGAAGATTTGTATTGAAAATTAATTTTCTGAATGCAACAAAATTAAAATCTCAATTCAAACCCTTAGCCGGCTTGTACACCAGCTACAATAAGCTACGAGCGACTAGCAAAATTCAATAGGGAATAATATATTAATAGCCTATTATTATATGTATTATTTGTTTGTCAATGGCGCAACAGCTCTATGAAGGGCCTAGGCCTACCAGCTAGTTGCCAGTTTCATATTCACCAAACTATACAGTCCATCCAAGCAAAGAAGACACTCCGGCAAGACGGTAAAACGACTCCAGCCCGGCCAATACCGGCCCAAAAGCCATAAATTCTCAAAAGAACCCACAGCCCCCGATCAACACCCCCTTCCCCGCCAGAATGCCCTCCCTGCCCGGACAGAAAATACAGTAGACGAATAATAGTCAACCAGGTTAGAGGTAACGTGTGGTTAGCACGGCGATCCTCTCAACCATAAGCCAGTTTTCACAACCAAGTGAAGATGCAGAACACCTCTGAATAACATGCAGTTAATCAGTTAGTGTAATAATAATAATAATAATAATAATAATAATAATAATAATAATATTCGTGTAACCTGGCTGGCGTAAAGTTAGAGTGTAATGCAACAATTACTATTCCTCCAGAAACGGGAAACGGATTATTAATAACATTTTATATCGCAAATGTTTTCTCCCACTCCCAATGCAATATTGTATTGCTATGTTGCCAGTTTCCTATTGGTAGTAGCTTGTTGCTTTTGTGTCTCGTGTGCGAGTCGCCTCAATTGATGTGACTTTATTCTTTCTATAAAAATTATCCTTTACAGAAATTATTAACACCTAATAGAATTTTTATAGAAAAATCTCCTCACCTCAACGAACACACCGCCACCGAGTATCCAAAAGCATGACAACTGAGAAAAATGCTCGATTGAATTATGCCTAAAATTGTGTGTTTGACGTCTTTTTTCGATGGAACACGACCTCGCATGAGCAAGGCAACCTGAAAACAAAACAAATACCGTTGAATAATATTTATTATGATTGTGTTTCATCACGAAGTCTAGGACTAGACCTAATAATTATCATAATATTTGAGTAATACCATTCTTCCATCATATATATTCAGGGTGTTTCAGGAGGAATGTGCAATACTTCTCAGGCTGATTCCTTTCACCAAGTAGACAGAAAAGTTCCATGAGACCAACCACCAAAAACGCTTTGTTACCGAGATAACAATGGCGGAAAATTGAGATTTTTCAAAATATATTAATTTTTCTAATTTTTTAGAGGCTTTAGTGAGGATCAAGTAGATCAAAAATCGCAAAATTGACAAAACATAGTGATGAATTTGTGTTTAGTAGCGATTTTGCGATTTTTGATCGCCATTACTGTGATCTGGGTAAGATTTACACAATCGCCGCCATTTAACTTTTTCTTTAGAATCCGACTCTCTTCAACTTCCATTAATAAAAAATACAATTTTATAATCCCTTATCCAGTTATAACCCTTATTGTTGAAAAATTGTATTTTTTAGCATATTTTTCCAATTATAACCGTTGAAGTTACAAACTTGGAACTGGTTTCATTGAATTCCTCAGGTAATTTTACATAGGAATTGATTATTTTAGAACCTCACTGAAGCCTCTAAAAAATTATAAAAATTAATATATTTTGAAAAATTTCAATTTTCCGCCATTGTTATCTCGGTAACAAAGCGTTTTTGGGGGTTGGTCCCATGGAACTTTTTTGTCTACTTGGTGTAAGGAATCAAAGAAGTATTGCACACTCCTCCTGAAACACCCTGTATGTATTCTATAGCCCAATTCTAGTACTTGACTTCTGGGTGTTAAGGTACCAACGTACCATAAAGTTGAATCAAGCAATTTCTTTACAAGAAGATACGATAGCCTACACACAATTATACATGCATCAACTTAAACGATAGAATAGAATGGAAAGGTCTATCCTTATTGAAACGTATCCTAATGACTGTCTCAATAATATTGATCCAAACACCATCTTGTGTATCTCCTTGAGAAGAAGTTTAATCATGAAGTTTTATCATGTTTGCATTTGTTTTTTCCTTTTCAAATCTATCTTTCAAGCGTCTAGTATTGAAGTTACAAGAGTTACTTCTCTTTCTCTCTTCCTGTTCTATACAACATAACTCATAATTTATTTTTCCTACAGATAGCTATAAAAGTGCTTCTTTACACACTGAATAGAGTTTCTGAAATGGGCCATTCACAAACGAGTGTCTAAAATACTTTACGCACTAGTGCGCAAAGTAATCTGGACTTTCCAGATTTTCAACCAATCACAGAAGAGTAAATTTTTGAATATGTGTTTTCAAAACTGGTGGATTGTGTACATTCAATGTATCAGTCCATTCTGTCAGTATTTTTTATCAGTCCATTTAGGCTATTCAGTTCATTTATTCAGTCCATCCTATCAGTCCATTCTTTCAATCCATTTTTTCCAGTCCATCTCATCAGTTCATATTTTTTTTCAGTCCATCTCATCAGTCCATTTCATAAGTACATTCTGACAGTCCATTTTATTATTCCATTGTGTCAGTTTATTTCATCATTACATTTCTGTCAGTCCATTACATAAGTTCATTTTATTTCTGTTCATCTCATCAGTCCATTCTGTCAGTTCTTTTCATCAGTCCATTTCATCAGTTCATTTTTTCATTCCATTCTGACAGTCCATTTCATCAGTCTATCCTGACAGTTAATTTCATTATTCCATTGCATCAGTTCATTTCATCATTCCATTCTGTTAGTTCATTCCATCAGTCTATTCTGCCAGTCCATTCCATCAGTCTATTCTGTCAGTCCATTCCATCAGTTCATTTTTCTAGTCCAACTCATTAGTTCATTTTTTTCAGTTCAATCAGTCAATTTGTTCAGTCCAATCTGTCAGTTTATCTTATTAGTCCATTCTATTAGTCCATTTGTATATAGTGTATTATAATCAGTTGAGTGAGATCAAATAATATAATTACCCTTCTTGGTGACCCTACAACCCCCAGTTTATATGTTATGGGTCTCTGAATCAACACCCTTCTAAAATTTTCATCACATTTAATGGTAACTGTAGGAAAAATGTAATGTGTAACTCGAGCTTAAAGTGTACTTGCTGCACTCGAGAAACTTTTTTCACTCGATGCAGCAATCTAACACTTTAGGCACTAGTTACACAAATAGGCTAACTATTATTCAACTTGGGCTATTTATTTTCAATATTCAGAGGTATGATTCTGTTTAGTATTTTTCATCTGCTTTTCATGTACCGTAATAAATAAATTTTGTTAAACAGAATCTTTAATGAAGATTACCTATAATTATTATTACTATATCAATAATTATTCTTGTATAGGCCTATATAGAAGAGAGAAACCGGGCCACAGCTCGAACTAATCAACTGCAATGACTTGGCAGTTGAAAAATTACTCAACTTATTCTAGTAACAAACAGAAATACGAATATGGAAGTTGAATTTCATACCAGATAGGCAGTCGTATTTATCCGCAATGCATCTTGAAAGGCGAGTAGAAACAACTCCGCCCATGCATCGCTGCAGGATGGGGTCCAAGGATGAACGTAGCCAGCACAATTAATATCAATTGTTTTCAGTTTGAATTTGCTTATCAATGTCATGATTTCATCAGACAACTACCAGAAAGTCTCTACTAGTATTAAAAAAATACTAAAAACTTAAAAAAACTAGATAAATTTTGGATAAATTACTAGGATTGACAGCACAACACGAACTGACCAACACAGTTAAGTTGACTGTTAAGTTAACATAACCTCAATTTCAATGATTCTGGATTTCAAGCAGTTCACTCTTTTGCCGCTGTGTAGCGTTCTACGGAATTTGTATTTGAGCAAACAAGCAGCAGTATCTAAAAAATTAGAGCAAACAGGCAAGAGCAAACGAATGCGAATTAGTAATTTCACAATTAATTTTTTTTAGAAACTGTTTCGAGCTACTGTCTGTTTGCTCTGGTAATTAATTTGCCTATTATTAATTTGACTCTGGTAGCGTCGTAAAATTTATTATTGAGAAAATGAAATAAATTTGTGTACGGTACCGACCGTATGCTTCAAAGTTCAAATTATTTTTATTCTATTGAAAATAGATGTAGACCTAGGTATAGTCTGTTCAAGCAAAGAAGGCCCTCTGGCAAGATGGGAGAATGACTCAAGCTCGGCCAATATTGGTTTAAAAATTATCAATTTGATCTCAAATTGTAGGAAACAAATTGATCCACTATTAAGACCATATTTATAACTATTGAACAAATATTGACCAAGCTGGAGTCATTTTCCCATCTTGCCAGAGGCTCTTCTTTGGTTGGGCAGACTATTCCTAGAATATTGAATTTTCAATATTTATATAAAAATGTGCACATAGATAAAAATATATAAATAGTTTAAAAGATAAATATTCTTGATTATTTTATAATGTAATTATATTATAATTGAATGAATTAATTGGTATTATTTTGAAGTTATAATATAGGCCTAATAATTCATGTACCCATAAGAAAGCACTTTCTATTAAATCAAATTGAAGCTTTTTTCCGTCACTTCAAATACCGGCCAATAATTAAAAATACTTCTCTTTAATTACGGTACAGTATACAAAATTTGGTTGAAGCATAGACAATATTAATGAATATAGTGTTAGTGTACTTCATCTGCTTGCTTTCCAGTTCACTTGCGATTTTTTGAGTCGCGTACCGGTATACGTAAGTACTAGTACATAGTAGGCTACATACTCATTAAGTATCGGTACCTACTAGCGATTTTACACGTGACGACGCGACACAAGTGACTGCAAAGCAAGCAGAAGTAGATTATTCATTAATATTTAGTACCTACTGGCAGTTTCAAGAAGTATGGACCCAGATAACACACAAACGTTTTTTTCACCTAATAAACACGTTTTCAGTTTCACTTTTCCACGTTTTTTTTCGGTGAAAATATCGAGAAAATCACGTTTTTTTCACGTGAAGGAAAGGTGGAAACGGGACACTTAATCGCGTGAATAAAACGTGAAAACAAAACGTGAAAATAACGGGTTTCTTCAACATTTGCCACGTTATCTTCACGTTATTTCCACATCTTATTTCCCAAAATTTCACTTGAAAAATACATTTAATATTAAAATAATATTGGAAAATATCAAGGTTAGTGGTTCATGAACCACATAACTGCTGTCATGAACTTTGATTAAAATAGATTTATATAATTATTGTAGTTGGTTACCTGTAGCAGGCCTAATTATTGCTAAATTTAATTTGGGAAGGCAGTAAATGATTTGATTGAAAAATTAAAATTGACAGAAATCATTTGAATGCAAAATTTTATAATGTTGTATAATGTTATGTTAATTTTATAACATTTAAGTGTCAAAAATTTGTCATCAACCAGGAAAAGAGTTGTCATTCTCCTGAAAAGGAAGCTAAAGGAAACAATAACAGAAAAAGGAAAATAAACAACAGTAGTATATATTATAATATAATTTATTTAAAAAATAGTCTGAAGACTTGTGAGAATTGAAATAATAGGTTGAAAGTACATTAACCAATTAGTTCTTTTGACAAATTTTGAAAATTACATGATTTTACAATTTCATGAGTTATTTAAACAATATTTATGATAAAAATAAGGAAAGACTTTTATAGAATGATGAATTGAGTATAGAACATTTGGGAGACTTTTATAACTTCAATACAGTACTAGAAATAACAAAATAACACCACAATTCAAAATACAGTAGATTTTTATGAGATGCATATAATAAAATAAGAGCTAGAATAATACTAACACCTAACCTAATCAGTCAAAAAAAAATTCAGTAGACCTCTTTCAAAACAGAAGATAGAAAATAACATCAAAGTACAATATATTTATATGGGATGAAGTGAATAATACTAAATAATCTTCTAAATACTAGTCAATTGACTCTAATTGTAATTGTATTAATGGATTGATAATAATTATGATATACTGTACTTTCAAAACTATTAAGGGAAAGATTTATATAGAATCCAAGAGGTAGAATAATAACACCTAATCAATAAAATAACATTCAGTGAACCTCTTCCAAACTTAGGCCTATTAGAAGTAGGAACATAAAACCATAATTAAAAATACAATAATAATATAGTTTTGTGGAATGAACAAAATAAAATAATAATTTTTTTTGGATAAAACTAAGTAACCTTTTAAAAACTAGTCAATTAGATCTAAGAATGGATTGATAATTATGAGATAACTTACATAGATTATGATTTTACTTGAGTTCAAATAATATTATATACAGTACAACTATATCATGGAACACCAACAACAGTTCTCTGCACAGTTAATTGTCATCGGTCCAAGAATTCTGTCCCTTCCTGTGAAAAAAAGAATTTCATATCAAATTATCAGTGTTGTGCCAATCTTGTAAATAAATTTTGCGTCCACAGATACAGAAATTGGCACCTCAATTTGGCAGATTGTGATTGAACGACTGCTATTTTTTTATTCTCAACTAAATTGAAAAAAATACAGGACTGTCTGCCAGTGGTCTGTGAGACCACATTCTCAACTCTTCAAGGACTGTCTGTGAGAGTTTATTAGAGAACTGTAGACAGTTACATAACGCTTCTACAATTATTCTAACATATATCTGACCTAATAGGATTCAATTGAAATTGGACTTTTTTGGAGTTACATTATCCCAGAGGGCTATAGCTTCGGTCTGCTCATCAGTCTAATAAGGTTCCTGGGTTCAAACCCAGTTGATGGCAAAGCCTCTGACCAGAATTTGCTTCATCACTCACGTCTTTCTGGAAATGTTAAGTCATTGGTCCCTACTGCCCAAAACCTTGTAATCTCTCATAATCATCCATTCCATTACCCACAAGTGTAGAGTATATGTGGGCATCACTCATATTAAAAATTGTTCTGGTTTATATTCTATTTCAGAGTACCTAATGAAAATTTATACATACTTTGATTTTTCTCCACTAGCAAGCCGTGTTTTTGAAGATTTCAGCCAGTCTGATGAATCCTTCAATATCTTTCTCTTTGGCATCTGCGAATTGAATCAGCACAGCTCCTATAAAAAATGGAAACAAAAGTTTACTTAGAAATAAGTCGTATTTCAAACAATATTTCTTGTATGGAAAAATTATTTGAGTGTATTTCTTCAGAAACTCCCACTCAATAAAATTCAAAATTGAAAGTCTTGACTAGAAGACAAAGACTTGACATAGCAGTTTTTAAGAGAATCCCTCTTGATTCATAAAAGTATTTACTATAGGGTGATTCAAAAAGAGCATCGGTTTTAATGTGTCAACTTAGGAGGTTTATTTAAACCAAAAACATAAAGTGAAAATTGAACTTTGAACTTAGGGCTATTTAAAATAATTGATAAATAAAATGAAAAAAATCAAATACCTTTTTTAAAACTTTAAAAGTATTACTTAAAGTGTATAATACATGAACATATTCATCTGACTTCCTTATTTGATACATGAGAAATGATGACATGGATGTGTCCTCCTCTACTGCGCTGGCACGCATCAACTCTGTCCAACTATTACATCAACTATTACAGTCTGGACGAGCAAAGAAGACATCTGGCAAGACCGGACTCCAGCCCAGTCAATATCAGTTCAAAATTACTAGGTATAGCAATAATCGATTATATGCTTGTGCAGATATTGAATTAACATTTTGCAAGTTGATGATGACAATAAATTTCTACTCTTCCAAGAGATATGGTACTAGTAAAGCATGCAGTTCTTGTACTTAAAAAAAGAAAATGTGAAGAATCACAAAATTAATTTGAAAGCTATCATAGGAAACTTCCAATTTTTAGAACGAATATTATTGAGAATTTGAATTGAAGGTAACTTACTTACTGAAAATTAAGGATTTTATTCCCAGACAGCTGAAGGCACGTTTTCCGTTTGGGTCAGCCCAAAAGAATTTACCGGCAACCTCATCAAGTGACGCAGCACTCTTCTTCATATCAGCCCCACCAAGGCGCGTGAGAAAGTTGATCTGGAATGAAATTATGTGCAATTATTACATTTCTCAAAATCTAATGCAAAATAGTATTAATTAATTCACCTGATAGTATGAAAATTGTCCATAACAGTTGATATAACTTAACAGAAAAAAATCAGCTATGTTTTGAATTCCAAATTTATTAATCCATCCATTCTACTATTTAAGTTCTTTGAATTATTATTGATGACACTGCACTCCATAATATGTTCTAAATACTAGTTTTTAAAAACTCAAAGCTCAATTAGAAAATTAAAAGAATCTTTGAAAATACACTAGTTGTTAGTAGGTAACAAGAACGTAAGTGTATGAAAACGCCCAACTAATTGACATCAGCTATATTAAGTAGAGGCCAACTGTTCCTTGCATGCATAAAGTTAATCACACCAGATTATCACAGAGCTATTTTCATTGAAGCTTCGGCAAGGTGGAAGCTACCAGTAAGGGTCACCCCAGCCCACAATATTTTTATTTGAAGCATAAACAATAAACTTGTAATAAATACCATTAAAATGGCACATATTGCCATAATATGACTCTATGCAAGACTTAAATCTACTGTATAATGTTTATTCATACTATTTTACCTCCAAATTTTCTTTCTCCTTCCAAGCCTGTTCTTGGATTGTTTCAGCCAATCCTTGATGACATTCTCTACATCTTTTTCCTCTCCATACTTGAACTGTAGTAGAATTGAGTCTGAAAAATTGAAGTGAAGCATGAAATAAAAAAAAGTGTGTCTACAAAAAACTTATTAAACAAAAATTCATTTAGCCTATTAACTTGGAAACTGATAAATTTATTTATTCATTTCATTTATGCACAATTTCAAGTGAATTTTGCAATCTATTGAAAATCAACCGCCAGTATTTTTTCTACATTGAGGTATCTCTGAATGATAAAACAGGGTGACCACAAAATCATTATATTCACAACAAATGGCGGCTTTAATAAAATTTAAAAATTTACAGGAAAAACTGATGTACTTTACAAGCAAGTTACAGTGAAACCTCAATAATTTGTACCTCTATAATTCGTAATTCTCTATAAATAATTAGTGAAAGCTCAGTCCCTTGAAATAATTTTCCATTGTTAATAGCTTCAATAATTCGTAATCTTCCCCAATTTGTACAAAACCTTAGGTCCCATGAAGTACGAATTATCGAGGTTCTACTGTAGTTCACTTTATTCAAAATTGTTTGTGATAAAATATTTTTGGAAGTGAGAAATTAAAATATTAAGTGAGAGTGGACATTGTGGATAGACATTATAAGTCATAACCTACATCTTAAACCTTCTTCATCATCATTCATCATCGCTCATTCACCCTTTGCTTAAAATACTTGGAAACCAAGTCGCAATTGTAAAGAAAGAAGAAAGATTAATATGCTACAATAATTGAAATATTCCAATAAGTTATAATAAGTCAGAGTAACATATTTACTTCATCTATGTTATTTTTGACATAAGTTAATATATTTTGATGAGTCTTTGAAGTCTCTGTGATATAATTATAGGTATGAAATAAAATAAGTCCGTTTGAGGTTTGACTCACCTTGATGATATGCATGGATTTCAATATCACGTCCGTCGTCCACTAATAAAAACAAAGGATAAACAATTTGTTCTTTTTCCAAAACTAACTCAACTAATAACCTACACCGAGATTTGATTCTAAAACTGTCAGTCATTGAAGGTATCTATTTTAACGCCCGACATTTCAATTATTCAATAACGAAAAAATGTAGGCCACGCAAAATAAGGTTGAACTCAAAAATCACGTTTTAAACTTTTCATAATTAACTTAGGACTAAATTGTCCACTTGAAACTCCACTTCTGAACGATCTGGATCCATGAACTTATCACGTTTTAAACAAAGAAAATACTAATATGCTCATCAAATACTAATACAGTATAACTTAATAATGTTATGCTTTTTTAAAAATCACATTGCTGTGAGTCTGTTATTTACTGTAGTTTTGGGCGCGAATGGCGCGATCCGCAGACATAAAGAGTAGCCCTAACCTCAAATACGTCTTCAGAGAAATGACAACCATCGACTAGAATATCGATAGTTGCGCATAGACTAATCGATATTACAATCCTGAAACTTGTAACATGGAAAATAAATCATTTTAAAATTTCAAACGCATTATGAATATAACTGGCACATTCATAGCAATCAAATGCTTCCATATGATCTTGCATGACTTGGAGTTTTGCACGGCGTGAGCAAATAAAGTGTTCAATCGATTGTTTTCAATACGATAGTCATCAAGTATTTACGATTATTCGCTTCGCGGGCTTTGATTTAAAATAATCACAAGTTCAATTTATAGCTCTTTTCAAGCATTTTGAAATAAAACCAGCAATATATACGCACATTCACATCATTATGCTTCCCCTCATCCTAAAAATGAAATAAAACTCAAAGATAATTCATTTATGTCAATTTCAATCCCAACCCCTGCTTGGATTAATTGACAATGAGGGTTTTTTCGCTAAATTTTGGAGGATCAATCCTATAATTAACCCTATAATAATTATTGCAAGAGCCAGAGGAGAAATATAAGGGTGTGCTTCACAGACCAATTGGGGGTCATAATATAGACCAATAAGTCTGCCAAGTTTTGCCCTGATCGGGTTTGAGAGTGATATGGGCGCCTGACGAAATTTGAGTAGGTCTAATATCATCTGAAGAATCAGTTGATGATATACAATATATTACAAAATAATTATATACCACTTGATTGGAATAATAAAAATTGGAAATGAAAGATGAAGAATGGAAATTAATAATTGGATGACCTACAGTACAGTACAATTATGTAGGAAAAATGAAAACTATACTTTCATATTTTTTAAATACTTTGTACTGTTTATAATATGGGTAGTAAAAATGAGTAAATATATGGTAAAGTATTGGAGAAAATAATAAAATAAATATTCCACTATAAACTATTTTTCAGGACACTGAAGTCAATGTTGTGAAAATTAGTTCAGAGTGGAATATTTACTAGCATTTCGTAATGGAAAACAAAATAGATGATAATAATAAATAGTGCAAATAAAGTATGAATATTATTCCATTTATTTATTTATTCATTCAAGAAAAAGAATAGTATAAAAAAAATTCAATGTCACACGCACTATTTTTTGAACTATTAGCGTTTTGCGCGGATTCAATAACTTTGAAAAATTTTCATGTGAAATTATTTTTCTTGGAATACCACTCTATGAACACTGAACCAGATTTAGAATTGAATTCTAAGCATTTTCCTTACTATGGAAAATCAATGCCAGACGCACCGTTTTCGAGTTATTAGCTTTTTTGCGCTGATTATAAATGACTGAAAATTTTTCAATTTAATTTTTTTTAATCAAAATATCACTTTTTGAACAATGAACCAGATGTAGAATTGAATTCTAAGCATTTTCCTAACTATGGAAAATCAATGCCAGACGCACCGTTTTCGAGTTATTAGCTTTTTTGCGCTGATTATAAATGACTGAAAATTTTTCAATTAAATTTTTTAAAATCAAAATATCACTTTTTGAACAATGAACCAGATGTAGAATTGAATTCTAAGCATGTTCCTTATAATGGAAAATCAATGCCAGACGCACCGTTTTCGAGTTATTAGCGTTTTTGCGCTGATTATAAATGACAGAAAATTTTCCAATTAAATTTTTTTTAATCAAAATATTACTTTTTGAACACTGAACCAGATGTAGAATTGAATTCTAAGCATTTTCCTTACTATGGAAAATCAATGCCAGACGCACCGTTTTCGAGCTATTAGCGTTTTTGCGCTGATTATAAATGACAAAATTTTCCAATTAAATTTTTTTTTATCAAAATATCACTTTTTGAACACTGAACCAGATGCAGAATTGAATTCTAAGCATTTTCCTTACTATGGAAAATCAATTCCAGACGCACCGTTTTCGAGTTATTAGCTTTTTTGCGCTGATTATAAATGACTGAAAATTTTTCAATTTAATTTTTTTTAATCAAAATATCTCTTTTTGAACAATGAACCAGATGTAGAATTGAATTCTAAGCATTTTCCTTACTATGGAAAATCAATGCCAGACGCACCGTTTTCGAGTTATTAGCGTTTTTGCGCTGATTATAAATGACAGAAAATTTTCCAATTAAATTTTTTTTTTATCAAAATATCACTTTTTGAACACTGAACCAGATGCAGAATTGAATTCTAAGCATTTTCCTAACTATGGAAAATCAATTCCAGACGCACCGTTTTCGAGTTATTAGCTTTTTTGCGCTGATTATAAATGACTGAAAATTTTTCAATTTAATTTTTTTCAATCAAAATATCTCTTTTTGAACAATGAACCAGATGCAGAATTGAATTCTAAGCATTTTCCTTACTATGGAAAATCAATGCCAGACGCACCGTTTTCGAGTTTTCTTCTAATTAATATTATAATTTTCTTCAAGTATCAAGAATATTTTTTTAACATTTTTTTTAGTGTTTAATTCGATGGTGAGCTCACATTTTATTGATATAAATTTATAAGTACCATAAAATTACAAAATAAGGGGTCGTTTTAAATATTTAATTAAAAAACTAAACAAATTACCATGAAAAAATATTATTTATTGTGATAGAAATACATGATAATAATATGTATTTCATCATAAATCATATATTAATACATATATGATATTTCATATGAAAAAAGGTGAAAATCATTATTCAGATTTCATCATTTTTCCACTATAATTTCACGTTATCAATTTTACTATTTTTCCACTTTCACCTTTTCTACGTGAATTACACGTTATCAATTTCACTAGTTTTCCACTTTCACTTTTTTCACGTCAATAAAACGTGAAAAAGACTAATCAATTTCAACTTTTCACCTTTTCACTTCTTTTGCACGTGAGAAAAACGTGATTTTCACTTTGTGTGCTATCTGGGGATAACCTCAAAAATCATAGACAATATGATCACTAATAGACAAATTTGATCTCTAATATCGAAATTGATTTTTGTTTGCTTAATTAATCAATTTTTCACATTTTAATAATTCCATTTCCATTGAACAACTTGATTGTTATAATCAGTACAACAGGTGATTGATGGATTATGGATTTATAGATATAAATATATAGATATAATATAGCTGACGCCAACGAAACTGGCGGTTTGCGAATGACTGATATTGATACTCAGCTCTGTCAGGACAGTCCTAATTTTCTGAAATACAAATCTCTATCAATACAGTAGCTGTATATTTTTTTCAGTTCCCTTAGTTGAACAATTTGAATGCCGTTGGCGACGTTGCCGTACAGATGAAGACAGTGTTGTAGATCGAAGTTACTGTGATTATATTATTATTATATGCGTAACTTACGATATTTTATTATGCAGAAGTAGAAGCATTATAGAATAATTATAGTCTATCCAAGCAAAGAAGACATTCTGTCAAGATGGGAAGATGACTCCAGCTCGGTCAATATCGGTTCAAAAATCATAGATTTAATCTCAAATTGTAGCCTAGATAAGAATGTTTCCTACAATTTCAAATGAAATTTATAATTTTTGAACGAATATTGACCGGGCTTATTTCCCCATCTTGCCAGAACGTCTTCTTTGATTGGGCAGACTATAACTATACATTTATACTAATATATCTACACTATACTACCAGACCACATGACCACTACGGTCTGCTATATCTATTTCTACGGTAGAATTTATTATATGTACAATATGTATCTCTGTTGTCTGTTATGATATCATTATTTGCTGGTTTGTTCAAAGAACAACGACATTAGCAAACAGTAGTTTACTAAGTAGTAGTAGTAATTAGTTTTGTTGTAATTATCATCAAATTGTAGATAATTAATGCTCAATCCTCAATGGTAATTCAATAAAAGTGGACAATTTCGTGAACGAAGCTACGAGACCAGACAGTTTTACATTGTTCATTATAGCCATACAAAATAAATATTCATGAGGACAATAATCAAACACTAATTATTTATGGAAACATTATCGACTTTAGTGTGCTTGTCACTTAATCGGTATCAAAGGTCACATTCAGTTAATCAATTCATAATAATTATCTAGTCTGTCCAAGCAAAGAAGACCTTCCGGCAAGATGAGAAAATGACTCCAGCTCGGTCAATATTGGTTCAAAAAATATTGATTTGGTCTCAAATTATGGATCAGAATGTTTACCTACGATTGAGACCAAATCAATAATTATTGTTGAACTAATATTGACCGACCTGAAGTCATCTCTCATCTTGCCAGAGGGTCTTCTTTGCTTGGATAGACTATACTTGTTATCTCATTTGATGCATTTTTATGTATTGGTTTTATTGTAAAACAATGTTTCAATACGATTTTGAATTTTGGTTTGAACTGTGAGGTAGTAGCGCGTCAATTTAGTGTTTAATGACTGATTGCTTATGTATCAATTTCAGAGAATAATTTACCATCATAAATCAATCTCCAAGTGCTGTAGTATAAATAAACATGTAAAAGCCCTAAGTGTCAAGTGCATTCATTCTAATAGCCTGAAGCGCAAGTATGATGCTGTAATAATTGGAGGAGGTAAGATAAGTTATCGTTTCTCGTAATAAATATTTTTACCCAAATCATATTATTTTATGTTGGATATTCGAAAAGATGGAGGAATTTCTATGAATAGTTTACGTAAAATTGCAAGAGGTTATTGATCTACAATTATCAAAATTCTATGTATCGCTATATTCAATCTATATCTGAATAAAAATACCTCTATAGAAACTTGATTTTCCATCAGAATTAGAAATTGATTTTTATACATTTTGATTGTAGATTCCTTATACTGTACACAAATTAATTGTAGATTCCTTCATTATCTAAAGGCAATAACTTGAACGATTCCGTAATACTGACAGTATCACATTTATGTACTCATCTATATTGTTGTATAAAATAGTTCAGAGTGAAACATATTTATGTAATAATGTTCAAGTATAGACCTATGCAAAAATGATGCCAAAAACTTAGGCGGTCTCGTCAGCATCTTGTGCGCTCCAACAGCTGATGTTGTTGCTTCGTTAGAGATGTAATATTTAGCTATGCCTAGATTATGTTTTTAAAATCAGAAGAGACAATAGATGCTTTACATCAGCAATAGAATAGAATGGCTGCCTTTATTTAATAGCCTTGATGCAATCACGCACATCAAGAGACAGACGAAATCGTTTGGCGTCAGCTTTTATTACCTAGAGTTACGTTATTATATTATAATAGAACCGGTGTAGAAATCTCCAATTATTCAATTCATTGCAGGTTGCCTATGCAACAAAATCCAAGGCGTTGAAAGATACAGATGATGAGATAACGAAACTTGTTTATGCGGGTTGCAGATGCAACATCATTGAAGGCGTTGAAGTCGAAGATGTTACCATGCTACGCAACGCAGAATGTTGCAGTGTTATAGCCCAGTGAAATGGTAGTACATACCCAGACGTAGTAGTACAACACATACCCAGTGAAGCCCAGACGTTGTAGTACATATGCGTTAAAATTCGTTCCATATACAGTAAATTTTATCTATTATACTTCTATATAGTCACTGTAGTTCAAAAACATTTGCAGGTTGTAACAGGTTGTTTGCATTATGCAACAAAATCTAAGGCGATGCAACTAATGCAAGCTGCATAAATCAACATGGAGTGATAGTTAAAGTTATTGCAGGTTGCACATGCAACATAAATGAAGGCGTTGCTAGTCAAAGATCCAACGCAACAAAAAATACAAAATTAAAAAAATTGCAGTGTTTTGAAATTTGCTCAAACGATGTAATTCATAATTTCTTTGGACACGATTTAGATGGAAATTCAGGTAGAAAGACACACAACAAATGTTTTTTTTTTTTTGTTACAGGACACAATGGTCTTGTGGCGGCTGCCTATTTGGCCCGCAGCGGGCGGAGAGTGTGCGTGCTGGAGCGACGTCACACAGTGGGAGGCGCCGCAGTAACTGAAGAAATAATTCCCGGGTTTCGTTTCTCACGAGCTTCATATGTACTCAGTCTGTTGAGGCCCGAGATCATTGATGATCTAGATCTAAAGGTATTCATTCATTCATTCAAGTAAGTATAAATACAGCAATTGGGAATGAAAAAAACATCCAATTACCTAAATTTTCTTCAGTATACCTGGATTTAGTCACATAAATATATATGGTAGTCCAAATAATACGCGTAATACATAACACATGTATAAGCCAGTGATTGGCAAAGTTCATTATTTTTAAAGTGATGGGCAAAGTTCATAATTTTTTCACTATTTGACAAAAAACTTATTCTACCAACAACTTGAATCCACAAGAAATTATTTCCTCTGCATTAACTCATTCATCATAATGAATTGATCAATTGAAAAACCACGATTAATGTATGAAGCAAGCCACAAAACGCCCATATTAAATTTAATTCTATTGTTGGCTGTCAACCACCACTTTGTCGATCACAAGCCAGTTTCCGATAAAAACTTCTCCCTAATATTTTTAAAGAATTGTTGTAGTTTTTCAAGCTTTTTTCTGGCATGAGGTGGGTATTAGGTCATGAATAGTTTGAGTTCTATTTCATTATATTCATCGTATGGAAAATAGAATTGATGAGTATAAGATGGGAGTGCGAGATCATATTTTCATCTCATTTCATTTAGCATAAAACTATTAAAGTCTATAGAGTCTATAGTACTGGCCTTAGTTACGCAGTAAAAGTAAAACTGAGTCTAAATTCTATAAATAAATTATTCAAATACTAATTTGATAGAATCTTACCAGTTACCAGCCTGAATACATAAATAAATATCATATAAGCACAAGATCATCAATAATGGATCAGCGTGATTTTTGTGTTACATCATCCATCATTTTCTTACTAGCAGCCATTTTCTAAGACAGAACTCACAAAACACTGTCAACCAATAAGAAAAGAGCAGGCGGAACAAGAAGGCGTGTCCAAGTCAAATCTGAAACATCACCCGTCAACTGCTGCCATCTACTGGTTGAATTTGGAAACTTTTTGAACCAATGTTTTCGCCCATTTTGATCGTAGGCGGAGCTTGGAGGCGTGTCCAATTGAAGTCGAAGCAAGTCACCTTATCGCTACTGCCATCTGCTGGCTGAATTCGGAACTATTTTGAATGTTATTCAAGAAAGTTGTGTAGAGCAGTGAAAATGGCTGAAATCTTCAATTTGCTTGTTATTGAGTTTCCGATTTTTGTTAAAACATCTTTATTTCCAGTGAAAAAAATACTTATTATGATACCCAATATTTTTTCTATGAAAAATTTATTATTTCCTTCCTCATGTGCTTTCAAGCAAACCAATGAATCAATCAACAATTAAAAATTAAATATTTTAATGATAAAGTACGGTAAGCACTGGCGACTCGTGCCCACGAAACAGGTGAAGTGCTGTACAGTAAAAGATACGGGCACTTCACTTGTTTCATGGGTATGAGCCGCCAGTGACGGCACGTTGTGACAGTTTCGCTCAACGTAGGTAGCCTTTGGTTATTTTTTATTAATTCCTGTAGGCTTTTGCTGATCACGTATCCAATACATAAGCTAATACGAAACAATACGTTGGGATACATTTAAATTATCAAGTCCCTACAATCATTTTTGCCACACCACATGCAACATTGGGATTGCTTACAAGAAAAATGTGAACATAATTATATTCATATGTGAATTATAATTATAATCATATTTGACTTTGAATATAATTATTATAATAATGCTGGGTTGCATTCGTCTGGTAATGGGGGGGGGGCTGCCAAAATCTCGCACAGGGCGCCAAAAAAACCACGTGAGGGCCCTGCTCCTCGGACTAGTCCAATACGGCCCGCGACATGGTTTTGATTATTATCATCTGTCACCTAAAATTATGTATAATTTGGTAATAGGAGTGAAATAATGTTCCCTTCCCATCAATTATTATTATTATTACTAATAGTTCTGTGAACAGTAGACCTCACAGAGTCACCCATGGATGAGGCATTGTTCATGAAGGGAATACTTATGTATTTTGAGTTCATCATGTGATAGGGGGCATAAACCCCCCCCCCCCCTTGACAAAGTAATGTACAGCATATTTTAATAATGATCAAACCGTGAAAAGTGTGAATCTGTATTCTGAATCAATGAAAATAAATATAATTGGTCGAAAATGATAAGTTAAGAAACTGATAAAATGATAATGACAAAATGATAATGATATAAGAAACAATGTAGCTCAAGAAGACTAGCCTACTTGTACTCAAAAAAAAAAAATCAAACCACATCTTTCAATGGACCATGTGCATGATGTTTGAAAAAGCTATGATTATAATTACTGAGGGTTGAACTGCGAAAGCCTAAAATGTTTTTGTTTTCAGAAACATGGTTTGAAACTCCATTTTCGTGACCCAGGATCATACACTCCTCTGAGACAAAACTGTTGGAAGTCGACAAAAACTGGAAGATCGCTTATACTTGGATCAAACCATGATGAAAATCGCAAACAAATTGCTCAGTTTTCTGAAAAAGATGCCCAGGTAATCAATACTAACTTAATAAAATTGATTCACATTCGGTAGCTTGTTTTTGATAATTTAATTCATATGTTCATATGAATTCTTAGAATCAAGTACTGTATTTGAATAAATATCCTCTTGAATATTGTTTCAAGAACAGGATATTAGTTCATTCATATGATATTTAAAGTTTCATCCTCAAATAAAAGGCATAATATTATAGCTATATAGTAATAGTACAAACTTCTTATGCCCGGTTTTTCCAAGCACACTCAAATTTGAGGGACCCTCAAATTTTGATGAACAGCTGACATTTTCTATGATAAGTATAGGAAATGTAGTAAAGTGTAGTGAACTTGAGGGTCCCTCAAATTTGAGTGTGCTTGGAAAAACCGGGCATCAGACTCTCTAGAAATGAATAAGTACGGTATCTATAAAGAAACTGTGAATACCATCCTAGAGTTGTAAATATATGTACCTTACACCTAAATTCATTGTTATACCTTCTTACATGAATTAGTTTTCTTTCAATTTCAGAACTTTTTGCATTATGAACAATTATTGTTCAAGCTGGTGAAATCCATCAGTCCTCTAATTGATGTTTCAAGTCACACATTAATGGAGGAGTTCTTCAATAAGAATATGATTCAGAAAATTGTGAATATCTGTGCGAACAAGGAACTAAGGAATGCTGGTATGTTGTTTGAAGATTATTTCAATATTTTTGCATTTCATAAGTATTTGAAACAATAAAACTTCAAAAAAGTTGAAACAAACTAATAAACAGAATGTGAGGATGAAAGATGAATGAAAATAAATAAAAATCAAACACCCTTTTTTTGAAAACTTTAAAATTATAAAACACACATACATGTTTCGGGAGCTAAGCCCATTTCGGGACATTGAGAATGGGCTTAGCTCCCGAAACATGTATGTGTGTTTTATAATTTTAAAGTTTTCAAAAAAAGGGTGTTTGATTTTTATTTATTTTCAATTATTTTAAACAGCCCTAAGTTTTAAAGTTCTTTATGAAAGATGAATTATAAATATATGTATGAATAAAACACAATAATTAATCTATTATTATTATTCATACTTTTATAAAAAAAGTAAAAGTTGATGACATAATACAAAAGCGCTTATTAGATCAATTTTTAAAATATTTAATTTTTATCACACGTGACGAGTAGGTGATAGTTTTTCGTAGACTAATAGAAAAAATTGACTAAAATCTCGTAAGAAATAGTTCAAAAGTAAAATATAAGAGTTAAGTTTTATTTTGCTTGAAAAAATAAAATTGAAGCTGTAGAAATAATAATATAGAATAATATTATTAAAGGTGTCTGTTTTATGATGAGCTAAGTTATTTTAACGGTTTTAAGACGTCCTTTCTATGGAGGGCTGGAGGCTTCTTATTTCTATGGAGAAATAAAAATCAAAAGGCTGATTGATAAGTGTTCTAATATTTTTATCATTTGATAGAATTAAATTACAATAATTTATTATTATATTCCGATTATCTACAATGTTTATTTTTTGTCAAGGGCTACTATCACGTATGTTAGTAAAAACATAATTGAAATCACAGTACCCTTTTTAGTACTGGGTATTGTTCTCTCGGCGAGGGTGATCTATCGACGAACGTTATGTTATTAAGTCACGAACACTGTGAACTGCTCTTGGATGGGTGACCGGTATTTGGCCAAGTACACATTGGCGAAGGGGAACTATAAGGCTGAGGCCGCACTGCCGGTGGGTGGAGCCTGGAGGGTGGAGGGTAGTTGATAAATCTATAGAACATACACACCATCCACAGTAATACATCGTAATGGTATGTGTTCAGCCGCCATCTTGAAATTCTTAAATATGGACAACATAACCTCAAAAAACAGAATGACGTCATACCATTCATACAATGTTTTACTGTGGATGGTGTGTATGTTCTATAGATTTACCAACTACCCTCCACCCACCAGGCTCTACAACCGGCAGTGCGGCCTCAGCCTAAGGGTGTCCCCACCAATAAAAGCCATAATATTTTTTTATAGTAGTTTTGTATTTTTGTATTTGAACACATGTTTCGCACTCTTAAGAGATTTTCTCAAGTGTGATTTCACAAGAGAGGTACTGTGATAAAAATTTTAATCAGAATATCATGTGAATATGCCCTTGCTGTTTATTCCAATGTTGTATAAGTTCAAAAAATTTTCTCATTTTCACAGTGCTGGCGCTTTCATCATTGAGAAGCGAGACAAGAGACTTGCACCTATTTTTGACGGCATCAATTTCTCTAATACTGGACGAGTGGTTTGAGTCAGAACCTCTGAAAGCCACTTTAGCCACAGATGCGCTCATAGGCACAATGGTCGATTGCAATACTTTATGCTCTGGGTGAGAGGAAATATTAAAATTCAATTTTTTTCTCAAATTCAAATTCATTTCCTTGACACTCAAAGTATTCTCTCCTACTTTATTACCAAGTTGATGTTTATTTTAAAATAGGTACCGTAATCCATTCTTTAACTTCTGCTGTGAACTACTATGCAGGCTATTAAACTACTATTAAAACTATTAAACTATTAACCTACTATTTATATTAAACTATTAAACTACTTTTAAACTATTAAACTACTATGCAGGCTGGTGAAGCTCCTATTCGTCTCTTTATCATAAAATGTTAATAATTAGTATTTCGTCATGGAAAGCAACATTAAATTTCAGAAATTTGTGAACAACCAAGTAAATAATCAATGTCAGTAACTACCAAAATAATCAAGTAACTACCGAAACTACTTCTGATTTCCTATTTTACAATCAGGTACACCCTACTTCACCACATGATGGGTAACATTGATGGGAGGCCGGGGGCATGGGCTTATCCCCAGGGAGGCATGGGCGCGGTTTCTCAAGCTATTGCCAAGTCAGCTATTGCTAGCGGAGCTGAAATTCATGTTAATAAGGTATTTATTCTTATAGCCGATTCATTTATGATTTATCACTATGTTGTACTTACTACTTATAATATTATCTCATATCAAATCAAATTCTATATTCATCCAAGCAACAAGAGCAGCAAACTATAAAGAAAAAAATTAGTTTGATTCTATCAAATAGGCCTACATTATTATGTTCATTCAAATATTCAACAAAAACTCAATGGGCGGCTATAAAAAATAAAAAGCTTTTGTGCAGTATAGTTTTACGCTTCAGACACTGAAGCGTCTGAATTAGTTCATATATTTTTTCAGATACAGCATCTGATGGTTTAGGAGTTTTGGACTGAAAGCTATATACTGTATACATATATATTGTATAAATATACTTAATACTTCAACAGTTCAGCACAACAAAGATTTTAAAAAAAAACAGTAAATATTTTAACTGGAACAAATCAACTACAGATTACATTCAACGTTGCGATGTCATTGCCTCTTCAAGTGTTACCTATTGCACCTTAAAGCACCTAAACATTAACATTAATCCTATTATCTCTTCAAATTAGGGTTCTATATGAATACCAGGTAGACGCAGCATCCGCCTTTTTGATGCAACAGGTCTCAATCACCCAACATGGATGGATCGTAAATAATTTTCTACAATTATCATAAGACGTTTCACTGTTCATTAATTTTATTATGAATTCAAATTTGTTATGATTTGCATCAGAATAGCGATTTCGCTGCGTATTTATACAGGGTGTTTCAGGAGGAATGTGCAATACTTCTCAGGCTGATTCCTTACACCAAGTAGACAAAAAAGTTCCATGGGACCATCCCCCAAAAACGCTTTGTTACCGAGATAACAATAGCGGAAAATTGAGATTTTTAAAAATATATTAATTTTTCTAATTTTTTAGAGGCTTAGTGAGGTTCTAAAATAGTCAATTCTTATGCAAAATTAGCTGAGGAATTCAATGAAACCAGCTCCAAGTTTGTAACTTCAACGGTTATTGAGATAATTGGGAAAAATATGCTATAAAACGCAATTTTTCAACAATAAGGGTTATAACAGGATAAGGAATCATAAAATTGTATTTTTTATTAATGGAAGTTGAAGAGAGTCGGATTCTAAAGAAAAAGTTAGGTGGCGGCGACTGTGTAAATCTTACCGAAACCTCAGAAATAGCGATCAAAAATCGCAAAATCGCTACTAAACTCAAATTTATCACTTGTGCTATGTTTTGTCAATTTTGTGATTTTTGGTCGCCATTTCTAAGATTTGGGTAAGATTTACACAATCGCCGCCATTTAACTTTTTCTTTAGAATCCGACTCTCTTCAACTTCCATTAATAAAAAATACAATTTTATGATTCCTTATCCTGTTATAACCCTTATTGTTGAAAAATTGCGTTTTCTAGCATATTTTTCCCAATTATCTCAATAACCGTTGAAGTTACAAACTTGGAACTGGTTTCATTGAACTCCTCAGCTAATTTTACATAGGAATTGATTATTTTAGAACCTCGCTAAAGCCTCTAAAAAATTAGAAAAATTAATATATTTTAAAAAATCACAATTTTCCGCCATTGTTATCTCGGTAACAAAGCATTTTTGGGGGTTGGTCCCATGGAACTTTTTTGTCTACTTGGTGTAAGGAATCAGCCTGAGAAGTATTGCACATTGCTCCTGAAACACCCTGTAGAGTCTAAAAATAGATGGCCTACGTACTGTTTATCACGCTCATTTTATACAATAGAGAATCTTTGTAAACCGCAATTCACTCAACCACTGCTCGATCTTGTTATCATTCACTTTCCTTATTGCCACGATGACCGCTCTCATCAATGGCTTGCAACGATTTGATTGGCGGCTGCATCAGCTGGCCGGGCGTCGCAAAGTTGATTTCGTTCAACGAAGAGTGACGCCTCACTTTGTTTTTGACGCGGCCCGACTTGGAGCGCGAAAAGCGGCGCTCTGTGTTGTAGATTTCGCAGGTGTCAGCAGATTGTAGTTGCTTATTACCAATGTTCTGTGACGAGGGTTTGTTCTCGTTGTTGGGTTCCAGACGTCTGGCGTTGTTATTGGCGAACATCATTTTCAAACGGCTTAGCACACTTTCTGATTCGGCCATTTTGAATAAGCGATTTCGGGATATTCTGGACGATTGGGTTGGTCTGAAAATGGTAAAAGATCGACTTATAGTAGTTAATTATAGTACTGGACTTGTAGTTCTTGTAGTTAGTAGGCTAGTACTGAAGTTACGTACTTATTAATTAGCAGTTGATTATAGTAGGCAATCAGTGGTTTGACAACATCTTGTCTTTCCATTCACTATGGATAGCTACAACAATATCACCTTCACAACTACAGTACCGTACTCAAAAAGTAATCATATTGTGAAATTCCATATAATTATAAATATGAATTGGAAAAGATTTAATTCAAAAATATGTGATAGATGGAAATGAAAGCTTTGAACTCATTCAGATGCGAAAGCTCAATCATTCGCACAGGTTTGTTGGAGAACCTCAATTTTATAAAATCATGAAGAAAAAATCAAGTCAATGTATTATCTGACCAAGCAAAGAAGACCCTCTGGCAAGATGGAAAAATGACTCCAGCTTGGTCAATATTTGTTCAAGAATTATAAATGTGGTCTTAATAGTAGATGAAATTGTTCCCTACAATTTGAGATGAAATTGATAACTTTTGAACCAAAATTGACCGAGCTTGAGTCATTTTCCCAGCTTGCCAGAGGGTCTTCTTTGTTTGGACAGACTATACCCAAGGCTGAAGCCTAGATGATGAAAAATGCAATCTCAATAAGCAATAGAATTTCAATCTCAATTTAGTAATTGTTTATCTATACGATTAACCTATTACAGTATTTATTAATATTTTTGCCATTTGAATATAATTTGGAAATATCATGAGGAGATGAGGCAGTCATTAAATAAGCAGAAATTCCAAGAATGGAATGTGAATTATTTCAAAATCAATTGCTAAATTCTATTATTAAAACAAAAATATTACTCCTCTCATCGTTTCTTTCCCTTCTTATATAATTATTAGAAAACTAGCCGGCACGTCTCCGCCTAGTCAAGGGGTTTCGCCCCTTGGACCCCCAACAGTATTACCAGTGTCAGTGAGTGAAACAGGCTCGCTTCGCTCGCCTGCAAAACCTTTATCTGTGTCAGCTGAGACAAACAGGCTCGCTTCGCTCGCCTGCAATTTCCGTTTGAAAGAATTTGCTTTGATCATCATATCACTAAACAGGGTTCTTTCCAGTAATCAGTTGTTCTATTACCTCAGCTCAAACTGGGTATATGATTTGAACGTATGAGGTTCAGTAGTTTCCGTGAAATAAACAATAGAGTGCAGGTTCCAAACATTGGAAAACCTCATTACAGGCGTAACCTCCGAAGGGTTTCGTAATTTATTGAACACAACATTTCTAGACATAATCTGGACGTGTTTACCAAATTCCAACAGTTTCTGCCAATTAGTCGTATCAAGGCGGAAGATATGCAACCCGCAATACATCGACAATTTTGAAAAAACTGGCGTAATCTTGAACGGATTTTTAAAATATTTTAATACAAAATTTCTAGACCTCATCTGAACCTGCCCACTAAATATGAAGTGAAATGAAATGAGAATATCCTTTATTAGGCGGAGTTAGGACTAGGAAGTCCTTTCTACCATTCCAACCTTAAATATCAACATTTTCTACCAATTGGTTCTCGAAAGAATTAAGAAAACGCCGAAAAAATATATAAAATCTCAAATATCTGGCGTATCCTTGTGAAGTTCTAAAAATCCCTTCTTAGTACGCATCTAACTGTCCAACTGATCATGCCTGCCAAATTTGAACGCTTTCCGTTCGGTAATTTTTTAGTTCTGCTGATGAGTGAGTGAGTGAATGAATGAATGAGTGCCATTTCGCATTTATAGATATAGATTTTTAGAATAATTTTGTGCAATAGGGAGAAGCAGTATAATTATTAAACTCATCAAAATTAAAAATGATCAAATTCAACAATAATAATTATTAAACTCACCTGCCTGTGAAAAATGTAATTCTGGCAAAGATAATCAATATTATTAAGATTCACTCTTGTGCGACTAAATCTCTGTGCAAGTATGGAGAATTTCCAACAATTCACATCAACTTCACTGGAATATGGAATAAAAACTTCCAACTAACACACGAACTTTTTAAAATATTCACTAAAGTTTTGCCTGCTATCCAATATGTTGCGAAAATTCAATATCCAATGTAGCCTATTTTAACGATAGTACAAGAAAATAATGGTCCAACATGAATGATATTATACCGACTGAATTGAAATAGCTCAAAAAAGTGAAGTACAAAAACATATTCTTGCAGAGTAATAAAAAGTGCAAGATTGGGATTCACTTGGGCACACACACTCTATCAGGTTGGATTTAGTTTATCTTATCTGGCACAATTTTAAACAAAATATCACTTGAAACTGCAAGCGCTTCAAGTGTTTTCAGACAAGAGGCCTGACTTTGTTCATCATGCTGCTAATAAATATTGTTGCCCACTATAATCTTAACTAGGAAAGATTGCAATAAAAATAATTGGAATTTTTTTTCGAATAATTCAATGTTGATTACTATAGTTATATTATGTTCTAATGAGTCTCCAATCAAGTGCTAGTGAATATTGGTAAACTCAAGTATACGAATTCTTCATTTTTATATTTATATAAAGTGATGCTTTCCCCCATAATCTGCATTTATCACAAAGAATATTCATTAATGTAATAAAATTATTCATGAGTTAATCTCAATATTAATAAATACGGTAAATACCAGCGAATCCTCATCTCATGAGAAAATATTCTGAACTCCTGACCCTCTGAAGAAAAGTAGTTGTTCAATTAAAAATATTATAAGAAAACTATAACAATGATCAGATACTACTTGGAAGAATGTACAAGAAAAGGCTGGAAGAGATTTATGTGACTTGAGTTTTCTTATTATTCTGTTTCAACTATAAAATTATATATTATATACAGTATTATTCACTTTCAAATCTAATTAATCTAATCGAATTTGAGCTGTTTTATCTTATATAATCAATTTTCAATTATTATATTATATATTATTATATTCAATTATTATATTATATAATTATAACTGTTTAAACTATGAACTATGCGTAGAATTATTATCAAAATAAGGAAAATTTGTAGTTTAGTCTGTCCAAGCAAAGAAAACCCTATTGCAAAATGAGAAAATGACTCCAGCTCGGTCAATATTGATTCAAAAAAATATTGATTTGGTCTCAAATTGTAGATCAGAATGAGAGTCTTCTATGCTTGGACAGACTTTACCTTACTATTTATTTTTTTGAATTATTTTTATTATTATTTGTTCCCTCACCGAATATGAATAGTTAAAGTTACATATTTGGTACAAGGCATGACGAAAGTATTTACATAGGCTGAAGGTGAAGTACTTGATTCCATTTCAGAAAGATAATTTGATCAATATTATTGTAGATAATAGGAATAGAATAAGAAATAATTAACGCATCAAATCCAACATCAAACTCATGTAAATTAGATACAGTATTTTGGTATTACTAACACCAAATAGGATTGGAATATTAGTTATCAAAGTTAGTTGGGATATCTTTTTGTAATGAAACTAGTAATTCAAAATTGAATTTATACACACCACTGAAAAACAATAACAAGATTATACCACGCCTCCACACATAAAATTCTATAGCTTCTCACCCTACTCTCTCCTGATTGGTCCGTTAACTAAACTGAATGTAAATGTAGTTCAGAGTTACACCACTAGCTTGCAGCAGCTAAAGGGTAGAGATTGGAATGACTAGCTCAGACCACGCCTCCACTGTAACGCCTCCGAGCTCTCCACCCCACTCTCTTCTGATTAGACCGTCAGCTAAGCTGATTGTAGTTCAGAACTACACCACTAGGTTGCAGCAGTTACAGGGTAAAGATTGGAATGACTAGCTTAGACCACGCCTCCAAGCTTTCCACTCCACTCCCTCCTGATTGAACCGTCAGCTAAGCTGAATGTAGTTCAGAATTAAACCACTAGGTTGCAGCAGCTACAGGGTCGAAATTTGAAATGACGCCCACAGATGATAATTCTAAGCTGCACCCTTCTCTCTCGTGACTGACTGATAGTGAATGGGAAGTTATAGAGAAAGAATAAATTTGAAATGTAGAAAAATATGAATTCTGACTCCATGCCGCTGTATAAAGTAAGTCATGTTGGACTTTATTGCATGCATGAACTGTACCCAGTTCTGTTTTGCCAAATTCAGAAATCCTAACAATTCTTAGCAGCTTGAATCAATCATTTCATTAATACAGTTTTCAATAATAACAATAATTCTTCGTAGGAAAATAGCCTGTTAAAAAATTAGCCTTTAGTTTCAACTACACTTTTCCAGTGTGGAAGTAGCCTTATGTTATGGAAAAGTAGCCCTATTCTCCTAGTAAGGAGAATGTTGATAATATTACTAAGACTTTAAATCCATGTATTTCAAACATAGCTTACACCAAAATTCAGGCGATTTCGTCTGCTCCTTATCATATCTAGTTATTGAAAAATAAATAATGTATGTGTTTTTTATAATTTTAAAGTTTTCAAAAAAAGGGTGTTTGATTTTTGTTTATTTTTCAATTATTTTAAACAGCCCTAAGTTTTAAAGTTCTTTATTCATATCTAGTTACTCTATGCAAACACCTTCAAATAAATTCTTCAGCTTCTCACCTCTTGTTGTAACTATTTATTTCAAAACCATACAAAAAATACATGGTTACTATTTTTTGCAGAGTGTGAAGTCCATTGCACTTGATGCCAACAATAATGTGAAATCAGTTGAATGCAGCGATGGAATTGAAATTGAAACCAAGCTGGTGCTTTCCAATGCAACACCCTCAACTACAGTCAATCTGCTACCCGAGAATCATTCTCTCACCTCACGTTACAGGCGATCAATCCAACACATCAACTATACATCGCCTGTTACAAAAATAAACGGTAAATATAGTTGAAGTAAATAATAATGCTGGAATTGAATACATCCCACTATAAATAGGATCTAAACAATGTGTAACTTTCAATAAAGTAGAACGAATGAAAATAGTCAGATGGAAAATGGAACAGCAGAAATCCTCCTCAGCCTCCTCACCTATGAACGTTGAACGTTGCCAATCCGTCAGGTGTATTGAAAATTTCAAAATATTGGTTTTGATTCATAATCAGATGATTCGGCAACGTTGCAAAAAGTTTCATCGGACTACTTTTATCAATCTACTTTATAGTCAAGAATCCCTTGTATTGTAAATGTGCAAATTTAAAGAAATCACATACAGTATTTGGCTGTATTAAGAATAATTTTAAAAATTTATGTGTAGGCCCTATTATTTACATGAAGTTTTCAGGTAAGTTAATTACTATTTAACTATTTTCACCATTCTAATAGATCGAACGTAAGTGAGTTGGCAAGTGGCGGTTATTGATGCTCAGCTCTATCAAGACAGTCTGAAGCTGTCTTCGAGGGTGTATTAGAGTAGGTAGCTGAGGTCGCTCTCGTTTCAGTGTACTCTCGCAGACAGCTCGCCGACTGACCTGGCAGAGCTGAGAATCATTAACAGTCATTCAAGATCATATCTTAATTTTTGTCATTATACATGAGTGACTGTGTAAGGTTTACTGCTAACAAATTTACTATAGAGTGTTCACAGATATACCATAGAGTGTTCAGACTCTTTTTTGTTTGATTCCAGTTGCCTTGAGCAGACTTCCCAATTTCGAGGCGGATCCAACGACATCTAGCGGTGGAATGCCACACCATCAAGCAACAATACACTTAAATTGTGAAGATACCTCACTTTTGAATGAGGCCTATCAAGATGGTATCAATGGGCGGTTACCTAAAAGGTGGGAGATTTTGATGTGTTTCAGTACCATATGAATTCAGTGAAATGCAGTAGATTAACTATGTATTTTAAACTATTACAAATTTATCTGAATATTATTTTTATTGCAGGCCAATGATAGAAATGGTGATCCCGAGCAGCCTGGACAACACAATATCACCTCCTGGAGCACATGTTTGTTTACTTTTCACGCAATTTACGCCCTACAAACTAGCAGGCAGAGCCTGGACCAATGACGTCAGAGAAGAATATGCGAACATTGTAAGAGCGGGCACAATTATAAACATCTGTAATTGTTTGAATATTATGAAACAAACATTCTTTGATTTCTTCAAACTTGAATTGTGAATGAAACGCATCTATAGATAGAAAAACAATTAAAAATACTTCAACAACAGTTGAATCATGAATTCTGAAGTTTATTGAGTAGTTGTGGAGATGATATTGTATTCGTATATATTTAAACTATTTATTAATCTTCCATTATTGTGTATGCTATGCCGTTTGAATCGTCATATTGTAACGCCTGTATGATACGTTAATTGGGAGGGGCACAGAGGAGAATTTTCTTCTTCTCTGTGGGAGGGGCTTATCTAGGCCAGCAATGGCAGACGTTCACTGTAATTGGTTCAAGCAGCTACCAATAGCGTTGCTTGGCTGTTGATATGAATATACAAGTACTCTTTACTTTTAGTTCTAGATGGTGTAACCACCGATACCGGTATCTCGATTTTTAATAAATCTATGGTTTGAATATCTTGTCTCATCTCCCAATTCTAAAATTCCCACAGGTACCACTGGCGGCTCGTGCCCATGAAACAGGTGAAGTGCTGTACAGTAAATGATGGACACTTCACCTGTTGTTTCGTGGGCATGAACCGCCAGTGATCTCACACTAATCAAAAGGAATAACACGCAGTAAGCTTAATTTCCAAGAAAATCTGCAGAATAATACTATATGGAGTAAATTATAATTTTAATATTAGTAAATCGTAATATTCGTTGTTACAGGTATTCGATTGTATAGAAGACTATGCTCCTGGTTTCAAATCTAGTATTGTCGGTAAGGAGGTCCTCTCACCTCCTGATTTAGAAGAGATATTTGGCCTGACTGGAGGGGTGAGTTTTCAAATTCAATTCATACACATTATGTTTAGTAGATATGAGAATTAACTTTATTAATTCTTTACTTATTATAACTGATTATCTATTTCAGAGAGCATACTAGGTAAGATTAATTTTTTCCCCTAATTCATGAGATTCAGACGTTCCAATTAAATTACCTCAAATATATTCGAACATTCCAATTGAAATATTCAAATATTTATTCAACTTCAGACATTCGGATTAAATCAATGAATAATTCAATTCATCAAAATACATCAAGAATCGATTTTACCAGACAATATTGATGTGTTATAGATTATTATTGATTCAAATATAATCATCATGGAAAGCTAATTTAACAACGGTAAAGTCACACTATCTCATATTCCTTAATGTGAAATTAATACTTCTCTCCATGTGTATGTTATCAAGATGTGCCATTGCTTTATTATAAACTGGTATCTATTACCTATTACCTATTTCATGATATCAATATTCCTTGATTTTACCGCAGAATATTTTCCATGGCGCTATGAGTGTTGATCAAATCCTGCTGAATCGTCCAGCCAGCTATGGATGTGTCAGCTATAGTCCAGAAACTCCCGTGGGAGGATTGCTGCTGTGCGGATCCGGAGCACATCCTGGTGGAGGAGTTACTGGAGTGCCTGGAAAATTGGCTGCCATGCATGCTATCAGAAATAAAAATCAATAAACACTATATGAATATTTCAGTGAATGATCACTTGAACCTCTGCTTCAAATCGAGGAACCTCTGCTTTCAAGGGTCTACATTCACTGTCAATACGGACTGTGACAGTCAAAAACTGTAAGTGAATGATGAGACAGGCAGTCCAAAATGACTGTAAACCGGCAGGCTGAACGATCGAATTGTCAGTAAAAAATCTGACAGCGGATGATCTGACCTTTAGGCTATAGTTTGTCACAGTCCTAATTTCCAGGCAGAACTGACAGTGGAAGTCGTAGCCCTAGAACGGTATAGGATTGTCATTCAATCATATCAACGTTATCAGCATTAGCATATTTCTTATCACATTCGCACAAGCTTAGCCTAGAATTGAAAGAACATTCTCGTGTACATATCATCTTACAGACTATATTATGAGAAATCAGAAGCAATAGAAGGAGAAAATTAAACTGTACTCCGTTCACGATCACTTGAGACGGAATAAACAAACTTTTTGAGTGTAATGGAAGGTCTTCTTCTACGCAAAACTCTTGGCCACAGACCAACAGCTGTAGCCAATCACAGCTCAAGACAACAGTATTGAGAAAAGACAAGTCGGACCGTAGCAAATCACAGCTCCAGACAAGAGTCAGCTGTTCGACTGAATCAGACTTTTTCGCATAGAAGATGACCTTCCATTACACGCAGCACGCACACACACGCAAAAGGTTTGTTTATTTCGTCTCAAGTGATCGAGAATGGACTATACAAATGATTATTATTATCCAGAAAAAAGTATCAATTCAAATTAACTTTTCAATTGAAACTAGTAGTAATATATGCCGGATTTCTCCAGGTGAAATTTGAGCACAGGTGTATTATTTTATTGTATTATTGCAATGCATTACTTTACATTGATATAATGTATAGTAGAACTAATAGTGTATGATTATCGTTGATGCATTTATCAATGCTCAACTGACTGGACAAAGTAATCAAGGATCAAAAAATATTCATCAATTGGGTGGGTCCGTTCCAATACTAATAATTAGTAAGTTACACTTAATACTACGGCCATTGAAAAAAAAATAATTCTCACAAAAATAGCTATTTGTTGATGATTTTCCAAGTACAGCGAATTTCTACACCAATCTAATCAATGCTTCAAATGCGATCAATTTTCAATTTATTGTAATTCAAATCCCAATTTATCCATTATTCCTTATGATTCAATAGATATTACAGAATTATTGCAAATACAGTGAAACAAGAACCCCCCTAAAAAGTCTACACGTCTGTTAATAGGGAGGGGATGGGGTTTATTAGAATTCAATTGAAATTTTTTTGTAGCATTTCTACTGAATTGTTATAGTCTTTCAAATAATTTCTTGGCAATTAGAATGGTATTAGATCATAAATAGTTTGAGTTGTTTATCATCGTACTCATATGAAAATAATGAGATAAGAGAGGATGAATGAGTATAAAATGAGAGTGCAAAATCATATTTTCATCTCATTTCATACAGCATAAAAGTATCAAGGTCTAGTTCTGGTGGCCTTAGGCCGGTATTACACGATAATAGTTTTATGATCATATGGAAAGAGATGAAAATACGAAATCATATTTTAATATCTTTTCATATGATCAGATAGGCTATGATCATAGAACTATAGGATTATTGTGTAAAATTCTATGAATGAATAAATCCTTCAAGTAATACAATAAATAAATATAATATACTAGCGTAAGATAGTGATTAGCGTTATATTGTGTGAATAATACACTATCCACCATTTTCTCACCAGCAGCCATTTTCTTAGGCAGAACTCACAAAACACTGTCAACCAATCAGGAAAGAGCAGGCGTGGCAGGAAGGCGTGTCCAAGTAAAATTTGAAACATCACCTGACAACTGCTGCTGTCTATTGGTCAAATTTGGAAACTTTTTGAACTGATGTCGTAGGACAATCAGAGCGGAGGCGGAGCTTAGAGGCGTGTCCAATGGGAATTGAAGCAAGTCACCCTATTGCTACTGCCACCTGCTGGCTGAATCTGGAACTATTTAGAATGTTTTTATAAAGAGAGTTGTGGAGGGTGTTGAAAACTGAAAATCGTTGCAATCTTGAACTTTCTTGTGATTTTGTTTCAATTTTTTTCAAAACTTGTAAATTTAAAGAGAAATGCAGGATCTATGATGATTCCCAATACTTTACAATTCAACATTTTTATTTTTATGTGCTTTCAAACAAACATATGAAAAATCAATCAATTAATAACAACTAGCTGAAAGATGTTTAGTTTTTAATGATAGGCTACATATAATATTTCCATTCTCAACTTCCATGTAAGCTAACACCATAAATATACAAGCATTATTTAAAATGTTTTAATATCAACAGTATATAATGTTTCAGTTTTTTCAATACGTAGATAAAGCCTACTTATATATTTTTTTGGTACACTTGATAGAAAGTAGCCAGTTTCGATCTACTTGACAGGCTTTGAAAGCATTCATTTTCCAAACTAGTGCGGAATAAACGGCTGATATTTGGGCCTTATAGCCGTACAAGATAGGAAAAATCAGCTGTCAACAAAATTTTCTGTTGACTTAGCAGCGCATTCCATGCAAATTGGTCGACTGAACAGGTAAGTCGACTATTTCGTACATTTTCCAAATGTTTGCAGCAGACGATTTAGCAGATGATTTTCTCAAAACAATAATTTCTGTTCCGCTTAATTCCACACCTAACCTTTTGTTTTGATTGGGAATTGATTTTAGCGTTGTAATCTCTCATGATCATCCCTCTCATCACCCACGCACAAGCCTAAGAACTCATGTGGGCATCACCCTCAAACAGCAAACAAGAAATACACAACAGCAATCCATGAATTGAAAGATTGTACAGTATTCTTATATAAGATTGACAAAGCACCACTTGGTCGCTGTATTTTAAAGAATGAGCCAATATTGAAATAGCAAAAATAACATCATTCTGCGCTTACGCTCCTCAAAATTTGGCACTCTAGGCCAGTGCCTAGTCGGCCTAGTGATAAATCCGGCCTTGATGGCAGACGTTCACTTTGATTGGTTCAAGTAACTAGTAACTATAGTCTGAACAAGCAAAGAAGAGCAAGATGATAAAATGACTCCAGCTCGGTCAATATTGGTTCAAAAATTATTGATTTGGTCTGAAATTGTAGATCAGAATGTTCCTACAATGGAGACCAAAACAATAATTTCTGAACCAATATTGACCGAGCTGGAGTCACTTTCTCATCTTGCCAGAGGCTCTTCTTTGCTTGGTCAGACTATACCAATAGTGGTCTTAGACCGTAAGTATAAATAAAATTCTTTACTTAAAGTTTAGCTTTCCAGAGATTGATAGTAGCTACCGGAACCGGTAGCTCGATTTAAAATAAATCTGCGTGGTTTGTTAATATCTTGTTTTCTCCATTAATTTTGAGAGACTGCACATTTCCCCCTCAACTGAAAACCATTCATAACAAGAACATTTGATTGCTGAGATGACAATGAAAAAAGTAGCAAGACGCACGTTTCGACATACTTTTGAGCGTTCATGACTCGTTTTTGTTAGATTGACAACAAAGTGGACATGGCTTGATTCTTATTGATTGAACTTTTATCTCTGTGTACTAACTATGCACTAACTAGATAAAGATCATAGTTGTCTCCTAATACTATCAGGCCTATTTCTTCTAATAGAACTATTACCAACCAATAATTGGTTGGAGCGAGAAGAAACAAGGAGAAAGAGCGAATGTAACCTGCTGGTGATTATCGACCATGATTGGTTTTGCGATATAGAATTGCCCAATGCTATCGAAAAGCTATACAAAGGTTTTCTTCGCTAATATAATGTCAATGAACAGGAGCGACCTTCACGCTGATTCCAAATAGCCTACTACTGTGAAAATAATACGAGGTAAGACTAATAGTTCAAGAGTTTACAAGCTGTTTTTATCTAACTATACCAATAGTTTATCTTGGTTGAAGCAAGATTACAAACATAGTTGATATTACTGTTTTAAGTTTTAGTTTTATAAGGTAGGGAGGAAAATTTTCAAAGCTACTGTAATGTTTACATATTTTTATGAGACCTATCATGACAGTATTTTCATTTTGCAATCAATTATTGAGCTGTCTTGTTTCAAGAGGAAAAATTCTACGATAATACTCTATAGTACAGTATTATGTGATGATAATGTTTTCGATAGAACAATATCTATAATATTGAAAGATCTTATATAAAATTGTAATATCAATTGTGTATCGTATCAATTGAGTGTCGTATCGTGAATATCTTTTGTATCGTATCATGTATTTTGTATCACGTATCAAATGTTTCATTGACTTTCGTATATTCTTCAAAGAAACCATAGACACACAGACTACTTTTACAGGCATATTTTTATCACTTTTTCCTTTTTTCGCTGTTCTTTCAAATAATAATATTATTATTCAATCAATAATTATAATTTTTAAAAAAATTGACCAAGAATAAAATATTTTTGTAGACCTGTCTGTCCAAGCGAAGAAGACCCTCTGGCAAGATGGGAAAATGACTCAAGCTCGGTCAATATTGGTTCAAAAATTATCAGTTTCATCTCAAATTGTGGGAAACAATTTGATCTACTGTCAAGACCACATTTATAATTCTTAAAGAAATATTGACCAAGCTGGAGTCATTTTCCCATCTTGCCAGAGAATCTTCTTTGATTGGACAGACTATAGCAATCTAGCTGGTTATTCAATACGGTATCAAGTTTATGATTTTTGATGCTTCTTTTAGGTTCCGTACAGAGTATAGGAACAAAATCGATAACGGAAGTGGTCGGAATCCAAATACTTAAAAAATAGTAATATTCCACGCCAGTTAGCGTAACACGAAATAGTGAAAATACAGGCAACAAAAAACAACCAGTGAAAACAATCTACTTTTAATTTCTTCCCAGCCTCTACGGTTCGATCTATACGTGTGGGAAGACCATCGGAGTTACAGTTTCACAATGATTTTTTCATCTGGATTCACCGCAAAATCTGTAAGAAAACTTTGAACGCAGCTATAGTCTGTCCAAGCGAATAAGACATTCTGACAAGTTGGGAAAATGACTCCAGTTCGGTCAATATTGGTTTAAAAAACCTAAATTTGGTCTCAAATTGTAGAAAAAATTCTGACCTAAAATTTGAGACCAAATTGATAATCTTTGAATCAATACTGACCGAACTAGAGTTATTTTCTCGTATTGCCGGAATGTCTTCTTTGCTTGGACAGATTGTACAGCAGCATGACTGTTTTCAAGAAGGTACTTTCACTATTTTTCCTCATCGACAATAGCTGTAGTCTACGAAAATCGGCTATAAAACTATGCTCGCCTAGTTCGAACCGTCCAGTCATCGATTGAGTTTCCCGCCAAACAGACATAGTGACGTCATCAGCCAATCACAGACCACCGTCAACTTTATTGTAACCGACTTCAAACTTCCGGAAAGGGTTGCTGGGTTATTGATATCCGAACAATCACGCAATGCATAAAGTAAGTAGCAAATAATCTAATCACTGATCAAGCTCAAGAGTCTAATGTCCTTCAAACATGAATAGAAACGCTTCACTACCGTATCCTATACAAATTGGGGTTGGATCAGATAGCCTGTGATGCTAAGAATAGGATTGAATTTGAAGGAAATGTTTTGAAGCCTACCGTACGTGTTATTTGGAACCAAATTAATTTTTGAAAGAATATGGAAATGAAAACACTGAGCAGACTATTATGAACTATATTAAATATGTTTCTCATAAATCACCCTAATGTAGGCTACTTCGGTACAATCGGTAGGCTTAGGGTATAGTGTCTTCCCTCTTCAAGATGAGAAAATTACTCCCTCTGGCAAGTTGGGAAAATTACTCAAGCTCGGTCAATATTGGACCAAAGATTATCAAATTTGACCTCAAATTATTGTAGAAAACGATTTGATCTACTTTTAACACCACATTTATATTTCTTGAACAAATATTGACCGTGTTGAAGTCATTTTTTCATCTTGCCAGAGGGTCTTCTTTGCTTGGACAGACTATACAGAACACAAATCGTAGACTATTTAATATTTACTGCTGAGACGAACTAATAATGTACGGTACCTACCATACGGTAAAGATTCGCAACATTTTATTACAGCATTTTCCAATTTTTATTTTGCAAATCTAGCATTTTATTAAATAGATATTTTATTGATGAGTGTTATTAGACTCATCATGATTCAGTTTGAAAGCAGTAGATAAAATATTATGGATACTTTTAAGAATAATCATGTTATTTTGTCACTCAGAACGATTATAATATTGATAATACGATGCAGTCGATGCTATTTTGGTGTTTAAAAAATTGAAATGAAACAAATCTAGTGTCCGAATATAGGTTGATTTGAATACTCTATCAAGTTGTAGAAATAGTCCAAGCCCCAATTCTGGAGTAGGGACTTTTTATAATGAATCGTAGCTCGGCGATCTACTCTTAATGAGAAAACTTTCAATGAGTTTACAAACAATTCTCAGCTCCAACCACTCAGTGTGATAATTGTTCAGGGAAACGAGTTCAACCCTTCAGCCAACCAATGAATTACTGATTATCTTGTTTCCACTGTTCATACCTTGACACTAATCAGGTTGAACAGATTATTGAGAGAAGATTTAGGAAATAATAATCTAGTAGCCGGCAGGATCGCTTCGCTCGCCTGTAAAACCTCTATCAGTGTCAGCTGGGACAAACAGGCTCGTTTCGCTCGCCTGCAAATTCCATTCGGATGGATTTGCTTTGATCACAGGGCCCTGCGGGTGTGTGGAGTGTACGACAGCACAGGGTGCCTTGGTGACCGAAGCAAAACAGGAATTAAAAACAATTCAATTGGGCTATTTGAATATTTTTTCACTATTTGGAAGATAATTTTTCCATTAACAACTTGAAATTACAAAGAATTATTTTCTCTGCATTCACTTATTCATCATTATCAATTATTGATCAATTGAAACCCCGCGATCAATGTATGCTGAGAAACGCCCCTCTCAAGGTACGATGTCCAATACCTGGCTCTACACACACTTTCACACTTTTCAAGTCGTTTCCAAATGAATTTCACTATTAATTTATTGATTCAGTATACATTAGTAGCTCTAATAACAGAGTAGACATCTATAATATATAGTTATGGGAATAGAGTTATAGTTATGGCTAGTGCAGCGCAGCTAAAGCTGGGCAGCTCTAGCAGCGAATTTAGAGCCGGGTAGCTCAAGCTGCGCGGCTCTAGTTGCCGCTTGGGAATCATACATTTAAATTTAATTCATTGGTGACTGACCACCTCACACTACTCAATGTAAGCTGAGAAATCCCCCTCTTAAATTTAATTCTATTGGTGGCTGACAACTCCCTCCACTCAGTCGACCAATCACAAGCCATAATCACAAGTCCACGCCCACAACGCCCTCTCATTGGCTGATGCCATTACGTCATCATGGCCTAGCATAGGCGGAGCTTGAAAGCGTGTCTAATAGGAGTCGAAGCAAATCACCCTATTGCTATTGCCATCTGCTGGCTGAATTCGATACTGAATTCTGCTTGTTTTCTCAAGAAAATAGGGGAGGGCAGTGAAAATGGCTGCAATCTTCAATTTGCTTGTTATGTTTCCAATTTTTTATTGGGACAAATATATTTTCAGTGAAACTCAAGATTTATGATGATTCCCAATATTTTTTCTGTGAGGAATTTATAATCTCCCTTATGTGCTTTCAAGCAAACAAATAGAAATAAATCAATTAATAATTGAAAATTGAATAATCAATAAGTCGCTGAAAAAGTTTTCGTTTAATAGTAACTTACTACAGCACCACTTTAGTACAGTATTTTCATTTCCAACTTATCCCAACCAGAAATATCCAAGCATAATTTTCAAGTGCTCTCAGTGATAAAGTAGGGTTACAGTTTTGTTGAATGTAGGTAGCCTATAGGCCTACTTAGTTTTTATTCATTTCTGTTATGGTTTTGCCTATCACGTATCACATGTCTGAATACATGAGAATACATAAAAATACTAAATAATACATTAGAATAAGAAAGTCCCGATAATCCTTTTTTGCCACACAACAAGCAACATTGCGATTACAAATGAGTAAACTGTGAAAATGAGAAGCAGCTTGACTCATGTTTGGCTTAGAATATATTAATAGTTATAATATGTTGGATTGCAACCGTCTGATAATGGGGGGGGGGCGCCTGCAGAAATCTCGCACAGGGCGCCAAAACACCACACGAGGGCCCTGTTTGATTATCATATCACTCAACAGGGTTCTTTGGGGTAATCTTTCTGAATTAGTTGTTCTATTACCTCAGCTCAACCTGGGTAGGCCTATATAATTTGAATGTAATTAGTTCAGTAGTTTCCGTGAAATAAGCAAAAGTGCGATTCCAAACATTGGAAAGCCTTCAAAATTGAAAATTGGAAAGCCTTCAAGCCGGAAGGGTTTCGAAATTTATTGAACACAGCATGTCTAGACCTAATCTGGACCTGTTTACCAAATTTCAACATTTTCTGCCAATTGGTTATCAAAAAATTCCGAAAAATAGTAAAACGCTAATATTGAGCGTAACCTTGCAAGGTGTATCGGACATACTCGTAGTTTGAAACTTGATCTTCCAAATTAGTTCATCTACAACCTCGCTGGACCATTGAATTTATAGTAAGAATTGGTCGTATCAAGGGTGAAGATATGCAACCCGCAATACATCTACAATTCTGATAAAAAGCTGATTACTGGCGTAATCCCGAAAGGATTTCAAAAATATCGAGCGCAACATTCCTAGACCTGAGGCGAACCTCTCGACAAAATTTCAACATTTTCTACCGATTGGTTCTCGAAAAAATAAAAAAAATGCCGAAAAACTATAGAAAAACTCAAATATTTGGCGTTTCCTATTATCAAGTTTAAAAAATCCGTTCTTAGTACGCATCCAAAGGTCTAACTGAACATGAGTGCCAAATTTGAACGCATTCGGTTTGATGAATTCACTCATCAGCAGAGCTGAAAATCCACTGAACCGAATGCGTTCAAACTCGGCAGACATGTTCTGGTTCAGTTAGACCTCTAGACGCGTACTAAGAACGGATTTTTAAACTTGATAAGCATACGCCAAATATTTGAGTTTTTCTATAGTTTTTCGCCATTTTTTGTATATTCATTAATGAGTGTCATTTCGCTTTTTTATAGCCTACGCATAGATTATAGTGAGAAAATCAAATAAATTTCAACACCATCAATACAGTACCTATTTTTTTATAACAGCCCATTCTTTAGTTCCAAATAGATTCAAATTAGATAAAGTTCTAGATAAAACTAGATTGGTGGTGCACTGGGTGGATAAATCTGTCAATTAACCTCTTGATTATCTTAAATGATTAGGTTAAACTGATCTGTGAATTCACATTTGTGATCATTAATTTGTTAGTAATTTTTCACGATATTATCTTATCCCATTGTTTTCCCATTTCTTCGTAACATACATTAAAGTTTGTTAACTATTTTTTGGCTTTAAAATTTTAAGTGAGAATTGATAATTTCAAATCATTTTAGATATTTTTGATGCTGTTTTGAATCATTTACGAACCTTTCAAATTTTAAATTGATAAATCATGATTTTTTTATTCTTGAGAGTTGAAATTTGTGAGTGTAGTGAAAGAGGACATTGTGGATAGACATATAACCTACATCTTAAACCTTCATCATCATCATTCATCCTTTGCTTAAAATACTTGGAAACCAAGTTGCAATTGTAAAGAAAGAATAAAGAATAAATCTACAATACAGTAGTTTTAATTATGTTTGGAGTTTGAATTGAATCAAAATTTTGAAACATTTGTATGAACCGTTGATCGGGGAGGGGCTTGTCTAGGCCAATGGCAGACGTTCACTGTGATTGGTTCAAGCAACTACCAATAGCAGTGTGCTTGACCGTTACGGTAGTATAAATACTTCAACTGTTCGCTCTAATGTTTAGTTTACCAGAGATTGATAGATAGCCTGGATTGCGTGATGATTAAGCAACCAAAACCCATTTCTCGATTTTAATGAGTCTGTAGTTTGCCAATATCTTTTCTCTTCATTTAATACAAATTGAAAGGTGTTGTTAATAATTAACAATGTCCTGTTAAGAATTTGTCGTAGCATGTATAAAATCTGAAAGACTTTTCAATGTTGTATTTTTTCATGAATTTCTCCACCAATGATAATTGCGAGGATAACAATAATGATTTCTCACTAGATTTTGCAACATCAATTTATCACTGGCGGCTCGTACCCACGAAACAGGTGAAATGCTGTATAGTAAAAGATACGAACACTTCACCTGTTCTGTGAGCACGAGCCGCCTATGTATACACAGTAGGCGGTATATTATAATTAATATTCGATCACTGCTTATTAGCTCTTTAATTTGCGTTGCTCCATATACAACTATGTGTTTCTATTGCATATTGTGCCCAACATATGCCCGCGACTTGTTGTAATGGAAACCTAGGTACCTTTACGGATACATTTATTAATGAATTCATAGTTCATATATCATAAATAGAAATTCCATGAATAATATTAACATTCTCTTTCCCTCTCATTTCCACAGACACTATCCAGTCTCCTGATGTTGGCTTGTTTGACGGTGGCAGTACTGGCCAAACCAAAACCGCGCTTCATCGCAATTCCGCTAGAGGACGTGCAATTGGTCGAGGTTGAAGACCTTCCCGGCTCGTCATTGGTCAGAGTGCCGCGACAAATCAAGAGCTCCGACCAATCTGCTGAGCTGTCAGCTGATCTATCAGCTGATGCGTCCCGGCCACAAAGGCAGGCTCACGATCATCATCAGTATGTCGATTTTGGCGCTCATACCGGCCATCATGGGTCTTTCGGCTGGTATGCTGATTTTCCCGTTAAAGAGCACTAAAAACTTGAATTATGTGTGAAAAATTCCATGGGATTTTTTTAATAATCATTGATTAAAGAGCTGCCCTACTAAAGTATGCTGATTTCTCCGTTGAAGAGCACAAAAAACTTGAATATTGTGTGAAAAATTCAATCAGATTTTTTGTAATAATCATTGATTAAAGAGCTGCCCTACTGAAGTATGCTGATTTCTCCGTTGAAGAGCACAAAAAACTTGAATATTGTGTGAAAAATTCAATGAGATTTTTTGTAATAATCATTGATTAAAGAGCTGCCCTACTAAAGTATGCTGATTTCTCCGTTAAAGAGCATTAAAAACTTGAATATTGTGTAAAAATTCAACGAGATTTTTTAGAACAATCATTTATTAAAGAGTTGGTTTACCGAAGTATGCTGATGGCTGATTTTTCCGTTGAAGAGTACTAAAAACTAGAATATTGTGTTGAAATTAAGTGAGATTTTTCCATAATAATCATTTATTAACGAGCATCTGCCAAAGAGCATCAACTGAATGTTGGGAGACATTTTTTGAGTTATTAATTTATTTCAATAAGATGGCGAATTGAATTTTGATGGGTTAAAATCCAGCCGTTCAATGAGAGCATTTACAACTTAATTATTGTGAAGATTTTCAAAGAATAAATTTTCATGATGTTATATTGAATTTAATGAGCTTATACTTTTACTTATACCTCAAAAAAAGAGCACTAACACTGTATATTCGAGTAGAATTTGTTGAACTAATGCGATTTTTGTGGAAATTGATGAAAACGTTGAACCCTCATATCGAATTTAATATTATGTTGAATTTTAGAAGTAGGTAATAATTTTTTTATAGTTTCGATCGAATGTTGAAGTTCCCTAGTTTAAAATGTTGTAGAGTGTTTTTGAGTGAAACTATTTGTGTGAACGGATGTTTTGGAAGTGATTTCTGAAATATTTTATGTGAATGAAAGAAACTTTAAATGAAAGAAAAATTGACACTGAGTTGAAAATTATGCTCAAAGATTTTGATGATTTTGTTTGATAATATACTATGTATAGCCTATGCTTTAGCCTATAGCCAAATCTAGCCTATAGCTTGAGCATAGAGTAGGTTTGTACCAATAGCATTGCGTGTTTTTTTTCAATCAGTAAGGAATCACTTGATTCAATTTTGGCTCCTTATTATCTTTCTCATGTATAATTGTTATTGGTAAGGAGATAATTCGATAGGCCTAAGGCTAAGCCTAAGTGTAATTTAGCAGAACCCAATAAACTCATAACATAATGAGCCAATGTACACTCGTTCATTTCATTTCAAATGTGCATCAACTCAATTTATTGATCATTTTTCTGGTTGTAATATTCCTAGTGAGTGAGAAATGCTTTGTTTCTATGATAAAATTATCTGTAAATAAGTGATATTATTATTTTAATAAGAATACTGTATTTGTTACGTTTGTGGAAATTGATGAGAATAGTTGTATACTCATTACTAAATGAATTCTTTGAATAAAAAATAATTTTCAATATAGTACGGTAAATATAGTTTTTTTAATAGTCTAAATTTCAACAAATTCCTGTCCAATCTTTACAAATAAAATCAGGTTGAAATCACAAAATCAATAAAAAACCATCACATTTCGAACAAGCTTTATTAATTACAGATAGATACATAATATTCAAATTATTAAAAATCTTGTATTAATATACTAGCTTCCTAGCCACTCATAACGTGCTCATCAATATCAATGTTCTCACAATATCAAACATCTTGATGGACTTCACAAATCTAAAAAAAACATTCAACAAGATATTGGAGTAATAAAAACTTTTGCAAGAAATAAAATAATAGAATTCACTCATCAAAAAAACAGAATTATCACATATTATTAGAGAACTAAAAAAACACAGCGCTTGTGCAGGATGTAAGAGAAATTTAGTGAAAATGTTACATCTTGATAATAAAGATTCTCACAGCTCCAAGTACACGTCCATTTGAATGAAATTTGAGATAATATTAGATAATTATGACTATTATTTCAATCTCAAAAAAGAGTCTAGGAGAATGTTCAGTACTTCAACCAACTTGATACTTGATGAATGAATAGAATCATACTCTGTTTCGATTCAATCCAGAACTATAGAATTTGATACAATGTAGAACAATATTGACCAAACAGTATGACAATAAAAAGGAGAAAAGTATTGTTTTATTTGATAAGAAATTTGTACACTAGAAGCAAAACAATTGATATTCTTTGACAATGTACAAACAAGCAGTAAAATTAACTCTAAAATTACACAACATATTTTGATTTTTGCCGTTGACTCAGTCTATAACATTATTATTATCTTGTTCATAAGACATCAACAAACAACCTGTTAACTCATACATGATAACAAGATATGCCTTCTTCATAATATTATTTATTTATATCATAATATTATGATATCTATCATAGCCACGTCAGTTTTAATTATGCCACTCTCGCCAAAACTGAAATTATATGCACAATAATTACGATTACTAATTACAATCTAGATTTTTACACTTTGGTCACAAAAATTGAAAAAATATTGGCACCGGTGTTATTAATTTATTATTATTGAAATTAATACAGCAATATTGTTGATGTTATCAGTAAGTACTTCTAGAAAGGTTCAAAGTGTTTTCAGAATATTTACAAGATAGTTTTCAACATCTTTACGTTGTTCATGGAGAGGAGAGACTGATGTAAACAGTTGAGTGTGAGAATCAATGAGGCCGATTCACAGTAATGATCAAAGAACAAGAAGCAAAGTTTTATTAACGTTGTACTACGAGCGTTATGACATACTGGACTCACTGTGAACATTCAACAGCTAATTTAAGACACGATATTCTTAAAGTTATGAAATGTCTTACTTTTTAACTTTGTTTTATTGTATTTAAGTTGTTTTCAACGTGATTAAAGTTTTGATTCTCTCCTTTCCTTGAATGGCTATGTACTAGGCTACCTAGAATGGATTATTTTCTAGATAAACTTTCATTGATAGACTGGCAATTTTATTTCAGAAAGTTGTAACTATGGACAAGAATATATTGAATTGATACAGTTAGCTTTCAATTATAATTTCAATCTTTTGTTTTAAAAAAGAACTGATTTTCTCAAGATTTATTGAATAAAATAATACTCACACACGAAAAATCATCCAAAAAAGCCTTGAAAAATTATTGTATATCCGACGCCAAAAATTAGGTAATTTCATCTGCTCCTTGTGCGCTCCATTAGCTATGTTGTCAATATTAGTTGTAATGTATAAAATAAAGAAGACCCTCTGGCAAGATGGGAAAATGACTCCAGCTTGGTCAATATTATAATGTATATGTGGTCTTGATAGTAGATCAAATTGTTTCCTACAATTTGAGATCCAATTGATAATTTTTGAACCAAAATTGACCGAGCTTGAGTCATTTTCCCATCTTGCAAGAGGGTCTTCTTTGCTTGAACAGACTATACTGAATTATATCAACTCCAAGATTTTCACAGACAATGGGTCAATCAAGATAATAAATAAAATATTGTGCAGAAATAACTGAGTTTCAAATTATTGTGCGATACAAATAAGCTTTACCAACAGTAAAATGAGATTTCATTCAACAAAGTTAGGAAGGTTATGGGGAATTATTTTATTTTATCTTTGATATCTATAATATTCTGACTCATCATGATATCTTATTCAATACTCTTGTGTAATACAGTATTTCATCAATTTGGCAGACTAGTAATAATACAATAGTACAAAGTCTAGAGACTGCATAATCATACATACTATAGAGACTGATTGAACAGTATCTATATAGTACATACAATTGACTAATTGAAATAAAAAATACTCCATTCATCCGGTGAATAATAATAACTATTATTATTGGTCTATTTGGTAAATAATAATAAATAAAATATTAAAAATCTTTGGTACCTATTTGGTAGATCATCCTATTCAGCTAGTTCGCTTGCTATAATATTATTAGACTGAGGACAATAAAATTGTGATTAAACACATTCTATTAATTAATATTGTAAGATACCTACTAAATTGTCTTGTCTCTTCGAATATAAATTATTATCACAATATATTAACTGAAACCGGACATGTATATTCTATAATCATTTCTAAGAATATATTTTATAATCATATTATTTTGGTTGAATAACTTCTGATGACTAGCCTATATTTGATTGAGAATCTTCTCAAACTTGAATAACTAAAACTGGATTAAAATAAAATAGCAACCGCAATAATTATGAGAAATTATAACAAAAAATCAGTAGCCCGAAAAAAATTGAAAACATAAAAATCTAATCTCACCAGAAAGAAGTCAGTCTAGAAATTCTACAATAGGTTAGATGAATGAGAGATTCATTGAGAGAATTACATAGATACCGTTCTCGTTTTAACATTTGAAGCTTGATTACATATAAATTTGGCTGGAGTAAATGGGTCTATATCTTTATCTGATGTAACCTTCGACTTGGAGTAACACGTATGAGGTAGGGAATACAATGTATTCCAAGACGAAAGTTATATCAAATAGAGTTCAGTAATATTAGGAAGTCGACTATAGGGAAGCCGTAAAAGACTAGAATAATGGCAAATGAAATTCAATACCTCCAATTATAACTTTCATGATAATACTTGAAGAAATCTTGATATTAAATATTCCTTTGTCAATCTTTAATTTATTAATTGGTTTATGGAGTCTAAGAAAATAGTACACAATTCTTGAATAAAATCTAATGAAATAGAAAATTCAAAATTGTGTTATTATTAAAATCACTTATGATACAAATAATAATAAAAAGAATTAATTAGTTATATTGATAAAAATTTATCCAATCAAGTCAAGTCAGGTAGAATTGATGAATAAAGTCGATGGTTACAGTATTCTCACAACGTTAAATAGGATTTTCTCTAAATATTTTATAGGGCGAGTCCACTATCCAATAAAATAGCGATATTACTAAAGTTCGCGCAAGCTAAGAAGATACGCCGCTACAATGTAAAGTTTATATTACTGGCGTGTCTTCTCAATTGCGCGAACTATGCGTTATCCAGTTCATCAGTCACATATTATTGAAATGGTATCAACTCACAAAATATCATGCATTGAAAGTATAGTATTCGAAGAAATCGACCAAAAGTTACACGATAGGTAATTCCATAAATATCTATCAATTTCCTTAAACATTAATTCACATATAAATTCGAAACCACCACTAATATATTTACCTTTGGGTTAGAGGAAATTGTCGATGGAGAATATTGCACAACATGATTATTTTAAATTGAATATTTCAAATTAATCTAGTAGATTTGGTACTTAATGAACGCTTATGAACTTGATGAATTAATTAATGTGAGTGAACATGACATTCTACAGAAAACACAAAAAATTGTTTAAATAATTTTTTTCATAACAAAATCATAATAGGTTACTTCTTCATACACTGTATGATATGATGAAAAAAAATTTCAAAAAATAATAGTTTGATAATAAAAATAATATTATACCTATGGAATTCACCTAATAATAAGGGGGATGACTAGTAAAAATAAAATAATTTGACTAGGCTTGCCCACTTATAGTGAGAATGCTTACAATGATTGATGAGAAGTGGTTAGAATAACTGTGACAAAATATAATATGATTTCTTATAGCAGAGACAATGTATTATTACATAATAATACATTGTCTCTGCTTATAGTCATAATTCTATGACTTGTCATATCAATGTTACTCAAGTATCACAAACTCAATTATTATGGTATTCAAGTATGAGAAAATAATAAATTTCGATGAATTATTATAAAACTAATAATACTTTCACCTCTAAATATAAATACGATTTAAACTAGTTCTGTCAACTCAACAGCAGTAGTAGGTACTAAGAAATGTTACATAATAAATTCAATACTAGATATTTTCTACACAATTATCCACCCATTTCAAAAACTACATGACCTGGCAGGAATGACATAGATATCATTGGATTGGATCTTGGGTTTTTCGAGATAACAATAAGTTACATTAGTTAACTAATAAATTCTTTTTAAATTCGTAGAATAGATAAGTCGCTATTAATTTCAGTTATCTAGTAATTTATAGGAATCATTGCCAACTTTGAAAATAGATGACAAATCAAGGTGGATAATAATAATTACCTCAGTTGCTCCACGCCATGACTACCTTTTTGAACGGTACGAAAATCCCATGATCTGGCTCACTAAAAAATAAAACAGAGAACAATAAGTAATATTCGGAGAATAAGTAGAAAAACTTATTAAATAAATGGCAAATTAAGAGAGGCATCACCATTCAAATTGAAGAGGTATGGTCTGTTCAAGCAAGGAAGATATTCTGGCGAGATGAGAAAAATAACTCCAGCTCGGTCAATATTGGTTCAAAAATCATATATTTGGTCTCAAATTGTAGATCAGAATGTTTTCTACAATTTGAACTGATATTGACCGAGCTGAAGTCATTTTCATATCTTGCCAGAATGCCTTCTTTTCTTGGACTACAACTAATGAAGGATATTTTGGCAAATGACTCTTGTTGGTGTTCAGCTCTGACAGGACAGTTTTTTTAAGCCACGAAATTTGGACGAGTTGAAGAATGCAATCATTTAAGAGGTTGCTGCTATCACTGCAAAATGATGGGCATCCCTTTATTTATTTATTTAGCATACAAAACATACATAACAAGGGTACAAAGACGTAAAATGCCCTCTCAACACATGGAAAGAAAACATGAGCTTTGACGACATCATTTTTCACACATATAACTAAAATTGCAGTAATGAGCTTTGTCAACTTAAATGGCATGTAATGAGCTTTGATTTCATGTAAAGAAATATTATTTATCTTCAAAGATGGTTGAGTATATTTCATTGAAACCCGTCCAACTCCTGTGTGCCACCTTGTATATAATAATATTATTCAATAGTTTTTTTATTAATTTGAGGAAATGTATTAAACTTTTTGGGTAAGACACAGACAATGAGGTCCTAAACGACTTTTCCCCAAATTTCTATAAATTAATATTCAAAATATAGGTTCTTTTCACTTCATCCTAATTCACAATCACTATTCATGAATAAATTAATCAGCTACATTACTATTCAATGAGCCAAGAAACATGTTTGAGAAATTATACTAACCAGTCAAAAAACCGACGCCCCTCCACCGTGCCGTCCGAGTTGCCTAGGGCGCGCGGCAGCCTAACGCCGACATGCGGCTCTTGGCGCCCGCCCGGCAACGGACCCACGTAGCGCACCCGGCCCACCAGCACCCCACCGCCCTCGGGCACCAGCACCTTCACCCACTGGTCCACTTTTAGATCGCGCGGTGTACGCGCCAAGAACGGCTGCGCTGAGCGCGGTGGCTCGTACTCTGTGAAAAAAAATATAAATTAAATTATCAAATCATGTACTAAACTCCAATTCACAGCAAGAAATCAGCACGGCTTGAATGTTGATTTTCCCGTCTTTCGGAGGAGACAATAAGCTGCCTAAAAAGTGGTCATCTCTCATCATCATCCCTCTGCTCATTACCCACACACACACACACACACGCCTATGACCCGCATGCACATGTGGGCATCACCCTCAGAAAAAAGAGAATAGAATGTTTTCTGCAAAGCATAATTTTCATTATAAAGTGAAAGATTTTCAGTCAATTTGAAAAGTACCTACTATTGTATAGTACAGTATTGTATTGTATACAATTACTACTATTGTATTGTATAGTATGTATTATAGATAGTTGAATAACATTTTACATTGTTTTCTTTTAGTTATATTTCTTGTATTTTCTGTATTATTGCTCTTGTTTTTTGTTTTGTTTTTCGGTTTCTCTGTTACTCCTTTATGCGGACGTGATGCATTCACATGCATGATAGTATATTTCTGTAGATGTTAAATTAATATACAATTTAGAAGAATGAAATGACTAAATTTCAATTTATTTATTTATTCATTTTTGATATGCTTTTGTTTGATTCTATTATTATATTTTTGATCATCATGTCTTCTTTATCTACACAAGTTTCATGTACTTTGGTTGTATTTTGTATACAGAAATAAAGATTATTATTATTAATTGAATGCATAGACTCAGTATTAGAATAGATCATAAATGAGATTATTAAATCATGATGTCAAATCTAATTTACTTCTTTACCTCATTCACGATGGCTTAAGACGAAGTAAACCTTAACAAACAGGGCGGCTACTGTTGCGATGGCAAACCATAGCAACGATACGACACAGCCCCGAAGAATACATTAACGACACACACGCAGACATACGTATTGCTTATACTATGACGTGTCTATACGACATCGTTTATTGGTTATGTTTTGTCGTGGCTACGGTAGCCACCCAATAATTACACGCACACACACGCAAAAAGCAAAATATGTTCAAGTTCACTGGATGCATGTGAAGCAAGTTATACAGGGATCTAGGTGTAATCATTCACAAAATATTATGACATCAAACCTGGTTAGATAAAAAAAATCTTGTAGTGTTTTCTCTTAGTTTTTTATTTTAAAATTATATTCAAACTCAATAGAAACTATCTATACACCTAGTAGAATAATTTTTATTATTAAGGCAATTTATCCATATTATTATTACAATTTTTTTAAAATTATGAAGAATTGGATGGATAATCATATTCTAACTGTTAACTTGAAAAAAACAAAGTATATCACCTTTTCTCCGACACTAGCGGGTCAACCAGATGATTCATTGCAATTGAAAATGCACACTGATCCTCACTGCTTGAATACTGGGTTGAACTGTTTGTGCCAACAAATTGAAAAAGTTAATTCTATAAAATATTTGGGAGTGGTGGTGGATAGATATTTGAAATGGGATTTTCATATGAATTACCTATCTTCTAAACTTAAATTTCTCGTTTATAGCTTCTACAAAATGAATCAACTGAAAGACCTTGATGTGAAAAGATCAATTTATTTTGCGTATGCCCACTCGCTGTTTCAATATGCGATTGAAGCTTGGGGTGGTGCATATGATTGTCACTTTAATAAAATCTTCACATTACAAAAGCATCTTATAAGGGCAGCACTGGGTAAACCAAGACGATACCCAAGCAAGAAACTTTTTGAAGAATTAAATGCACCAACACTTAGACAGATGTATGTAACGAGGGTTGTTTTGCACTTAAATAAGGATAGAAATAATCTAGAAATTAGGAATATACCTTATCAGACTCGATCATTAGCATTAAATAATTTCAATATCAACCTAATAAAACTAGTAGTTTGTCGACACCAGTTCACCTATCTTTGCAATATATATTCAAACAAAATGCCGATAAAATTCATTAATTCAAAAATTACTAAAGCACTAATCAGGGAAATAAATTTATGGGTTGGGCAAAATATATATTCTACAATACCTAAATGTTAATAAGTCTGTTCATGATTTATTTGAGTTTTGAATGTCTTTCTATCTTCTATATTTACTTTTGAAAGTTGATTAAGCACTGGGATGTGCCCATAACTGAAAATTTATTATTTTTGTATTTTTATTCATTAATTTTCATTTGGGAGAATAAACATGATTTGTTTTTGGTTATCACCGGTATATTGATCTCAACACGAAATTATTCAAATTTTATCATTGTATTAATTATAATAAGCATTATTATTGCAATTATCTTCATTTATTTTAAGTATTGTTTTTTTCATTTTTGGGTATTGCTTTACTTTGTGCTGTTCGCTTTATGAACTCGCAGCTAGCGCACAAGTTTTCTTTGCTGGCTGTGCCAAATCATTTAGATATATTTTAATTTAAATTTATTATGCATTTTGTATGTATCATTCATATTTTGTAATTAACTACTGTATGTAATTTTTGGCGAAATAAATATATTATTATTATTATATTGATATTATTACTAATATTATTATTTCTTAAATGCATAAAACCGCATTTAATTAGCACAGCTCAAACGGTGTATGCCGTCAAATATAGTAGGTTCATACCTCTGAGTGGATCAGGATCAGAGTGACGCCTTGGCTTGACGCGTCGCCGACTGACGTGCGAATAGTCAGCGCCAGTCAGCATCGAGTCAATCGACTTGCGCAGAAAGTCCTCGGACTCCTCGATCAGCGAGTCGGTCGAGTCCTCGCCGGAGTCCAACACGTCCGCAGGCAGACGTAGGTCGGGCAGCGACTGGCCCGGACGACGGGAACGTGATTCTGCAAATAGAGTGGGAATAAAATTATCAAGAAATAATTGCAATCAAGATTGATTATCAACGATGTGATGATCTCTGAAAGAAATATTGCTATAACATGTTGATATAATCATTTTGTACAGAAAGCAAAAATTTAGGCAGTTACACAATTTGCTACCACTTCCATGTTCATCAATGAATTCAATAGGAAATTATTTGGCAAAGTCGACTTTACTGAAAAACGACTTCGTGTGGATGATCCTCAAGTTTAATATGGACTGCAGAATTGTCAGTATTACTTTTCAAGTGGAATATTAACCAGCAGCAGATTGTAATAGACTTTGTAATGCATTTGGTTTTGTACTTCAGTTCTAATTATGATATGATTTGTTTTTAGAAACCTAAATGGAGAGTGGAAAATATGAGAAACAAATCAAATCAGATATATAGTTCTAATTATTTTTGCTTCTAATTAGTTGAACTATAATTATAGTATGAATAAATAGTTATATTTTTTAGTTATAATGATTGATATAGTTTTTTCCAAATCTATATGGAGAGTGGAAAAGATTAGAAATAATTCGAATTACCTTGAAAAGTGACCCGATTCCTGGCCTTCCTGAAGGGGCCGCGACCACACGACGCCGACGACGACATGTATCTGGAATCCGAACGCCTTCCGAATCCGCCACCGCCGCCCCCGAACCCGCCACAATGATGACCTCCCGCCTCCGAATGACCACCACAAGCCGCCTGATTTAAAAACAATATCAACTTTGTTCAGATTCTCAAAAACAAAATATATATTACAATTATTATCAAAATTTTCAACTTGGATACAAAACACAATAAATTCTGTTCACAAGTAGAGTTGCTCATGTATAATTGATAAAACATATCTTAATGAATCTAGAAAAGAAAAATTATTAAATTAGTAATAGAAGAAGGTAGTTTCTTGATTCATGACGAACGCTGTACGTATCATTCACTAGGATCATCTACATGTGGTCGAATGCTTTTACAGTAAGAAAACTGTATAAATTAACTTACTGTATTGAAGCCCTTTCGCACTGCCTGAGCACATTGTCGGCACGAGGGTTGACAAAAGCCTCCACTCCAGGAAGTCAATTTGAACAGTTCTCTTTGTGTAAAATCATTGAAGTGCATTTCGGTGATCAATCCTTGTGAATGAAATGATTTAATGCGAAGGAAACAGAAAAGAAGATTAAAAGAGTGAAGGGAGAGAAAAATGAAGAAAAGTGGAGAGAGAGAGATGGAAAACATACTAAGAAAGGAATAGAAGAATTATTTCAACCGTTTTCCTCTATTCTACTCGATATTATAAATTGAAAAATTCTCTTCTAAAAACATGTATAAGAATTTTTATTAACATGTTTAGTGTAGTTATCTGGGATGGGATGTCTTTTGATAACTTTTTTCATCAAAACAGAATTATTGCCCAAGTTAAGTCAAAGATTTATTTACCACATTTACTATCAAAACAAAATTCCTTGAATATGTAACTGTATTACCATATTATGTACATGCTATGTTGGGAAAAAAATTTATTCGAATTTGAAAACCAATATTTTCATAGACAAGGTTTACGTGATTTACCTGATTCAGCGGAATACTCCTCGACCGTCGGCAGTGCGTCGGCGACGACGGTACGGACCAATTGGCACGTGACGTCATCGAGCCCCAACACGTGTCCGTCGACGAGGTGCTCGGCCGCATCGAGTGCCGCCTCCTCGGCTGATGCTCGACGAGCAGGTCCAGCGCCGACGGCGACTGCATCATCGACATTGAGCTGCCACCGCCGCCACGGTAACACTCCCAGCTGCTCATCTGCGCACCGCTAGCGCCGCAGTTGCAATCACACGGCGACCACGGGTTCCTCATTCCGCCTCCCGGTGACATCACACTGTCCGGGTTCTTCATGTAGGTGAACGCCCTCGGGTAATTCTTGCACAACACACTGGCGTTGATACCCTCGTTATTACACAGATGATCGGCACTCCTCGACAACTCCGGCACCATGCTTGTAAAATTTATATCAGACAACAAGACTCTCCTAGCTTCCTGCGTTTTTTCACAGAGTTTCAACGAATGCTTCCTAGCTGGCGCCGTTTGTAAGGGGAACGCAAATTTCGATGGAAGAGTTGTAAACTGATAGTTGACCTTGTGCGCAAGATAACTCTCGGACCTCCAGTGCGCCGGCAGAGCTGTAATATCAGTTTGTGCTTCCGATTCTTGTTTACTAGTTTCCTTTTCAACTAAAATCGGACGAGCTGTACGCTGTTTGTTGTTCTGCTGCATAAATTTGACGGCCAGAGGTCGTGTCGGAGTATTGTTCGAGCCGCAGTCCAACAGCTGGCTGCGACTGCCCGAAAGTGTGCGGATGATAGGTCGATGTGGCACGGGGTCGGGCAAAGTGTAGCGCCGCCCTGAGTCGTTTGGCATGTGGGGTTCGTCATTTTCATCGAAAATTCCACACTTGGAAATATCTGTCTCGACCAACACCGAGTGTGTCCAACGTTTTTTAGTTTCCCCATCGATCCCATCGTTCCCGCCTTTTGTCGGCCAGGTATCTGTTTCTGCAATGGAAACTAAATCCTCTTGCAGTGCGCTCAACTCTTTTGTGTCTCCAGTTGTGAATATCAACTCGATATCGTCCACCTCCTCAGAATCCTCCGACTCTCCCTTTGTGATCTTCGGTGTATCTAGTCCTCCCTCCGTTCCCTTTTCCTCCCCATTCTCCATATTCCCATTGTCTTCTTCGAACACTTCATCCCTATCATCGTAACCCTCCTCTTCATCTTCTTCCGCCACTTCATCTAATTCATCTGCCAGTTCGTTTTGTTTGTCCTCCTGCTCGGTGTCTGGCTCCATTGAGACAGTTATTTGCGGGGGAGCTTTAAAGAATGTGTTCAAATTTCCATTATTACTAGAAACGTCTAGAATTGTATTTAAATTACGATGACTAGACGACTTGACTTTCAAATTTCCGTTATTACTTGATCTAGAAACATTCAAACTTCCATTGCTTGATGATACAGGAGCATTACAAATCGTATTTAAATTTCCGTGACTAGATGATTTCGATCTGGAAGTTTTCAAGTTTCCATTACTTGTTGAAGTAGTATTGGGAGCATTTAGGATCGCATTTAAACTACCATCACTCGTTGATACAGTTCTGGGAACGTCTAAGATCGCATTCAAATTCCCATTACTAGCTGATACAATCGTGGGAGTATCTTGTATAGCATTCAAATTACCAACACTCGACGACAAACCTCTTGCAATAGCGTTCAAGTTCCCGTGACTGGCAGATAATGTACGTTGTCTCAAAATGTGATTTTCTAAAGACAGTTTTTCTATAGTGCTCGCGTAAATCGCCTGGTCAAAGTTTGTGTCGAACTTGGATCGCAACGAGTGAAGCTCGGCGCGAGACTGCTCTAGAGCTGCGCGCAGCGAGACGACAGTTTGGTGCAGGGCTCGAACTGTCTCCAAACCTCTCAAATCTTGGCCGGTAGCTAGCCTGCATTCACTCCCCTCTTCCATTTATCGGCAACTGCTCTCATGACTAGCGTATTGGGCACCGAGCTGACATCCAAAATGAAATCGGTGCCAGTAGGTGCAACAAGGATTTTGGGTACACTGAAATTAAAGGGAAAACAGAGAGTTAGACCTATAGAAAAAAATGGAATGCGAGCTGAAACATTCGATTGTACAATATTCTTATAAACTTAATAACATCCAATAGAATAATTTACTCCAAATAATAATTCTAAAAGAAGATATTAAAATGTATCTTAATTTGAATAGTGTATTTTCATTCCTACAATTTTTTGTTCTTCAAAGTTGTAAACAAAAATGATAAAGACCTAACCATTATTATGATTATTTGGTTCTCATTCAAAAAATTCTATGGGTTATGATAAGCCGCGTTGAGTAGACTTCATAGGCTACCAAGTAGCCTATACAGTTATCAGTTGAAGTAATGATAATATAAATCGAAGTCTCACTAGTAAATCTAATGTTTGTTAGATAATTTCTCGTAAAAAATAGGAAATATCTATTACATCTTAACACTCAGCTGCGCCCATCACATTCGTAATCCCAACACCGACTTTTTGAACTTTTTCAAGAGTGTAACTTGCATCTATGTAATAATCGACAGGTGGTACAGGCATCGCTTATTTATATTATTTTATTATGGCTAAGAAAGATGAAATGGGGCAAATAAAACAATAAGTAAATGAAGGCAGAACCAACCTGTCAATCGTTAATCCGATGAATCTGAAGCTAGCAGTTCTAATAATTGAATCTATCGTTCTACTAAATAAAGTAGTGGGTCCAATGATGGATATAGGGTTTCAGGATTAACCCAATTGCAGTATCGAGTAAAATAAGCACCTCTAAACATTTACAAATTACTAAAAATGAAATAATTGTACTATAACACCATATTGGACACCGACTAGCAAACAAATTTTGACAGTGGCACTGACAAACAGCAGACGACGTTACTACGAGACGAAAAGCGACGCATTTTAGCCAACATAACCAAGGGTTTTTTCTTATTTCCCAAACAAGTAATCACAACTCTCAGGGTGTGATAATATGAAAATATAGAGGATAGTTTCTCAAAACAGTTTTGAACTCGGATTTGAGCACTAAACCCCTTTAATTATTATTTTTAGAGAAACATTTTCCCAACTATGCATGATTGTGTTATGTAGTGGTAGCAATGGTTGTTGCTAATCGAAGTTAAGATAAGTTTTGGTTTTCGTGAAACGTAACGACCGTCGGTACAGTTGATCAGCTGCATTCAGTCACAGGTCTTGTCTTGTCCTCTAGCTTTGATAACAAGAGTTGTGATTGACTACAGCTGATCAGATGCGACCGACGATCGTTACGTTCCGCACAAACAAACACCTACCTTCACTTTCAGTTTTGTTTTGTAGGTTATGTTCAAAAAGTGAAGTAAACAACCTTTGAGAAATGAGAAATGAATTTCAAGTTTATAAATAAATTTTCGGGTATTTTAGATTAGTATTCAAATTCAAAACCTAATTGTTGTATCTCTGGTCTGTTATTTTTGCTGAATAAGTGAATTACTCTAGAATATTCTAAAAAATGGCACGATCCATGACCAGTTTAAGCACTGGAGAAAAGCTGATATCCATAATTGATGACATAGAACTGATCACAAAGTAAGTTATTCAACTTTTAAAGAAAATATTTTGCCTACTCAAAGTACTATGGCCTGATGGAATAACTCCTAGCATACGATAATTTTGTCTCTCAATGAAGACTGAAAATTAATTTATCTTGCCCTCGTCATGGACTGGCCCCTCAAAGTCATGAGTTGCCCCTGATTTTTCTTTTACCCTTATTCTGATGACTTTTTGTGAATATATTTTCACAATCACACATGTTCGATCTCTGTAGACGTAGAAACTGCAACCTAATAGAACCCAAACTGATACTAAGTTAACCAATTCAAATTGTTTTGTTTTCAGAGAAATCATTGAAAACACAATTGCGATGAAACATCAAAAGTTGAACGGACTGGAACAGCTTCATCTGACCGAACTGCTAGTCGCCAAAGATGATGAGCTGAAAGACACACTGAAATTGGCCAGCGAACAGGCGAAAATCAATCAGAAAATGGACGCCCTGAAAGCGGAAGTAGAGCGACAGGATCAGGACATTCAACAGCTGCAGCGACAGTTGAAAGAAGCTGAACAGATTTTGGTGAGCTCTTATGACTTGATCTATGTATCTTCTAATGCAATCCATCCAGGAAATGCTCGACATAGATGGGGATTACAGAATGTCATTTTTAGAACACAGCTGATAACAGACTATAAGAACTAGATCGCGCTTCTACTGAAGTCATAGCTGGACTGGGGTTAAGATAGGTCTAACCGAAGACAGGGCTGAACTTGAGTAAGCACGGTCTTTGGTCAAGTCCCAAGTCCCGGTCTTTGGGAAGCGGTTTGTCCCAGTGGTAGAGAGCGTCTAATCGGTGAGATTAGATAAGCGACGTGCCTCTATCACCACCGTTGTAATGGTGACCGGTTCCTCTGAATTCAATTTATGAGCCTCAAAAATCGCTTCCCGGTGGTTCGGAACCCACCTAAAGCAGTAGGTCCATTCATCTCTCATCATCATCCTTCCCATTACCCACGCACAGGCCCAAGAGCCCATGTGGGCATCACCCTCACAAAAAAAAAAAGTCACGTCTATGAATACGGCCCTGAAAATTCAAGAATGTATCATCATGATTTCATTTGTGTGTTGTCTATTTCAATAGCAAATCATCACTACTCGATATTTGAATAAAGTCAGAGTTTGAGCTTTTACATCAGATAAAGATTTGGATGCTTCTCCAAAAGTAAAAATATATTGCAGCCAGCTGCTAGAGGTAAATCACATGAAGAAGAGATTTCCTAAGATGGTAGCTGTTGTATTGGATGCATAGAGTGCTCAATATCAGCACAGTAAAAATATCAATTATAAGCTACTCAATTGGATTCTTGACAAAAAATTGTAGCCTCATATGATTCTCAATTGAAATTATAATTACTTGCGTTTACTTGTTTCTTGTCTTCTCCGCAGTCAGCGACCGACGAATCGTTAATATTAGGCTATATCATTGACAAAAAAGAATTTTATTCATTTTATTGTTGCAGGCAACAGCAATCTTCCAAGCCAAACAGAAACTGCAGTCGATCAGCCGTGCCAACAAGAAACCGGTTTCCTCTGAGGATCTGATCAAATTCGCCCATAGAATAAGTGCTTCGAATGCTGTGTGTGCCCCTCTCACCTGGCAACCGGGCGATCCGAGGAGGCCTTATCCCACAGGTATAATAAATAGCTTGAGTTTTGATAAGCCAATCTATTGAAACAAACACAATCTATCTGTTCTATCTATCTATCTATTCAAGAGTTAGAATTCTATACATTCTAACTATCTATTATTCAGTCTAAGCTAATCTATTATTGAAACAAACAAACTTATATTGTCAATTCTACTGTTTATTCTGGTACAGGACCATGGTTTTGTGTCCATATAAATAATCTGTAGAATTGATATTTCAATTTGACAATTTTATTTTCCCAAAACTAATACAATGGTAAAATATTCATAGCATCATGAACATAATGTGATAAGATATAACAAAAAATACTAGTTACCAAAGAAGCTATCTCCCACACTAAAGATTTCTCTATGTTTACGGAAAAGTACTATAGTGATAATTATAATATTATAAGTGTGTCTTATTTCATTAACTTATGGGACGATTTAACATCGACAACGCCTTAGTCCAATTTATTATTTTCATTTTTACTTGTTGACCGCCTATTAAAAGGGAATGTACAGACTGTAAATAAATGAATAAATAAATAACTGACATCACATCACTGTATATTAAAATAGAAGTATATGTATGCTCTCATGATTTCTTCTGTAATTCCATTTTCGCCACACTGCACAGAAAGCAGCTGTTTTCTGTGCACTAAAGAGATTCGAAAGACGCCATTTACAGGCGGTTTTGCTACTAGCTCCGAAAGGGGGCTCTTTCGGAGCTAGTGCACAGAAAGAGACTGGTAGTTACCTATCCGGCCACTAGATCGGGCGACAATGCACTGCTTTCTGGAGCCATCACAATATTATTCGAATCAGCGAACGCCGCAAACATTCTTATACAATATTCATTATTCTTATTCTCACAGTGTGGCGAAAAGTATCGTACTCAACTCGCACAGAAAGGTGTTTACGGTATTCGGATAACATATTCCCGGATCCTCATACCGTAAACACCTACTTTCTGTGCTTGTAGTGTAATGTACTATTAATGCAGCGAAAATAACCTGATAATTCATTTTGCAGATATTGAAATGCGGATGGGATTCCTTGGAAGATTTGGTGATTTGCCTCTGAATGGACATATAGCTCAACAAGGCAACCTATCCGATATTCATCGTACTGGACATCCTCCTGGTAACTATTATGATAACTTTATAATGTAATTTGAAGCGCGTGACATATACATAACCTTTTGGACATCATTACCAATTAAAATTGGAAGAGAAATAGTACAGGTTAAGCCTAGTTTTTCTCTTTCAGATTATAATATCTATCATTATAGATCATTGTAATAGTTTCTTAATGAATAAATGATTGATTTATGATGATAATTGACCGAAAGTAAGTGAGGTCTATGATTTGGCTCGGATTTTCTTTCGTCTTTCTGTCTGTGACACGATCACAACCACACGTGTCAATATTATTGCATGAGATTTGCAGGAATAATCCTTTTTCAACTACGCATCAATTTATATGTAATGTTTTTTGAAACTCGTCAAAAAGGACGAAAAAAGTTAAGGTATGAATCTGTTTCATTTTTTCGAAATTATAAAAATCGATTCAATCTGAGAGATGAAGCAGTCTTTGCACAATGGCTAAGAACAAAGCTATTCAATGGATTATTTCCTTTTTCTCAGGGCTACTGTTTTCTTCAAAGTTTTCAATTTATGTGTAAATCTCAGTACCCTTTGAAAAACAATTAAAAGGGTACTGAGATTTACATTAATTAAAAACTATTTAATGGAAGTCTGTACAGGTTCTTCCCAATATACAATGAACAAACATAAGCAAATACGGAAGAATTATTAGATATTGCAGAAGTCCTTTGTCTATGCATATAGCAATATATGGAGATTCTAATTAATAATTATTAATAAACAAATACAGAATGGATTGTCAAAATTTTCGATTTCTTAAAAAGTGGTTCACAATAAGAGCGCATCGATACGTCAGCAATAATCATCCTTACAGCTTTTTTTTGTATTATTTCCCCAAGCAACAATACCACAAGGTAGTGTTCATGTCGGAGCATCGAGCATCGATCCTAGCTTTGTCACGAGCATCGATCATGAAAAAAGCGCTGTAGACAGCCTGCTATGTATAGTCTAGTTGAGCAAAGAAGACATTCTGGCAAGATGAGAAAATGACTCCAGCTCGGTCAATACTGGTCCAAAAATTATACATTTGGTTTCAAATTGTAGAGCAGAATGTTTTCTACTATTTGAAATAAAGTTTATGATGTTTGAAACAATATTGATCGTGTTGGAGTCATTTTCTCATCTTGCCAGAATGTATTTTTTGTTTGAACAGACTATAACAATAAGTTTTAATCGGTTGAGCGGAAATATTCCTCCAGACAGCCTGCTATCTATTTACGTGGGACTTCCACTGGAAGTATAATAATAATTATGTCATTGTTTATTACTAATGTTTTGAGATTTTTGTCTCTGAGTGTATTGATAGATTGGATTGAGTTGAGATTGAATTGTTGCAGAACCACCAGCCTCGTCGCAGAACCAGTTCGCGTGGCATCCTTCAGGCGAGATGCATATGGTGGTGGGGGGAAGCGGAGGGGGCCAGGCCGGCTCCATCCCCATGGACACGCGCAACCATAAGGAGGCCGACGATGTGGAGGTCATGTCCACCGACTCCAGTAGCAGCAGCTCCAGTGATTCTCAGTAGTTCGAATCTTGATAACAGTTGTCACTCTGCAAACTTTTATCGCTGACTTGGTATAGTATGTCCAAGCAAAAAAGACCCTCTGGCAAGAAGGGAAAATAACTCCAGCTTGGTCAATAGTTGTTCAAAAATTATCAATTTGATCTCAAATTGTAGAAAACATTCTGATCTACAATTTGAGACCAAATTAATCATTTTTGAACCAATATTGACCGAGCTGGAGTCATTTTCCCATCTTGCCAGAGGGTCTTCTTTGTTTGGACAGACTATATATCTGACGCTACGGAATCAGGCGGTTGGCGAATGTATTTCATCAATTCTCAGCTCTGTCAGAACATGTCTTGTTTCTACATGTTTCTTTTCTATTTCTTTAATGATCGAATTCCCTCAAATTAAATTTACATTGAATCGATCAGTTGACTTACAGTCTGTCCAAGCAAAGAAGACCCTCTGGCAAGATGAGAAAATGACTCCAGCTTGGTCAATATTTGTTCAAAAATTATCAATTTGATCTTCAATTGTAGGAAACATTCTGATCTACAATTTGGTACCAAAACATTATTTTTTTAACCAATATTAACCGAGCTGGAGTCATTTTCTCATCTTGCCAGAGGGTCCTCTTTGCGTGGACAGGCTATAGTAATTGGTCAACCACACTAATATATAAATGCAGTATGAGCTGATTTATTGATATGGTAATCAGAGGTTTGTAAATAATATGAACAAAGTAAACAATATTATAAATGAATGTGAACTATTCCAAGTGAAACAATCTTATTATAATGAAAGGCTGATTACACGAAACTCGATTGAAGTTGACTGCCTTAAAATTACGTCATTTGTGAAATGAAAAAACTTTTTATTGAGCTTTGTCAGATGATGTCATTTCAGGGAGTTGAATTCGATCGTTTTTCGTGCAATCCATACAACCCCTTTTATCAGTTGTCAAATAAATCAGAGGAAGGCTTAAGCCTAAGATTTTTCTGAAAGAAATTAATTTTTCCAGATACAGTTGTCAACTGTGCTGCAGCAGTGTTATTGTTTGCAGAAGCTGAGAAGACACGCCGTCTACATGTAAAGTGTATTGCGTTGGCAGCTCTTCTTAGCTTGAGCGGACCATACGCAGATACAGTCTTGACGAGCAAAGAAGACATTCCTTAAAAATGGCAGCTGTCAGCAGTCGAAATGAAAATAGTTCCTTTTTTACCATTTGTCTCTCATCTTATCTCTCATAAATGTAAGAGGAGGCTTGCATGCCTCAACTTCGCCCACAAAACTTCTGTAATATTTCTACAAAGTCTAAATAAAGTACTATTGAAGTGGTATTTTATCTATTCACCTATCACATCTTACCAGCGGTAGGTTGGACAAAAGTGATTTTATTCGAAAATTTTCAGACCTGCGCATGCGCAGTCACACTTGATTCAAGTGGCCATCTTGAAGGAATGTCTTCTTTGCTCGACAAAAATGTAGCACCTTCGAATGTTGAATAGTATTAAATTTTCTAGTGTATTATTTTAGCATACAAATTTTCTTTATAACGTATCATTTCATCAAAGTACAGAAATCGCTATTCTCTGTGATTCCATTGGATTATTATAAAGTCGTATTGTTTTTGTATTAATTTCAATCTTTATCAATAAATAAATTGAGAATTTTTTAAGAAATTGATTTTTCATTGTATGATACCACCTCTCCCTACCATTTATTTATTCAGTGATACATTAACATAATGAAATTGAAATAGGCTACATTCAAATGAATATTGGTTTGATCTCACAGTTCTATTGCATAAGCCCTATGTATTTGGATTTATTGTTGATTATATCTATCAAAATCAATGTTTTATTGAAGCTAGTTCTTGGTGACACAAATTACAAGATTGTTGAAAAGACTGTATAGTAAAAGACAAAGTTTGTTTGTTTGTCAATGGCTTAACAGCCCATGAAGGGCCTAGGCCTGCCAACTGGCTGCCAGTTTCATATTAACACTACTATACAACAGAGCTAAAAAATTATCAACAAGGATAGAGGTAAATTTGATAAATAATTCAATAATTACTGTATTTAGGTCACGGTAATTGTAACGAAAAAAGTAATACCCAACAATAATTTAAGATGATTGGCTTATACACTGGCATAGCTGGTGCAAAAATTGAGGTGATTTTTCGTCTGTTCCAATTACTGACTATACTCCGTCCATTGAGTGTTCGGACCTAAGCTCCTCCTCCGAGGTTCTGACGTCATGATTCGACCAGCTCACAAGCGGTCGCAATTGACAGGAACGTATAGAAACTTCTAATCGATATTGGAACTTCAATATAGAATTTTTGAGTGGCCTTAGAAATATTGATGTTTTAATAGTTGTTCGGCAACATCCTTCGAACATAAGAACGATCATTATCAATATCAATTGATAGAATTGTAGTTGATTGAACATAATCCTTCATAATAATATTTTTGTTATTATTATTTTGACTGCTCAGTTCAAGCCGGGAATTTCAAACTCTTTCAACTACCTACACACTACTACAAATTTAAGTATACAACCTAATCTAAAGTTTAAATATGCAAGAAATTAATTTCATTACTGTAGGTTCTTTGAATCCAATGAAACCAATATTTTTAAAATAATGTTTTGTTGAAGGTGGGATAAAGAACAAAACATATCCGCCAAAAAATCTTCCATGAGAAGTTTGAATTATGTAAATCAGCTGGCAAAGAGATGCAAACACATAGATTTTGATAGATTCCCTGAAAAGTGAAAGGCTTGCTTTTCCCAGATTTCCACAGCATGACTGTGACCTAAAAAGTAACAGCTGCAGCATGATGACCTTACTTGCCATTGGCTAAAGCCGCCTGCGACGTCAAAATGGGGGAGGAGCTTATAGGTCCGAACACTCGGTGGACAGAGTATAGTAATGGAAATTACAGCTGTTGGATCGTACATGGAACAGACGAAACCGCCTTAATTTTCTTCACCAGCTATTACGATATGGGCACCACACAATTATCAAGAGTCTGTGCTATATAAGTTAAATAGTGATTTGATATGTGATGAATATGAAACCTGAATGACAATTACTCATTTTGACACAATAAGAAAATAATAATAGATTCTAAGAGCATTTCCTGTGAATTATTTTCTGAACTGATTATTGATTGTCTTTGTCATATTCGCAATTTTGCAATAGTCTACCTACGCGTTCTGGCATTGACTTCATGAAACATGTTGGTTACTAATCTGTCCAAGCAAAGAAGACATTCTGGCAAAATGGGGAAAATGACTCCAGCTCAGTCAGTATTGATTCAACACTTACAGATTTGTTCTCGAATTGTAGATCAGAATTTTTCGTACAATTTTTAGACCAAATTTATGATTGATGAATCAATATTGACCGAGCTCATTTTCCAAAGTTACCTGAATGTCTTCTGTGCTTGGACAGACTATACATGTACCGAACTGTTTTTCGTAGCCTTCTATATATATGTGTTGATAATGCCAGCAGGTGACAAAATAAATAAACATCAAGTACCAGTATAATACCTTACTCCATATTATGTAGACACCGGATAAAATGTCGATCAAGGTTTCCGGAAATCATAATAAATTGTCTGGCGAGTAGGCATGTGGGTGGTAGGCTATGCGTTTTACCATAAGGCCATGGTCACATGTGCAGCTAACTGCTGCAAATTTTGGCAGCACTGTGAAGATGCCCCCGAATCGTCTAAATTTAAATGAAAATCATGACATAATTTTGTACCAATTCTTTATTACTATTTTCTAATTACTAAATTTTAATGATAGAGACTGTATATAATAATTGTAGAGTGGCCATTGGTGTGAGACGCTTAAATAATGCTGATTTAAAAAATATGAAGAAGAATAAATAAAAATAAATTCAAAATTCATCTAGAAGAAGAAATAAATATGAGATAAAAAAGAAGAACGAGAAAAGAAGAAAGAAAAAAGATGAAGAAGAAATAAAAAAGAAGAAGAAGCCTAACAATCATCAGCCATTTTACGATTTCAATGTCAACCAATCAGAAGCTAGTAGAATTGGTCAGATCAGGGAGGGAATCGGCCAATCAGAGAGCTCTCTACTTTTAGAGGCGTGTACTACGTCAACTCAACATTTTCACTTTGTTATTGATTATAGTTGTTTCAGGATATCACAACTAAGTTACCTTACAATGTTGTAGTTATTTATTTCAATAGGCCATGCAGTATAGTATGCTGCTATGCTATTTTAAATAATTTGTGATTTCTAATGGAATTGAAATGAAATTTTATTCCTAAGATTGTAGGCTAGTATTATAATAAGTACATTAAAAATTAAAACTCACAGCACCCTTTTATAATATTTATTTAAGATAACATAATTAATTCGCCTCTTCAGAGTCATTCTCGAATGTGAATAAGATAATATCATAAGAGCCGTAATATCATCAACATCATAATCCTACCAGCAATCATATGATAATCATCTCCAAAAGCTTCCATAGGATCCATATAAGAAAAATTTATAATAAACTTGATGGTTGTGCCTATATAAATAAACAATAATAGTATTATTGTTGATATCATATTCGTAGTTATAATTCAAAACGTCCAGGTTTTTCCAATAAAAAACACGAGTCTATATGTAAAGTCTGTCCAAGGAAAGAAGACCCTCTGGCAAGAAGGGGAAATGACTCCAGCTCGGTCAATATAGTTTCAAAAATTATTGATTGGGTTTCAATAGTAGGAAACATCCTGACCTACAATTTGAGACCAGATCAATATTTATTAAACCAATATTGACCGAGCTGGAGTCATGTTCTCATCTTGCCAGAGGGTCTTCTTTGCTTGGACAGACTATAGAACGTGTGCAAGCAACGTGCTCTAAATGACCTTCATTGTAATTAATTCAACTTTCGTTATTCGCCATAATTATTCATCATCATCAACATCACTATTGATTATTTACACTTCAATAGTTCTGTCAACAATATACCTAGCTAAAAGTTACTTGAGAGTTACCTAGATTAAAGTTACTTGAGATCGAAGAACATTTCGTTTCCTATGGATTTTATGTTCTTATCAATTTGGAATAAATTTTAATCAAAATTGTATTAGAAATACAGCTAAGGGATAAGCCTGCTATGCTATTTCTATGTAGCCTATGATTTTTTTCATTAGATAAATAAACAAATCTATTCCCTATTCCCGACCAGTCCCTACTCAAGATTTCTGTGGAATCCACCCCACCTGTTGATTCACAGTAGTTCCATGTGCCATTCTTATTCGTCTTCTTCTTCTTCTTTCTTCAACTGCGAGGGTTTTAGCACCTCTTCACGTTCGGCGATGGATCGACTCCGGACTTCCCATTAACTTTGATCAGCGATAATGCTTTTGAAGAGACGAGAATCTAACGGTCAATCCATTAGTGGCGAAATCCACTTGAATTCACCGTTCAAAATTATCAGTAATTCGACAATTTCTACGCTGGCTGAGATTATTGAATGTATTTGATGTAATCTCCAACTTGGAATGCATTGGATTCGTCATCTCAATATATAAGCACATAAGCAGTGTTACGCCAAGAGGTGCATTAAATCCAGTATTAGAAGTCGAGATGTTACATCAAATACAGTTAGAAGTTGAGAAGTTACATCAAATACAGTTAGAAGTTAGGAAGTTACATTACAGCTGTATCAGCTCTGGAGAGCCATATATCACTCGGCTTGATTCTCGTATAAAGCTGACGCCAAAAAGGTCAGGCGGCTTCGTCTGTCTCTCATACGTCATACAACCAACTAACAGCTGATGTATCATGCTTTGTATCGTTCGTTTTCAAAAACATCATTCAGGCCTAGCTAAATTAAATTAAAATTATAATAATTGACAACATTAGTTGTTGTTGGAGCGCATAAGGAGCAGAAGAAACCACCTAACTTTCGGCTTCAGAAAATTAGGAGGTTTTGTCTGTCTCTTGTACGTGATATAATAAACAAACAGCTGATTTCTATTGTCTCTTTTGTTATCAAGGACATCATCTAGGCATAGCTGAATGAAAACTATATAATTGACAACATTAGCTGTTGAAACCCAGTACAAGGAGCTTACGAAACTACCCAACTCTTTGTAGTTTGTCATCAGCAATACTATTGATTATCAAGTGAATTCAATTCAAACTTTAGTCTCTTATCAATAATAATAATTCATATCAACGTTCAACTAACCACTGGCGGCTCGTCAGGTGAAGTGCCCGTATCTTATACTGTATAACACTTCACCTCTTTCCAAGCCACCAGCCGCCAGTAGAATGAACCGAAATACGTAAATAAGGAGAGAAGAATTCAGCATATAAGAGCAACATAACTTATGTAAAGTATGAATTCTATTGGAATTCGTGGAGTATTCTATCAATCACTTTTTCTATTGATATTAAAATTGTTTTAAAAGTTTTTCACTTATTTATTACCAGATCGTTTGGGGGTTGTGCAACCTACAACCATAAGAGAAACCACCCCTGAAGATAAGTAGTCTACAAGACATTAAAATACAATAATATAAATTTAAAGAGTTTTACACAAAATAAAATTCTATTTGACAATTCATCGGTCTAATATGACTGCGAAGAAGACCTAAAAAACGAAAACTGAAACTGAAACAGAGTAAATGCGAAATCAAAGAAGCAGAGAGAGCGAGGCAGAAGATGAAGAATCAAGAAAACTGGAGAAAATGTAAAGACGGAGAGGAAGGAAAAGAGTGAGAAAAGACCAGAAATAATAAAGAAAAGAACAGAAATACACACGGAAGAACACAACCGAAATTATGTGGGTTGAAGCTGAAGAGAAGATCAAACAAAGAACCAGAGTGTGTTGTGCAAAGTGTGAGACATAGCAATATAGTCTGTCCAAGCAAAGAAGCACCTCTAGCAAGATGAGAAAATGACTCCAGCTCGGTCAATATTGGTTCAAAAAATATTAATTTGGTATAAAGTTGTAGATCAGAATGTTTCCTACGCTTGAGACCAGATCAATTATTTTCGAACCAATATTTTCCGAACTGGAGTCATTTTTTCATCTTGCCAGAGTGTCTTTTTTGCTTGTACAGACTATACTTGGTCCCACATAGTCCACGCAATCTGAGAAGACACTTCGCCACCGTACACTTTACATCGTAACGGCGTGTCTTCTCTGCTTGCGCGAAATGAAAGAGTAGAGAGTAATAAAAGAGTAGTCTGTCCAAGCAAAGAAGACCCTCTGGCAAGATGAGAAAATGACTGTAGCTCAGTCAATATTGGTTAAAAAATTAAAAAATTTGTCTCAAATTGTAGGAGAAATTCAGATCTACAATTTGAGACTGAATTTATAACTGTTAAATCAATATTGATTGAGCTGGAGCCATTTTCTCATCTTGCCAGAGGGTCTTCTTTGCTTTTATAGACTATAACTCCCCACCAATAAGCGGATAATTCGATTGAGCTGACTATAGCAGAGCTCGAGAGGGGAGGCCGACAAAATCCTTCCGTCGTCACCAAATCAAATCAAACCGCTTCTAGTCCAGTCGTCGGTCGTTCTAGTCTTGAGTCAGTTTAGTGACACTACAATCAGGGACAACAAACTTGGAGACAACTAGAGAACTTCTACTAACAGTGCTGGGAATAGTTCAAACGTGAGATGTTAGGATTAATATTTTTGATAGCTTTGATCTTCAATATACCTATAACAGTAGGATAAAAAACGATACTACTCTTAGTAAAGACTTAGGCTACTATACTAACAGTGGTACCGTACCGCCTCTAGTAGCCTAGTGGTACTATATAGTACAGTAGTATAAAATACAGTAGCCTAGTATAAAAAACGATACTATAAGTTACTCTTAGCAGAGACAATGTATTATTAATATATGTATTAATAATACATTGTCTCTGCTCTTAGTAGAGACTTATTACTAACAGTGGTATCGTCTCTAGTAGCCTAGTTATGCATTGTTAAAGTTTCTTCAAACTTCTTTAATAAATCAGTGTATTCACAATTCAATAATTTCATTTCGGGAGTAAACAAAATTTAATAAAGTTTGAAAGACTTCGATAATAAATAGGACTAAATTTGATGTTAGCCTACTATAGGTATAGTCTGTCCAAGCAAACTAGACCCTCTGGCAAGATGAGAGAATGACTACAGCTCGGTCAATATTGGTTCAAAAATTATTGATTTGGTGTCAATCGTAGGAAACATTCTGATCTACAATTTGAGACCAAATCAATGTTTTTGAACCAATATTGACCGAGCTGAGTCATTTTCTCATTTGGAGAGAATTCTCATCTTTTATTATTATTATTTAAATAATAATCTTTAGAATCCTAAAATTATTCTTTTTTAAATTTTTAGAACGGAATGGGTCAGAGTATTCCAAAAAAATTTAAATAAGCGGGCTTAAAGAACATCCACCTAGAAAGATTAAATTTCCAAAATTCATTAGAACGATGTAGATAGATTCTAAAACATTTTTCAATTTTAGAACATAATTATGACTTGATGCTATCCACAAATTATATGTTTATATATAGTAGGCTACACTGAAAAATGTGCTTGTCTAGTGAATTAGAATAGAGACAGACCAGTTAGTGAGTTTCTCTTCCATCATTTTTCATGAAACATTTGATAATTTTAATTTTCACTTGCGCTCCTCTCACCTCCACTACTCTGCTATTGCACTAAAGAAAATCATGTTTGACCATCGTAAAATTACGTCATCTCACTAGACCAATGCAATGAAATCCGAACCAAAGTTATAACAATAATTAATTCGAATCTCAATTATTATAATTATCCGGCAGTTGGTGAGCTGCAATGTCTAATGATTTTTCCAAAGCTTCGTAAAATGACGAAATCTTACGGCAGTTCAATTTAATTGGTTTTCATTTCATGTACAATCACTTAATCAGATCTCTGACTCTTATCTCCTTCTTATTTTATTCCGTGATCAAGTAAGTGTAACGAGATTAATCAAAGTTATATATACTGTGTTCAACAGATATCAATCGTCATTGGTGGGATATATTGGCGAAGTTTGAAGAGATAACCACGTTGATAAGAGATGACGGACGTGTTGAAAATTCTCCTAATCGTGCAGACCTTAGCTGCTTCCTCTGTGTTGAGTGAAGGTGAGTGCCGACAGGAAACTCATCTAACTCTGGCCGAGCAAAGAAGACATTCTGGCAAGATGGGAAAATGACTTCAGCTAGGTCGATATTGGTTCAAAAATCATTAATTTGGTCTCAATCGTAGGAAACATTCTGATCTACAATTGTAGTAAAAAGTCTTACAAAAGTCTTAAATTGTAGAGCAGAATGTTTTCTACAATTTTAGACTAAATTTGTAATTTTTGAAATAATATTGTCTGAGCTTGAGTCATTTCCACATCTGGCCAGAATGTCTTCTTTGCTCGACCAGGCTATTACTTCCATGTCACGAAGTTAGTAGGCTAAAGCTGACATGAAAAGTTCGTGTTGAAAGACATGTCACGTTTAATTATTATAGAGAAGAATAATTTTGAGGATTCTTGTCATGATAGGGTTCATGTTTTTGTTTATTATGATAGAGATTATTCATTTTAATGTATTTTGCTAAATTGAATGCATGCGAAAATATCCTCTCATTACTGCGCGATTTGTTCAGACCTAAAAACGCACTATTTCTGAAATAATTTGTAGCGAATGAGTGTTTTTATTCTGCTTGTAAAAATGTTTTTTACATAAAATCATTTGCTTCAATGTATTAAGAAATCTCACATTTTCAACGTCCTTACAAGAACGCATGCATGAAGAACCCGAAGGGATCTATAGGATCCTAATGATTATTTCACTTCAAATTTCTACAATATTGAGTATGAATAAGAATTATTTCACTATAGAATTTAATGTGAACGGATTATCTCTATATATAAAAGCGAAATGGCACTGATTCATTCATTCATTCATCACCAGAACTAGAAATCCACTGAACCGAATGCGTTCAAATTTGGCAGGCATGTTCAGTTGGACGTTTAGACGCGCGCTAAGAACGGATTTTAAAAACTTTTCAAGGATACGCCAAATATTTTAGTTTTTCTAGAGTTTTTCGGCGTTCTCCTCATTTTTTCGCGAACCAATCGGTAGAAAATGTTGATATTTGGTGGGCAGGTTCAGATAAGGTCTAGAAATGTTGTGTTAAATATTTTCAATCCGTTCAAGATTACGCCAGTAATGCCAATCATAACTGTAAATTCAATGGTTCAGCGAGATTATAGATGAACTAAGAAGTGAATCAAGTTTCAGACTATGTCCGAGTTTTTATAGCTTTGAACATTGGCAATGAAAATTTTATTGTAACTGAATATCGAAATGCATTTTAAATTTCCAGCGACTTTATTGTGAGGCGACGTTTTACTCCTCTCCTCATTCCCGGTCTACACTTCCCGAAGTGTTCTTTGAACATAGCCAATCAAAAATTCAATGATGTATATCACTATATTCACCATATAAGACTACCTCTTGTGATATATCAATGATGAATATAAGACTATAGTTCAATGGTTGATGAATGTAAAAAAATATCAAAGTGGACAAAATTGAGCGAGTCCAATATAGTTGACGGTATTTTTTTCATTTTTGAAGAGAGACTAAGATAATTATTTACCTGAAGAGAGAAAACAGAAAGTCATTTTCGTTCAGTTCAATGACAGCCAGGAATTGGGTCAATACTAAATAGTTTAATTTACTGCCGTAACGAGCGACCTCCTGCTCCTCACAGAATAGTCGGTTTGAAGCAAAGAAGGCATTCTGGCAAGATGGGAAAATGACTCCAGCTCGGTCAATATTGGTTCAAAAATTATAAATTGGTCTCAAATTGTAGATAAAAATGCTTTTTGGAATTTTAGACCAAATTTATAATTCGTAAACCGATATTGACCGAGCTGGAGTCATTTTCACATCTTGCCAGAATATCATCTTTGCTTGAATGGACTATAAACACTAAGCAGTATAGCGTACTGTAGCGCATATTGTTGGCTACTTCCTGATTTTCACCTAAACAATTATGGGCTGTGTAATTATTCAGAGTTTTTCTAGACATTCTAATTTGCCAACATTCAATACAATGATGTTCGATTATACAGCCACCATAGAATGACTTCCGATTCGTCCATTAATTTTTGTTGAAGTTAACTTACGTTAAATTAGGTACATAATTTCAATGCTGTTAAATTTAATTCTTATTTGTGCAACCGGCTGAAAGAAACTGATAAAGACAAACTTCAATAATTTCCGATCAAACCAGTAACATATTCGAATACAGACATTATGAAAGTTTTTAGATGTCTTAACCTTCAAGACTATCAGAAATTGTAGGTTTGCCTTGAACATAGTTATAATGAGCTTATGATGGTCCATAAAAATTTCAAATTGCTTTAATTTGTTATGATCACAAAAAACTGTAGGTATTTCAACGAGGATTTTTTCCAATACCGAGTCTGTTGTATTTGGTACAATAATCAATTTGGATCCTATATGAAACGATATGGTTTAGATCTGGAAGACAGATTATAGTAATTTATTATTAGAATAAATTCTAGGTTGATGTTGTGTTCCAGTGTTGAAAATTATTAATAAAAGTGGAATAAAAATTTGACAATTTCAAATTATATTTTATAATAATTGTTATTGAAAAGATCAAATAGGTAGCTAATCCTTTAGTTCTGAAGTGAATTGTCTCCCCAATAGAAACAATAATTTACATCTTTACAGTGTAACAAATCCATATAATTAACGTATTGAAAATAATCAATTTCAATAATATTGTTTCAATGTTTTTAAATTTAAATTTCAATGTTTTTATTTATGTACACATACTACATTGTTTTCTTGGATGAAATTGATTTTTTTAATAATTCCAGACAAGAAAGTATGTCACAACAATTTGAAGCATTATCAAGAACTTAAATGCACTCCAGTAACAGACCAAGAGAGTGGATGTATAGTTAGCTACGACTGTGGTAAGAAAATAACACTATTTCACTAGAACTATTTACTATTTAGAACTATTTCACTATTTTACTCTAGTGTTAATTTTTTAGAGTAATTCTCTTAGTGGATATTATTATCGAAGTTTGCTGAATTGAAGCTTTCTCCAAGACTGACATCCGTTTCAAATTATTCCTGGAAACTTCAAGTATAGGTACAGAACATGGAATGTGTTTTCAGTACAATTGTACATTATTTTTTGTTATTGAATGTATTGTATAACCTACATAATACTTATTTTCTCTTAGGGCTACTGTATTTGTTAAAACTTTAAAATAATTCAAATCAAACTACCATTTTTTAAATATTTTCATTTTTCACAACATGTTTCGGCGTTCTAGAGCCAAATTAGTGTATTTACACTTGAAAATGGCTCTAAAACGCCGAAACATGTTGTGAAAAAAAAATATTTTAAAAAAGGGTACTTTGAATAATGCACATGTATTTTATTTCACTTTCAACTATGTTTTGAAAGTATAGCCAAATAATTCCACTTGAATGTAATTTTGAAGCTAGCAGTTTTATGAAAATTTGAAGATGATGTTTTTTCTTTCACTATTTTTGAAAAGTAACAAATTTGTATTTTCCAGGTTCGATAGCCAAACAAAAAGAGGACAAATGCTATTACCAAGGAAAAGAATACTCGTTTGGCGATGAATTGGTTTCAAGTGAAATACTGAGCAACTGCATTGCATCGTGTAGATGCACTAATGTAGATGGAAGGTGAGTGAAGGCTTACTACAATTAATAAATCATATAAAAAATGTAATCCTATCTCATTCACAATTTTGCGTGATTAAACTTTACACCATAAAAACGTTTGAGAAGAGAGTATACGAGCTTTCATCTCAATAGGAGTCAGAGTCATAAATGACTTTATGACTCCATCAGTAAAATGGATTCAGTAAATTGATTAGTCACTATAAATATTGCAGGAACATTAAAATCAAAGGAAATGGGTTTATCAACTCTCATTTAGATTCTAAGCCAGTGGAAGGAGTTGAACTAAATAGAGAATTTTTCTTATCAACCCTGACATAGTTTATTTGTTGTGATATACAATTATTGGAGTACGGTAATAGAGCGAAGTTGACAAATAAAAACAGTTGATGTAGTTATTGTTGAGTCAAAAAGTTTTCAACTGATTTATAAGAATTACAATAATATTGTAATTGGTAAATAAAGCACATAGTAAATTCCTCCACTTGATGATAGAGAGATCAATTTAATATTACACTTGAATATTGTTGTTTTTTACCAGTACAAAAATTAGCTCTACTATTCCAATTGTAGAGTCAAAGTCACTGTTTTTGTGAGTTTAACAAAATTAGCATTATATTACATTATTTTTTGTTGCTGATAGACAAAGTTTTCTTTAGATGTGTTTTTGATGCAGCTGTCTCTTGCAAGTGTCGTTTTTTAGATTAAATTTTTGTGTAGGTAACTTCAACTCAGCTGAAGCTAATGAAGTGCCTCAACATAACTCGGTCGTTTCTTTATAATCAGTTCTTTATAGTCAGTTTCTTTATAGTCAGTTTCTTGATTAACAATGATGTAATAATTTTTGATTCTGTAATTTTTTATTTTGTAACTTGAACATTGTTTATTTTATACATGAGTTATGACAATAAAAATTATTCTTTATATTATTCTTATTCTTATTTCATTCCAATAGAACTAATGAATACATTTTATGATACATTTATTATAGGTATCGATAATAATTATAAAAAAATTATTTTCAGAGGAAGCTTTAACTGTGCCAACATTGAATGTGCAGAAGTATTCCAGCCCTCGATCAAAAAAGGCTGTGTAAGGCAATACTCTCATGACTCATGCTGTTCAATCGGTCAAAATTGCAGTAAGTTATTCTATTTAAAACCTATACTTCAAATAATAGCTTATGACTTTTGACTAAGGCTACAGCCAAAAGAACCTCCATATCAATCACAATGATATCAGTTTTTCTTCGGAGCTCATACAACGAAATCGTTACCGGTATATTGGGTTCCAATCTTCCAATAATAATTCAAGTCTTTTCATGGAGATTGAATTCAGTTTTTATCTGAATACGGTCAATAACTGAATAATAAGCCTATAGTAGGCCTATATCTGTTTCTCGAAAAATGCATTGTTACAATAAAAATAATACTGTATATAATTGAAATTCGTGATCTGAATAACAGTTCTTTATTGTTATGTTTTCAATATTCTGCTTGCTTATTCGCCCTCATAGATTATAAAGTAGAAAACAATTGTAGTTATTATTAAAAATAGTTTAAAACAAACTTATATGGAAATAGTTATTCCTAGTTTTCTGAGACGTAAAATTATATTAAATTAGATTTACCCAACGTATCATTCATATCATTTTAAAAGTTTAATTGCAAACTTTATACTTATTTGTTAATTTGATTTTAAACTTTGTTCCTAATTGTTGTATCTGACAGGAGACAGAGAGGGATCAGAAGCCGCGGTTACTTGTGAATATGGAGGCGAGGTCTGGGAGGAAGGCCAGGCATTCTATCCCAAGGAGAAGCCTTGCAAAAAGTGCATTTGCAAACAAGGATTCAACGGTGAGGTTTCAAACGGCATTAGATTGTAGAACTAAACAAAATTGAAAACTACAGTGTATCATAATTAACTGGACATATTTTCAAAGGACAATATTGTTCTGCAATGTTGCAGATTCAAAATCAGATTCAAGATTAGTGGAAACTTTGATTCAATATGACGATACATGATATAATTAAAAAAAAACAAATTAATTTGATATGTCTACTTGTATGTGTTATCATTTGATGACTTTCAAATATTTATGAATGAGATTGAATCGAGATTAATAATTGAATCGGGCACGATCCATTTATTTTGAGCAAATACTCGAGTTGATCACACAGATATAGTCTGTCCAAGCAAAGAAGAGCCTTTGGCAAGATGAGAAAATGACTCCAACACGGTCAATCTTGGTTCAAAAATTATTGATTTGGTCTGAAATTGTAGATCAGAATGTTTCCTACAATTGACACTAAACCAATAATTTTTGAACCCATATTGACCGAGCTGGGGTCATTTTCTCATCTTGCCAGAGGCTCTTCTTTGCTTGGACAGACTATAAATGCAAAATAATATTACGATCTCCGTCGGTCAAGACGACAAGCCAGCCAATTAACGCTTCGACTAATAGTCATTTAAGACATTGGTATGTTTAGTAATTTTTTGTTTACGTGTATAGGCCAGCCTATATTTTCATTTATTTATTTATTCATTTATTTGACAGACACTGATAACTTTTGTTAACTACATAAAGATATTCAAAGTTTTGTTAACAGAAATCAGATTATCATATATTCCCTCTGTTTCTCAAGGCACATTCGTGTCACCCTACTGCGAGGACATAATTTGTGAGATGGAACTACACTATGCCGACTACATCTCAGAAGGATGCACCCCTGTCTACTATGGAGACGATTCTTGCTGTCCTATTTACTGGCATTGTCGTAAGTATTTTCACGAAATACTCCCTCTTTTTATGAATTTTATTGCTCAATACATAATTTTCTTCCATTTGATCAACTTCTAACACTCTCAATATTAACCTACAATTATTCTGATTGCACGTTTTTAGTTATTTTGAAAAGTTATTTCGATTTTTTCAAAAGCTGGAAAGTATAGCCAAAAAGTTAGACGATTCTCTGACTGATGTAACCTACTAATACAAAGCTAATGTCTCTTTTGATTTTTAAAACATCACCTCTAGGCCCAAGGTTATTATTGTCTGTCCAAGCAAAGAAGGCCCTCTGGCAAGATAAGAAAAGACTCCCGCTCGGTCAATATTCGTTCAAAAATTATTGATTTGATCTCAATCATAGGAAACATTCCAATCTACAATTTGAGACCAAATCAATATTTTTTGATCCAATATTGACCGAGCTAGAGTCATTTTCTCATCTTGCCAGAGGGTCTTCTTTGCTTGGAAGGACTATACCAAGGTGTAAAGAATAGTAGTATTCTATGCACCTTGGGTTATTACAAATTTGAAATGTTGGAGCTGTTGGAACGCACAAGGAGCAGACGAAGCCACATTTTTTGACGTCAGCAACAGTAAATTATTATCGTCAAAGTTATAGATAAAAATGGATAAGAACGAATTGACATTTCTGCAAATTATTTTGTTTGGAGACCTGAATTTAAACTATGTAATACGAATCGATATAATCTTATTATTATCATCGGACATTTATGATTATCATAAAGGCTTTGCCTAATTATTGTAAAGATTATGCCTATAAAATAATTGTCTATTACTATTTATTTATTCAGATACAAACACACAATCATAATAATTATATGATGGGGAAGAGAAAACAGGCACAGGCCCTTTACTATCTCGATCCCAATTTTGAAGAAAAATTCAGGATGAAAGAACTTGAAAGTTTTCAACTATCAGTTTTAGAAAAGAGCATTGCTGTCGAATTTCAGTCTGTATCCAAGTCAGTTTCTTAATCAAATCACTATTCTCAATTTTAGCTAGAGTTAAGAAATAATTAATTCTATTATTTTGTTACAGCTACCAAGAATGATACAATTGTTAAGGAGGATGTCGAGAAGGACAAAGTAACAGTAAAGAATAAAGATGGTGAGTCAATTTTCAAAGTTGAATTTTTTTCAAAATTCTCATATCATTCCAAGATAAATGGTTCAGGCACTCAATGTGAAGAAATTGAAATTGAAAAGCAAGTCAGTTTTAGTGTTTTATGTTTTTCATGTTTTATTCGTATAGCCAATCTATACCATATATTTACAATACAATATATTTATTTATAGTCTGTCCAAGCGAAGAAGACCCTCTGGCAAGTTGAGAAAATTACTCCAGCTCACTAAATATTGGTTCAAAAATTATTGATTTGGTCTCAATCGTAGGTAACATTCTAATCTACAATTTGAGATCAAATCTATACTTTTTGAACCAATACTGACCGAGCTCGAGTCATTTTCTCATCTTGCCAGAGGCTCTTCTTTGCTTGGACAGACTAAATCTGCTATAGATATTATTTTCTCTATAAAATTCAGCCTACCCGAAATTTTCATTATTATTTACCTCGCGTCAGAAATTTGGGCGGTGGTCGAATTACTGTTATTAATTCTCATCTCTGTCAGGACAGTCGACGAGCTATCCGCGAGCGTAGATCGAAAAGAAAGCAACCCCGTCTATAATAATTCGCTCTGGAAGACAGCTCCAGACTGTCCTGACAGAGCTGAGCATTAATATCAGTCATTCGCCAACCGCCTCAATGTTTGGCTTAAGCTCTATCAAGAGAAGCTCAATGGCCTATTAAAAATAAAATATTTATCATTTGATAACACTGTGAGGTGTTACACTTTGTGATTTACACTGTTCAGGTGTTACACTGTGTGATTTACACTTTGATAACACTGTGAGGGTTTTTGTTGATAATTTTAAGTGTGATACTGAAAATTGAACATTTTCTGTTCAACAGGCGCCCCAAAATGCAAATTCGGCAATTTGGAAATGGAAGTCGGACAAAGATTGGCCCCGCCCATAAGAGAAAACTGCCTGGAATGTTCTTGTAAAGTTCCTCCATTCCTGTCCTGCGCCATCAACATTGAATGCCAAAAGAAAAGCTAATTATTTATTCATATTATCGAAGAACAAACGCACCTCATTTTTTATTGAATTCCATTATTCATCAATCATAAACTAATTACATTCTAGTAATTTTCTAGAACTATCGTACATTCTAGTACTTTTTAGCTTTCGTAAGTATAAATATATGTATTTTACTTTTTAAAATAAACATATTTTACACAAATATGTTTAGCTCATTGTTTTTCAACAGCCCTTCCGTATTCTCTAGCTGTTTCCCAAAACCTGTAGCCTATTTGAAATAACGAGCAGAATTTGAATGATTGGATTTTTTTGGATTTTGTGCTAATGTTTTGCACATTTATTAACATTTTTATTTAGTGTTTCTGATCAGATCTTCATTGTTAACAGTGAACTCAATCAAAATTCAGGATTTTGTAAAGTGAAAAGTGTTTTTAAAGTTAAAATTGTAATGCAAACATTCAGCAACCATCATCATTCATTCACTATGTAGCCTAAACATCATCATCCACTTATCACCTTTGCTTAAAATACTTTATATAAGTCGCAATTGTAACAACAAATAATAAACTTATAAATGAGTAAAATATATTTACTGGTTGTAAATGAGTACAACCAGTATTAGTTTGAAATAGTTCTATGTCATGATTATGAAATAGTTTTTACTAAATAAAACTTTTTTATAGTTTAATACCGACCTTAGATGTGAAAATGAATCTTTGCACCTACTGCGATTCAAGTTGAACGCCTTGTTTAATTACCATGTTTAATTCAGTTAACTTGAGAATAAATATTTGAAAGAAATATTAGATGACCTTAGATGAGAAAATGAATCTTTGCATCTCTGTGATTCAAGTTGAATGCCTTCTTTACATGTTTACCATGCTTAATTCAGTTTACTTGAGAATAAATATTTGAAAGAAATATTAAAAAAATAAAGAAATATTTGATAAGAACATACTTCAATCAGACTACTGTGATAGTTTTCAGCTCTGGCTAAATTTGTAAACAATATATTAGATGAAAATGGCACTCTTTATTTGTCAACAAAAAACGCAATAAATCGTAATGATTATGAAATATATATACAATATACCTTAAACATACGGAAATAGTATTTTATTACACGATAAACGTACAGTTACAATCGTGTATGACTGAATTTAATTCAAATAATTGTACTGCAGCCTAAATCAAATGACAAGGGGAAAAATAATAATAATTTCAACTCCAACAGCTCTTATCAAAATAGTTTTTAATTTTTCGAAAGCTTTTGCGAATAAAGCATGCAAAGATCTGAATTGAATACAAATCAAATCGTTTCTTAATCTAAAAAAGTTACGGTATACAAGCTCAGTGGATAATAATCAAAACAACGATAGTGTACAAAGATCGGTGAAAAATAACGGACAGAAAATTTAACGACCATAAAAATCACGGTCAAAAAAATAACAATTAGTGAAAAATAACCATTAGCGAAAAAATAACAATCAAATTATCAGTGAAAAATTACTGTAACCAAATAATCATACGTTAAAAACAGGAACAGATTTTTTGAAACTTGAAGTTTCGAGTGTCAAATGGGGGTGATGATATTCTAACAGTACGACGTGTTAAATTTAATATTGACAGTTCTAAAAAATAAAAGTTTTTTTTCATTCTTTCACTTGCCTCTACCTCGTCCCCTCTTGCTTCCCGCGCCCCTCCCCTTAGAAGTGGATGCTTCACTCTTCTCTTGGCTTTTGGCCGTTTTCTTTTTAACCTGAAATAATAAATTGGAATTAGTTTCAGAGTTCCATTGTGCAAAGGAAGACCTCAAGTCATAATTTTCATTTATTTATTCGAGAAATTATACAATAATATGGTAAAAACACAGACATCAAAGTCCAAAACGTCTTTTTCTCAAATTTTGATAAATATTTAAAATAATAAAATAGATCTCTATTTTAAATAGTTTAGCTTTAAAGTTTGAGCTTTTAAACTTTGTTGCAACAGGATTCAGCTTAGCAGAAATTGTTATTTATAGTCTGACCAAGCAAAGAAGAACCTCTGGCATGATGAGAAAATTAATCCAGCTTGATCAATATTTGTTTAACAATATTATAAATGAGGTCTTAATAGTAGATCAAATTGTTTCCTACAATTTGAGATCAAATTGATAATTCTTGAACCAATATTGACCGAGCCTGAATCATTCGCCCATCTTGTCAGAGGGTCTTCTTTGCTTGGACAGACTGTGAAAATAAATTAATAATCATCACTCACCGATATCATAGCATCCACTTCGATCGAGTCCTTGTCTTCGTTATCTTCATCCTCTTCGGCTACCGTCGGCTCTTCTCGGCCATCTTCGGCAGCCAGCAGCAGATCGTCATCGGCCCCTGCCGCGCCTCCGCGCCCTTTTTTGGCCACAGCGGCCACTGCGTAGGGCGGCGGTGCAGCCGACTTGTTGTAGGCGCGTGTGAAGGCAGCTTTTACCTAAAAGTAATTAATTAAAATTATTACAACTTCGATAAAGTTGAATTAAACTATATACAGTGTATTATGTATTCCGGAGTATTGTTACTGGGTTGGAAAAATATCTAAATATCATTATTTAACTGTCTGTGAGTCCTCAATTTCTTACACAGCCATTTTTTCAGCAGCAATATTTTCAAACCAACTTCTTTTGTCTTTTTTGTCATCTTTAAATCCTGATTTTGTTATTTTTGGGTGAGATTTAGAGACGAAAAAGTTACTGTACACTCTTAAGAATTCAATTCTCAACAATATTACATAATTCATAATACGGGTCAACAATAAGGTATCGTACTGTACTCCCTAGTCTATCCTCCTTTGGGAGATTGACTGTTGTTAGTAAAGACAGTCAGTCGTTTCCCATTTCTGGAGGAATAGTAATTGTTGCATTACACTCTAACTGATTAACTGTATGTTATTCAGAGGTGTTCTACATCTTCACTTGGTTGTGAAGACTGGCTTATGGTTGAGAGCATGGACGTGCTAACCACACGTTACCTCTATCCTGGTTGATGATTATTCGCCTGCTGTATTTTCTGTCCGGGCTGGGAGGGCATTCTGGCGGGGTGGGGGTGGCTTCAGCTCGGTCGGTGTTGATTCGGGGGATGTGGGTTCTATTGAGAATTTATGGCTTTTGGGCCGGTATTGGCCGGGCTGGAGTCGTTTTCCCGTCTTGCCGGAGTGTCTCCTTTGCTTGGATGGACTCTGTGGTTTGGTGAATATGAAACTGGCAACCAGCTTGTAGGCCTAGGCCCTTCATAGGGCTGTTGCGCCATTGACAAACGAAAAAAAAACTGTACTCCCTTCGGAGTTGAAAAATTGTGTTTCTCTTAGCATATTGGTGATATACAATACTACAGCTGATGCCAACAATTAAGGCGGTTGGCGAATAACTGTTATTAATGCTCAGCTCTGTCAGGACAGTCTGAAAGCTGTCTGCAAGAACGGAACGGTTCGCTGAGGCTGTTCTAGACTCGATATGCTTTCGCAGACCGCTCGCCGACCATATTAACAGAGCTGGGCATTGATAAATCATTCGTCAATCACTTTAATTTTTGGAACTAGCTCTACTTTGCACAACAGACTTGTTGACATACATACATAATACTAAAATTAAATGATAAAATATGGAATAACGGATGTAACATCTTTAATTAATTTTTTTTAATAATTTAATAAATTATAAAATATGGAATAACGTGTGTAATATCATCTCACCTTGCTTTCAACTTTGGCCATGGGGTCTTTGGAGTTGGGCCATCGACACAGTTCAGACAAACTCTCCAGATCGTCTTTTATCAGGTCGTAATTTTTGAGAGCTTCCAGCGATTGACTCACTCCATCGCTGCCTTGTTCCACCAGTGGCCTCACTATTAGATCACGCAAATGTGTACTGTAGTCAAGGTTGATTGCTTCCTTACTGGCCGAGACTCTGAAATATTTCAATCAGGTTTTATTCATAAAGGTGGGCTAATATTGATTTCTATTTATTTATTCATTTTACAGAAACTATTAAACTTATTGGTTAAAAGCACAGACTAATGTCCAAAACATCTTTGTACCAAGTTTTGATGAATAATAATGTTTGAAACTAGGTTATATATTTTCGTAGCACTTCAATTAATAATTTATAGTCCAGGAGATTTATTAATTACAAAGATTAATTTAATTACAAACATACGTTACACATAGTGATGTATATTTGAGTATACAGGATGTTTCAGGAAAAATGTGCAATACTTCTCAGGCTGATTCCTTACACCAAGTAGTGAGAAAAGTTTTCTTTAAAACGCTTTGTTACCGAGATAACAATGGCAGAAAATTGCCAGTTTTGAAAAATATATCAATTGTCCTAAATTTTAGAGTCTTCATTCAGGTTCTAAAACCATCAATCACTATAGTCCATTCACGATGGCTTGAGACGAGATAAACAAAAGCTCTGCATGTGTGTGTGTGTGTGTGTGTGTGACATAAACGACATAAACAAGTCACAGCAATGCCGAAATCCCGAATTTTGGTGTCGGGACTGTAACCAAAGCATTGACACAAAAACTTTTACTATAATTGTTTGTTCATTTTAGGTTCATGCAGTCGAGAGACAACCGAAACAAGCAATTTCCCAATGTGCATCTATAAGAAAGATTACTTAAAGATACTTATTCTGAATTGCCTACAGCAAAATTCGGGATTTCGGCATTGCTGTGACTTGTTTATGTCGAGGATAAAACAAAGCCACTCAAATCGCACACACACACACACACACACACATGCAGAGCTTTTGTTTATCTTCTCAAGCCATCGTGAATGGACTATAAGTAAAATTAGCTGTGGAATTTAATCAACCCAGTTAGAAATATGAAACTTCATTGGTTATTGAGATAATTAGGAAAATACGCGAAAATAAGACAAAATATACGAAAGGTAGTACAAGTGAAGAAGTAGTACAAGGGTAGAAGTATGTACAAGGGTAGAAGTATGTACAAGGGTAGTACAAGTGAGTGTTTAGTTGTTGTTTTGCGATTTCCGATCGCGATTTCTGAGATTTGCATAAGATTTACACAATCGCCACCATGTAACGTTTTCTTCAGAATTTGACCATCTTCAACTTCCATCAACTGAAAACACACACTTATGGTGTCATATCCAGTTATAACACTTAATTGTTGAAAAATTGTGATCATGAGTCTTTCACTAAATAAAAAATCAATGTTCTGTGAAATAATCAGTAAGCTAATCTTCAGACTACTTTAAATACTGTAATTGGAATAAAAAATTACCTTAGCCTAGTGTGGACTAGCAACTCCTGTTGTAGCCTGTCCATTTTGTTCCTCGATGAATTTTTGCCCAACCACGCCGGAAAGTTGATCTGACCGCCCATGTGACCTTTCAACACGTCTCCCGGCACTACAGATGAGAACACAGCCTGAGGAAGAAAATTGAGAATTTGTTTTTGAAAATTATCAAGGAACTACTAATGAAAAATTTCAGAAATAGTTTTTTTTTCAATTCTCCAGTACTAGCCTATTACTAATAGGTAAATAATTAATTATGACAATTACGTTGTTGATAATCCACTATTTGAAATTAGAATTCTATTTAACTGATATTTGAGGTGTTTAGTTTGGGTCTACAAAGATTAACATTACAAGGCATAACAAGGCATTTGCACAATAAAAACAAAAATAGACAGATTTTGTCACGTTACTTCTAGTATTTGAATACTTTTTACAATACTATCATGGGTTCAAGGCGAAACCTAAGGTTGAGTGGTAGAAAGGACTTCCTAGTCCTAACTCCGCCTAATAAAGGATATTTTCATTTCATTTCATTTCAAACCTACCCCATTCATCCTCAGCTGGACAGATGCTGATACTTTTCATAATATTATAGTCTGTCCAAGCAAAGAAGACATACTGGCAAGATGGGAGAATACTCCAGCTCGGTCAATATTGGTTTAAAAATTGAAATTTTGTTTTCAAATTTTAGATCAGAATGTTTCCTACAATTTGAGACCAAATTAATGATTTTTAAAACAATATTGACCGAGCTGGAGTCATTTCTCCGTCTTGCCAGAATATCTTCTTTGCTTGGACAGACTATACTATTATGAAAAGTATCAGCATCATTATAGCTTTATACTATTGTGAAAAGTATCAAAATACAATTTTTTTTTCAAAATACAAAATACAAAAGTAATTTTTACATTTGTACTCATTTGTGTTTCTATAATAAACAAATACCACAATATCTCATAACGTACATTGCATTTGCACATGCTGTTCTATTCATGTATTAACTATCTCGCAACCTATATCTCATTATGACCAACCTAACTATCTCATTTCTATATGAAATGAGAAATCTAGTGAACAAGAGATGTTTGGTTTGGGAGATTTCAAATTCTTTAATACAAGTACTTTAATACAGGAAAAGCCATTTACACAAGCTCCGTTATCTATTTATAGTGTGAATCATCCGCCTTCTTCTGTTTTCCTTGTTTATTAACAGGCCCCTGAAGCTTCACGGATTCTGCTTCATTGATTCATTACAGAATTATGATTGAGAAAGTAAAATAACATTATTATCTGACTGCTAATACAGTATATGATTGGACTACATAATTTGAATATAATATTACCTGTACTGGTAGTAATGACCAAGCGTTACGACTCCTTATAGTTCTATCAACAAGGTCACCGTTACATAAACTTTCAGCAGCTTTGGCAAACACTTCCATCTTCTCTTTTTTGTTCAATCTGTAAAAATTGTAGATTTAGGAAAATACTTTATAAAATAAGGCAAAAATACAATACAAGGTCAAAGAACACTACAAATTTCCCACAATAAGAAAATGAGATCAAAGTTATGGCAACTGCTTGAAGAATAAGTTTATCCCAGCATTGTCAAATATTTCCAGATAGATAATAGTAGATCAAATTCAATACAGAACCTAAAGCCGCGTATCAATGGCACATGCCTCGGACTGTCGATACCGGGTTTGCTTGCAGCGAGGTAAACGCGGCGCACAATTCGCGGCGAACAGTGTGCTTGTCGGTAAAAGGGCCGTGCTCAAAGGTGCCTCGCTCCGAGGCGTGCGACAAATGGATACCTGTCCTGTTTGCCTCGCCACGCACAACGCACAAATCTACAAACTAACCTCAAAATTGTACCCCACTCCTATGCATCTTTGTGATTCAGAATTCTATTTGGATGCAGAAAGTTTTAATAGGCAATATACATAATAATAAACAATGAACAATGATTATAATAATGTTTTAATAATAAACAATGCCTTAATGTTTTTACTACAGTAATATTGAGCTCCAAAGTCCAAATGATCAATTTTCAGAGCTTAGTTGCCTTGTCTCCCGCTTGATGGCGCTAGTCAATTTGTTCGCGTGCTCGCAGCGAGCATGCGAGGTTACAAAAATTGCAGACCACACATGCCTCAGCCTGGCATGCCTCGGACTGTCGATACGCGGCTTAATAATACTGAAAGAATACTATAATCTACAGATTTAAGAAATAAATTTATTTTAGACTATTATTAGCAGTTCAAGTTGAATGTAGACTAAAGAAGATAATAAAAAAAGTCACAAAATAGTTGATGATTCTAACGATGTAATTATTAAATTATATGAAGACTATGAAGACGTATTTAATATACTACCTTACGACATTAAAAGATTCTAGATTAGTTCAATCAACATAATTAGCATGAGGAAATATTAAGATGACTTACTTGGCATGTGGTACGACGTTCAAGTAGTTTTCTTGTACAAAGAGGGGCGCAATACTATAGTCGTGGAAAAACAAATCACTCTTCTCGTTGAACGTCATTTTCTTCAAATCTTCTTCCGAGAATACCTTGCGTAGAACATCCCAAGGTCCCTGAAAACAATAAGCGGAATGTAAAATCTGTATAATATCAGAAAATGAAACTTCTTAAAAATGAAAAGATAGCCATTGAGTAGATGATACTAGAATATTGTTGAGTGAAAGTATAGCATTCTCCCGTCATTCTCATACATGGTTCATGTTTCAAATATAAATTGAATTAAATTATCAACATCAACAATACAACATTTTGTAAAATTTACACCAATCAACAAATACAGCAAACTCCAGCTAAATTGGAGGATACATTTTGATGATCTGTCAGGACAGTTGTCAAGCGGTCTGAGAAATCATATAGAGAAACCTCAGCTAAACCGTTATGATGTCGCAGTCTGCTTTCAAACTGTCCTGACGGAGTTGAACCTTAATAACAGACATTAGCCATAGCCAACTTAGGTCAAGTATTTTAGGTATAATAATAATTATTATTATATCATTGCTTTGGTTCATCAGTGAAATGAGTAGTGAATTACTGAAGTTCATCTATTCTATTAAATGCTTCATAAACAGATTCAAGTCTTAACGTAAAAATCCTTGGGTTATTCTTTATTCTTTCTTTACAATTGCGACTTGGTTTCCAAGTATTTCAAGCAAAGGATGAATGAGTGATGATGAATGATGATGATGAATGATGATAATGAAGGTTTAAGATGTAGGTTATACGTCTATCCACAATGTCCACTTTCACTATGCTCACAAATTTCAACTCACAAGAATAAAAAAACCATGATTAATCAAATTAAAATTTGAAAGGTTGGTAAATGATTCAAAACAGCATCAAAAATATCTAAAATGATTTGAAATTATCAATTCTCACTTAAAATTTCAAAGCCAGAAAATAGTCAACAAACTTTTAGTCTAACAAACCTTTTGATTTTAGAGAATCTTTCCGTAATTTTTAGAAATAATGGTTGAAAGAACAATTAAGAAACCGAACATCAGCGTTCATAAAATACTTGTACCATAGAGAAAATTAGTAAAATTGAAATAATGAACATGAATATTGAAACAAAGCTTTAATAAAATATTCACAAGCCAAAGATTTTATGAGGGAATAATTCTCAGAAAAAATAAGTAAGATGTAAATCTAGTACAATTCTAATAGCTCAAAAAAGCTCTTTAAAAAAAGAAATAGTGTAATAATAAAAGTAAAAATCACATCACAGCTCACAGAATTGCACAGAGGCGTTACCTACAGAAGAAAGAGAAGTAAGATCGTAATGGACAGAGTGAGAAACATAGCACAGGACTTACCAACTTGACAAACTTTTCGGAATTGGGCAGTTGGCTATCTTTGTTGGCGGCTAACACTGACAAATGGTTGAGAATAAGTCTGATGTCCTGATCTGTGCTCTTGATTATGTCGTTCAATTTGTCCGGCGCTATCTTCAGTCCTTCTTTGTAGCAGATCGACATCATTGCTCCCTAGAATATTAAAAAATCAATTAATTATATTATGAGGTTATTTTGCCGGTGGAACTTCCTTTTGGGACTCCCCACCAAATATGGCATACGATAATAACAATAATAATAAAAAATTATATAATTCTAATGCGCTGGTTCGTCTTTCGTAACAGACTGATTTGGTCATATCATATTCTTGTTCAGTAATAATTTTGTAATTCATTCATTCATCAATCACAGCTTACCTTGATCTGTTCAACCCTCGGTCGACTAACCCTCAGGTCGAAACAGTAGTTGACCAGCGAGCGCATCTTAGGATGGTTGCGGTCGTTGCACATGCAGATGATGGGCACGTGGGCACTCTTCACCAGCTGAATCAGCTCCTGAATGCCGCCGCGGTCCTCGTTGCCCGCCATGCCGTCCACTTCGTCCATCACCAGCACGTGGTTGCGGGTCATGCCACCACCTCCACTGCCTCCTAAATAATTCATTTAAATACAAACGATCAATTCTTCCTTTTTCTTAGGCCGGTATTACACGATAATAGTTCTATGATCATAGTTGATCATATGGAAAAAGATGAAAATATGAATTCGTACATTCATCTTTCATATGATCAACTATGATCATATAACTATTATCGTGTAATACCGGCCTAAGGGCAACTTTATCAATTTTTTTCCTTAAAAATAGTAATCACAGAACCTTTTTTAAATTAGTTTTATTTGACTATGCTCAAATAAAACTCATCATTGTATTCTATTCTAATAAGCATAATCTGATTCCACTATGAAGATAACATCCTCTGTAGTAATGAGATGGTCATAGATTTGGCTTTTTCAACAACATTCCCACCCAATTGAATGAGAAAACACGCAGCATTCCTTCTATTGCCATTTCAATCCTTAGTATGCATCTCATGTCAACTTGACAGTCAAGTCATCTCATTCAACTATGTAGATAGCATCCTCTGTAGTCATGAAATGATCAAGGATTTGGCATTTTCAACTATATTTCTACCCAATTGAATGAGAAAACATGCAGATTTACTTCTATTTCCATTTCAATCCTTACTGTACTGCGTTATCTTAGTATGCATCTCATGTCAACTTGACAGTCAAGTCAAATCATACAACTATGAAGATATCATCCTCTGTAGTAATGAAATGATCAAGGATTTGGCATTCTCAACAACATTCCTACCCAATTGAATGAGAAAACATGCAGATTTACTTCTATTTCCATTTCAATCCTTACTATACTGCGTTATCCTTAGTATGCATCTCATGTCAACTTGACAGTCAAGTCAAATCATACAACTATGAAGATAGCATCCTCTGTAGCAATGAAATAATCATGGATTTGGCATTTTCAACTATATTTCTACCCAATTGAATGAGAAAACACGCAGCATTCCTCCTATTTCCATTTTAATCCTTGCTATACTGCGTTATCCTTAGTATGATCTCATGTCAACTTGACAGTCAAGTCAAATCATACAACTATGAAGATAGCATACTCTGTAGTAATGAAATGATCATCTATTTGGCATTTTCAACAACATTCCTACCCAATTGAATGAGAAAACATGCAGATTTACTTCTATTCCCATTTCAATCTTTACTATAGTGTGTTATATACTTAGTATGCAAATGCATCTCATGTCACCCGACAAGTCATATCATTCAACTCTTAACACAGTATCCTCTGTAACAATAAAATTATCATGGATTTGGTATTTATAATAATTCATCTATCCCATTGAATAAGAAAACACGCAGCATTCCTCCTCTTCCCAGTTCAACCCTTGTTATACAGTTTTGCTACTCAACAGTTTTGCTACAGGTAACGAAAGACGACCGACCTCTGCCGTGGCTGATAGCGACTTCTGGCAGACAACCTTTCCGGTTATGTCATAAATTTTGTCTTGTATTACTAAATTACTAAAATGACAACCATTTTATTTTGTTTTTCATGGATAATCTGTATATTTTTCAACATGATTGTAGGGTATAATTTTGATTTATATTCAATAAAGGCATTTTCTTTCTTTCTTTCTTTCTAACAGTTTTGCTACTAATCTCTTGTCAACCTGACAGTCAAGTAATCTCATTCAACTATGAACATAGTATCCTTCGTAACAATGAATTGATAATGGATTTGTCATGTTTAACAATATTTTCACCCAATTAAATAAGAAAACACGCAGCATTAGACTACTATGTTACCTGTGAAAAATGGAGCCAAAGATTTACTGGACAGCAGTTCTGACACCTCCTGGTGGAGCAGCTTCTTAGATCGAGTGTCGGACGCATTGAATTCCACCATATCGAAACCGAGTTCCTTACATACCAGATGCGCCGTTGTTGTTTTACCTGCAATCAGACATTGATCATTCATAATTTATTCTAAAATACATTTTTGTGAAAACAAATGAAAACAGGGTCATGCCCTAAACTGCTCCTCTACCAGTTGATAATATAGGTTATGTTTTATAATGGTTATATTACAAATTTCCACTTCAAAAAATATTTCTACTTCGAACAATTTAGAATTTTTAAATCAGTTTACTACAAAGTTTCAATAATATACACCTAATAAATGATTCAAAACATTTCAATATTTCAAACTTACATCAGCTTCACTAAAGTTAGATAAAAAAAATTACTAGTTAATTTAATCAAATACAAATCAACCCAATATTTCGTTGAATTTACTCCCGGATTATCATTTCTTGTAGTGGAAAACGTTCAACAGAAAATTGGACTGTAATAAAAAATGTGTTAGAAATATCAAGGACTATGCATGTTCTTTCTTCCACCAAGTACATTTATACAGGTATTATAATAAAACATTATCATTATAATATCATTCATTTCATAAATAATTAACTACACGTTACACTAGATTAGGATATAGCTGACGACCAAAAAATATATAGGCCTAAGTAGTTTAGTCCTTGGGCGCTCCAACAGCTGATGATGTCAATAAGAGTTGTCATATAGCTGGGCGCTTGACCTAGGTGATGTTTTTGAAATCAAAAGAGACAATAGATGCATAATATGAGCTGTTAGTAGGTTAAGTCACGTACAAGAGACAGGCGAAGCCGCTTGATTTTTCAAAGTATCAGCTATAGAGGATACATAGCATCAGCAAATTATGATATTCAAGTATTTTTAATTTTTTTTTATAAATAATAAAATTTTATTTTAAGCGATTAAGGAAGCGATTTTTGAAGCTCATAAATTGAATTCAGAGAAACCGGTCACCAGTACACCAGTGGTGGCATAGGCACGTAGCTTATCTAATCTCACCGATTAGACGCTCTCTACCACTGGGACAAACCGCTTCCCTATCCATAACAATGAAATAAGTAATGTGCTGTGATTAAAAACCATAAAAACGATTGATAGCTATCATAATATAGAAATTAACAATTTTTTTTCAAATTAAATATTATAAAATATTTCTGCCTACCGTACCTATTCCAGGAGGACCAGACAGTAGAGCTGCTTTGAAATAGGCACCGTCATCATCTTTTGCCCAAGGGCCTGAAAAGTAATATTAAAAAAGATATTATTTGCTCAGGTGCATACAATTTCATCAATTTATTCGACTCAATTCGCTAATAAATTATTACAATTAAATTAGGCTACGCACCACAAATATGAAATCACTTTAGAAGAATGGAGAACATACAGAGTGGCGCTCAAGTCACTCGACAGATAATAATTGAAAGAAGAAATGAAGAAATCAGCGACTTTTGTAACTTTTTCTTCACTCTGTACATTGATACTTTTATAGTCTAATAATAAAATTACTATATCAGATTGAAGAGCGTGTTTCATAAAGCTTAGACATCCAAAATCACAAGTAGAATGCCGAATTCACACTGAACGTCCAAAGCTCAATTTTGTGTAAAACGTATGACATTCACAAACAAGACATTTAAAAATCAGAAGATAACCGATTTCAAATTTCAGTAGGATGTCGTTCGAATGAATCAACGATAAACATTTGAAAATTGAGTCAAGAATTGAATAAAACTTGAAGACTTTACATAAGTTACCACAGTTAAACCAGTTAATGTGATATTCCAATGTGCTTCTTCAATTATGATGTGTTTTACTTAACAGGCCACAGTATTACATACATCATGAGAGTATACGAAATAATATACTGTAAAATCACTACAAAACGAATAATTATGATAAATTACATTATTAAGTCCTCTTCTATTTATTTTTTGCAATACAGTATATTATTCCATTATTTTTGTAGTCTTGTAGGTTTTTTCATGATTTGTTTACTGATAAAAATATTAGCAACTCCTGCGCACAGGATTTTTCCTTGCGGGTGATTTGGTTTTATATTCAAGTCAAAAGTTTCAATTTTAATATGTTTTGTTTTTGATAACCTCAATAAATTTGATTTGAAGTTCCCCATAACAAGAGTACTCACGATTTTTAATATTGCTTGTCGGATTTTTATATTGTTTTGGGGCACTGAGCCACATCTCCAGCGAACAAGGAGTAAGTATATAGATACGCGAAAGATGTGGCTAACTGCCCCGAAACGCACTCGACAAGCCAAGCACCGAAATCGTGAGTACTACTGTCGAAGTAAAAGTTAATAACCTAAATTATCATAATCATTATCAACAGTTCAATTAGGATGAAGACAAGAGTATAATTTTTCAACAAATATCGTAACTCACTAGGCCGCTGCAGCTTCTTGCTTCCGTTCTGATTGGCATGCCACCTGGACAGCCAGTGTGTCAGCTTCCTGGCCACACTCTTCTCGCCCTGCTGCCCGATCAGCTGTTTCATGCTGGCCGGCCTGTACTTGTCCACCCACAGCTGGCTAACAGCTGGCTGAGGCCTGTCGAACACCTGTTGACCAAGTGACGAGGAAGCTTGCGACGATAACGACGACAAAGACGCCTGCGACGAACTTGAATTCGGTTTCTTTCTGTCGCAACCTGGAGAAGACGACTGACTCGAGTCGGTTTTCGGTTTCTTCGAGTCACGAGGTGATGAAATAGCGTCGGATTTCCTTTTTGACCGATCTCCATCTTGGTCTCTTCGATTTTACATCTTTTGGCGTTTGATGATGTTTCTGGCTCCACTTTTCTTTTCTGTGGACTATTTGCTGGCATCTACGGTAGGAGAAATAACAATAATTAATTTAATTAGATCATGGATGAAGAAATTTCAATAAACCCCGTTTCCATAACTCTAAGAATCGTACAGGCACAATTAAGATGCAATAGAAACACGCATAAGTTACAGAGCAATGCAAAATGGTCAGCAGATTTTTAATATGCCTTGCTCCATACTACTATAGTATTTCCAAACAAAGAAGACCCTCTGGCAAGATGGGAAAATGACTCAAGCTCGGTCAATATTATTTCAAAAACTATCAATTCGATCTCAAATTGTAGGACACAATTTGATCTACTATTAAGACCACATTTATAATTCTTGAACAAATATTGACCTAGCTGGAGTCATTTTCCCATCTTGCCAGAGGGTCTTCTTTGCTTATACGTGTTTCTATTGCATCTTGTGCCCGCGACTTGTAGTAAGGGAAACCTAAATCAAGTTATATTTGTGATACGTGAATGCTCGACTATTTTAGGATTCACATTGGAAAAATCAATCAAATACTTGCTTCAAAAATACAAAATATTTTGTGTACGGTAGTTCTTTCTCTGCATACAATATCGAAAAGGATAAGGAAATTGTAGCCTATTTGTTTTGAATGAAAATAGTGTTAATTCAACTAATAATGGTTTATATTGGTTTGGTTTTATATTCAAGTCGAAAGTTTTAATTGTAATGTTTGTTTTGCTTTTGAAAACCTGAAAATAATAATTGAGAGAAAAATCCTGTTGCACAAAAATCTGACAGAATTTCAAATAAAAAATTATGTGAACGGAACCTATGGAAGAGACAGATATAACCTCATATTATAGTACAATGAACACGCTATCAATTTTGGTTGAATTAAACATTTTCCATCAACATTGCTATGATTTTTAAAAGCCATGAAATAAGTTATACAAAACGTTACATGATTGCTCGATCATTCAATGGTCCATGCTCATAAAAATCATTGGTCTGGAAGGTGGCTAATGAGTGTTAGCTCAGCTCTGTCGGGACAGTCTGAGAACGGTCTGCGAGAGCGTTCGGATCATTTGAGGTAGGTCGCTCCCAACTCAACAGTGCTTTTGCAAACCACTCAGCGATTGTTCAAACTGAGCTGATTATTGATAACGGACTTCGCCATCCGCCAACTTACCCGGCCTTGTTAGAGGTAAAATTTAATTTGAGCTTTGAAAAATTGTTAAATTTGAAAAAATCACTCACCTCTTCATCGCTACTTCCGCTTTCCGACATATCTATACAAGTATTTCTCGCGGTTTCAACTTTTTTCACTTCAGGAGATCCTTTACTTTTCTTCTCACACGTAATCGCTCTATCTTTCTCAGGAGAATGTTTTGTTTTACTTTCTTTCTCACTCTTTTTCTTACCTTCTTCTTTACCCTTTTTCACTTCCTTTTGAACAATTTCGACTATATCATCACTGTCACTGTCTGATAAGTTGACCACAGAATTTGACACTTTTTCTTTCTTATCTCTAGAATCTTTCGATTTGTGTTTCGAAAAACCATTCACTTCTTCTTTCTCTTTTTTATGATCACTTTTCGATGGAGAATTATGATGTTTTTCTTTTTTACTCTTTTGTGATGGAGAAATATCATTCTTCTCTTTATTACTCTTTCGAGATGGTGAACCGACGTGTTTTTCTTTAGAACTCTTTCGTGATGGTGAACTATCGTGCTTTCCTTTATCACTATTTTTCTCCTTTTTCTCTTCACTAGGACTCTTTGTCTCACCATTACTTTCCTTCACTTTCTTTTGCTTGTCATCTGATTTGAGTTTTTCACTTGAGCCAGCTTGGGACGAAGATTTATTTGTGGCTTCTTTGATCATTTCCTCAACAGCATCATCGTTCAACTGCATAAAAATATCATCAAAGCCATCATCGTCATCATTATTCAGTTCGGGTTTGGAAGGCTTCTGAAAAAAGAGAAGAAGATTTTAAATTACTAACCCCTATCTGAACTGGAGAATGACAAGAGTATTTGTAAATGATTCATCACGCAAGCATTTCAAATACCTAACTGAACTGAAAAAAGACAAGATTATTCATTAACTATTTATCAGATAAGCATCCCAAACGATATTCGAGAAAGACTTTAATAGGCCTACATTGAAAGCTTATGAAAAATAGAGAGGAAATCCATCTCAATAGAAAAGAATATGAGCTCAGAGATACATTTTGATTGGATTTAATTACACAGAATTGAAATCCTAAGAGTTTATTTCATTTTTTAATTTAATGAGAAATGGAGAAATATTGTTTTAAAAACACTTCTGTGGTAAAAACAATGTAGTATTTATGTATATCATTCATTTCCACTACTTTTTATTTGACATTGAGTTTAAAAACACTTTTATATGTAGTAGAAAAACACTTAGGTATTTTGAGCAGTGACAATCGTTTCAACCGTGCTGTGGTCTTCATTAGACTTAAAAACAGTTGAACAGTTAACTCTTCTTCTGAAAAACAGTTGATAGGCTAAAGAAACAACCAACTGTTTCCCAGTCTTAGTCCGATGAAAAGTTGAAGACAAACATCAAGTCAAAACTACTGTCTATACTCAAAGTAAGTGTTTTTACCTCTCTAAAAATAACCTATAACCTATATTTTTTCAACTTATTCACCTAAATTTGGGAAAAAACGTTTTGGGCCGAATTGCCTGTGTTTTTACCCTTCATTGTGATCTCTTGAATAAATAAATAAAAATTTTTCATCAACTCAACGTCAAGTTAACTTATAAGCAGTAAAAACGAACTTACACAACACAATAACCATGCCGAAAGGAAAAAAAACGTTTCAACCGTAGAAGTGTCTATTCTTGAACAAAATTCAGCTTGCAAAAGAGCTGCTTTCTCAACTGTTCTATTTTCTAAGAATAGCAAACTTACTTATAAAATGTTAATAAAATATAATCATTTATCACAGAAGTTATTACACCAATGCTTACCTTGGTTGGCTTTGGTATTGCAGTCTGCTTAACCGGTGCACAACTAAACACATCTTCAGGTTTGGCTGGTTTGAAATATTTTGATTTTTCCACGCCATTCACTGGCTTAATTTTATTCACTGTAATTAAAAATTCAAGTCTTAAATAAGTAATAGGATTGAGAATTTATTATTAATTTCAAACTGACCAGACTTTTGTACTATTACATCAGATAGAACCAATCATATTCATCAAAAACAGTAAAATATATTATCTTCATGAAAGCCTGACAAGACATCAATCACACCTCAATTTCCACATGAAACACAAAAAAAAACATTTCTGACGATATTAATTCAATTCTAACAAGTTGTAATTTATACAAAATATATGTTTAATGTTGGGATTGAATGTCAAACAAATTGCTCTTTTTAACCATGCAAGATGAAGAGCAAATGGATCTCAAAGTATGTATATTATTAAGCGCTCATTAAACTTCATTTTTATTAAATGAATGGGGGATTTTCATTTTTCAGTAGTCAAAAGAGAGAAGTAACTTATCTGCTAGTCACATTATCCATTTCAAAATATATTTTTTGGAAAACACTTACCAGTTGGAGATTTATCTTTTTGTTTAGAAGTGGATATTTTAGGACTATCGTCATCGGATTCTGAATCACTTATAACAATCTTTTTGGCTTTCTTCTTTTTTTCAGGATCAATATTTCCAACACTCTTCGACGAAGGCGATGGCCTGAAGAAGCTTCTTATATCCTGAAACGTTTAAAAGTAGCGTTTTAAATTAGCCTAATTGTTGATCAAAAATTCAATGACCTGCAACAATACGTTTCATCAAGGCTGTTCCCTCAATAATATATTTCACGTGTCATATTGGGACTCATGGATAATATATGACTGTGTTAAGATCATTTTGACCGCATTATTTTTCACACTGGATAGATATTGTTGACAAGTTATCTACAGCTGCCTGCACCTTTATCACTATAGAAACCTTTCGAAGAAAGCTCTTGAATTTGGGAAATCAAATTTTTTATTTGTATATAATAAGCATCGGATGAGAATTAAATGAACATAAGTATGCAATAAGTGATAGGTAGCGTAAAGTGACCAAATCATTGTAGAAAAGCAACTCAAATGATAATTATGATCTCATGTCATAATGGACCTACAATAGAATAGAATTACAGTACTTCAAGCGGAAAATATAATGCGCGTAAAGCAATGCATCCATTCATATGTCACATCTAAACCCTGTTGAATGACAGGTAAAGAGAACACTGTCAGTAGGCTACCTATTAAGTTACTTCAAATAAATCTGATCTAATAGCTCATTGAATCAGATTTTGATGGGGGAATTCTAAGCTTAGAAATGATTGAGCATAATAAGTTAAATTCAATAAGTACGAATAGTGTGATGGATTAAAATTAAAAAGATTTTTATCTATGGCAATCAACATAACCTCAAACTGACCATTTTTAATGTAGAGCGAAAACAAGAATTTCTCTTAGTTATTTATTCATACTAATTCACTAATAAATTGCAAATTCTCGATATTTCAGCTCAAGAGCAGGAAAAAGTTGAATTACATTACATTATTAATGACAAGGACGAATTCTATATAAACAAAAACTTGATTTCACACGCTTCAGCCTTCAGCTGCGAGCAGTAATGTGTGTGTGCGTGTGCGCGCGTTCATTTGGCGCGCAGCACGAACTACCAACCTCTTTAGAAAAATACAATCTACAATACACCCATCTACAATACACTCATAATTATTATTATCTTATAAATTTTGAAATATCTAGTAATTGGTATAGAATTTCCAATGACAAAATTTGAATTTTTCAAACTTTTCTTGTAGATTCCCCGATGGGATGCTACAAAAGTGGGTGTATTGCGATTGCTTTTGCGTTGATTTTATTTCAAAACGACAACAAAAATATCTACGAGAAGTACGTATCGGTTTCTTGATCAATGTTCCAAACTTGGAAGCTTCTTCAGAATGCTTATAAAAAATTTCATTAAAATAAGAGCATGAATCAATAATTACAGTATCGTTAGTATTATGTCAGTTGTTGTAGATTTAAGTGGAGAAAGGTGAAAGTCAAATCTTGTCAGATGCATGCAACGACAAATTAGGCCTAAAATTTGACCCTTTCCACTTTCTGGTGGAACTCTGTCGTGGTCTCTGAAAGACCATCCTTTTTTGTCGCTGGTAGCTGTGACCAGGAAATGTATTGGCTACAACTACAGAGTGGAGTGATCAAACTGAGTGAAAGTATGTTATGGTTATGACCTTTTGTATTGTAATGCCCCAACACTTGTCATCATCTGTTTTAGCAATATTGAAACTTGAAAATACTGTAGCTGAAGTGATATTTTGACGCATCAGATTTTGTTTCGGTAAAATGTTATGATCCTGTCATCAATCGTTGGGTAAGTTGATTCAGTTTCATTGAAATTATTATTCAACATTTCTAGTAAATTAACCTCTCTTGTCTCTCAACAGTTTGTGTTTGGCCAAATTGAGTTTACAGTAATGTACCTTTTAATAATGAAAGTTCAAGGGGTTTGGTTATGAAGCTCTAAACTTAATACAGTTGCCTACACTTTTAATATTCTGGCTACAATTCCTCTTGATACCCATACCGTAGCTCCTCTGCTACGAATTAGTTCACTATTGAGAGATGCCCACAATACTTTGCCGAAAGACTTCGTCAATCTTCGTATTTTCTTTCAAGCAGCTACTTTCAGATTGCTTTTGTGGAATGAATGACTATCCGAAAAATATGTGGAAATTACTTGATTTATAAAAGTTTCAAGCATTAACTTACGAGTTGATTACGAATAAGTTATTATGCATTATTTTCTCACCACTATCTGAAGCCAAATCATTGATTTGATCATATGGCACTGATGCCATTCCATAAATAGATTCATTGATATCCTACAGATATGGTCTATTTAGTTTCCTGTAAATTATGAAGAAGATAATAATTAATACTAAACTATAACTCAAGTCAAAGTTAATTATCAACCTAAAAGTTCAAAATAGAGCACTCTAACATAATAACACCTTACTCAGTGACTTATACAGTTTGTCAGGCATAATAGGTAAAAAAAGTTTCAAAGTTTCATACTTTCTCAAGCGCGTCAGGCAGTTGTACTGTACATCCTCTTTTTATCAGGTCCAATAAACAACCCAACTTATCTATCTTCATAGCCGGCACCCAATTGTTGTTTCCGGGAGAGCAGGATAAAAGATTTTCTTGTTTATGTGGTAATTTTTTCGACACAAATTAGGCTAGTGATGATTGAGTGCTTGAATTGGATGTGTGCTCAAATGCTAGGATATGCGGTATCGGTTTGTACTTTCAACTTATTGTAATTTGTCATCTCTTTCACTTTCTCATCACGAGTTGACGGATGTCTTTTGGCAAGTGATTGAATATGAAGTTTTCATTTTGATTTATTATGGAATTGGCTATTGGAAGTCGTGTGGTATTCACACAATAAACGTCAGCGTTCAAGGTTTCTTTTGCTGACATGTATCACAAGAATAATGCATTTTCAATTGTATTCTATTTATCAAGTTTTTTCAACTTAATTAACTATTCTATTCTATTAAGTTTCTCGTTTCCCATATTTATCAACTCTAATAGCCTACGTATTCATAACTCATATTTCAGTTATATTAGTTAATGTAAGAAATTATTAGTTGTTATTATAACAACTATATTAGTTGTTATTTTAGTTAATACATACCAAATCGATAAATATACTGATCAAATATCAGTATAAATAAATAGTAGTATTAATTCAATAGTAGGTCTTCTTTGGTAGTAATTTTATCATAAAAAACAAGATAAAAAATTCAGAAAAGAACTAGAAACCCAAGAAATCCTATATTGTATAAAAAACATTAGGCCTACCTATACAATTACAAAATCATAATATTATAGTTTTCACAAATAAGGAACTTGCAAATAAAAAATTATGGAAACGCAAGTCTCGTTGGAGTCAGCTATTAACGGTAGGCGCTAAACATCAAGTTGTTGGCGAATGTCTGTTGTTAATGCTCAGCTCTGTCAGGATAGTCTGAAGCTGTCTTTGAGAGTGAATTAGTATATCTAGGGTCGCTCTCGTTTCGATGAACTCTCGCAGACAGCTCGCCGACTGCCCTGACAGAGCTGAGCCATAATAGAAGTTATTTGCCAGCCACCAGTTCGGTAGGAATCAGCTGATACCTGTGACTAGTTTTGCAAGGAATCAGTGCAATTTCCTATTTGAACAGAGCGGTATAGTCTGTCCAAGCAAAGAAGACATTCCGACAAGATGGAGAAATGGCTCCAGCTCGGTCAATATTGGTTCAAATATTATAGATTTGGTTTCAAATTATAGATCAAAATGTTTTATACAATTTGAGAACAAATTCATAGTTTTTGAATCAATATTGATCGAGCTGGAGTCATTTTCTCATCTTGCCAGAATGTCTTCTTTGCTTAGTTCCTTCTTCAGAGCAGTGGATATTTTTCTAAAGTGAAAGTTCTATTTCTACTGCAGTTTGTTGTGCAAGATGGTAGTCGGCTTCGCTGGGATTGATCTAGCTTTGCCTATTCGGTCAATGATTATCAGTCATTGTTCGAACTTCGTAGTGTATTGTTTCTAGAAAAAGGTCTGTCTATCAGTGTAATTAACAGCATTATCGATTTTTCAAATATTTCTACCTATAAGCACCTTTGAAAAAATCGTACATCGACTTGAACATGTAAGCAAGCCTACATCTAGTAGTCACTTTCATTATTTCCTATTATTATAATACGGTACTAGAAAAATGCCCATTACGCTCTCTGAAGCCAAAAAGTTGGATGTTCTCTTAGATGGTTGAAAGTTCATCTGTCTCTTGTCCTTGTTGTAACTTTTTTACAGCTGAACAGCTGATGTAAAGCATCTATTGTATCTTGATGTCAAAAACATTTTCTAGTTGTTGCTAAATGACCATCCTTATTGACAATATCAGCTTTTCGAGCGCACAAGGAGCAGATGAAACCGCCTACCTTTTCAGTGTCAGCTAAAATAACTGATCCTTCAGCGGTGTTGGTTATAAAAAACGTATCATCAATTATTCAAACATTATAGTTATAGGGAACAAAGAATTATCGACTCTTTTTCTTCATATAACCTACTTTGATTCCTGTAATCAATCTTATCAGTTTTATGTGTACTAAAATATTGTTTTTTACAAACTTATCACAATAAAACTACCGTATAATAAGGTTTTTACATTTTTAAAGGTAACCATTGAAAGGTTGAAATCATTATTGGACTAGAACAATTACTTCATTCTTATACTTTTAATTATTGTTTTAATGGCTATGTGTATTTCATTGGTGTTGGTATTGCTTCTCCAATCAGAATACCTACCGTTGTTTATTGTCGTGACATTGATTTAATTTTTATTACAATTTTTATTAGTGATGAAATATTGGTGCAAAAAGTTTGTTTATTTCGTTCTAAGTTATCGTGAATAGGGTATAGTGTATGGGAACATTATAGCTGACGATAAAAAGTTAAGCTGTTCCATCTGCTCCTTGTGCGCTCCAACAGCTGATGTTTTCATGTAGAGTTGTCATTTAGCTAGGCCTAGGTAAAGTTTATGAATCAATAGACTCGATAGATCCATTAAATCAGTTGTTAGTAGGTTACATCACGTACAAGAGACAGGCGAAACCGCCTTAATTTCTGGCGTCAGCTATACCAATGCAGCTTAGTTATTGTATGTAATCTGTTGGAAATTTTGATCTTCACCATACGGTATGAATTATGCTAATTTTGTGAAGGTACCAGTTTTGGAACAATAAATTTTTGCAGTTTTCGGTTTTGTTTTAAATCGTTACAGACTGGATAATAGAATAAAAGAAACCTGTTGAATAAAATAAAAGAGAAAATGCTTGTTAGTTTTCCAGCAGTTACGCCAGTTTTGTTTATACTCTGCCAGGTTTTCTGCTCTACTTATTTCTTCAGCCTAGCTTCTATTCTAAAATAATTTCCACCTTAGATTGGCGCATTTTCTTCTCTTCTTCCTACTTTCCTTCATTTTATCATCTTATCTTCTCTTCATCCTCTTTCTCGTTTTTCCATCTTATTACTTTACACAGGTTTCTCTTCAACTTGATGATTAGGCCCATCACTACGTAATACCAGTCGATAAAAATGTGCACTGAATTTCAATAAAGTTAATGGATTTTTAATTACTAAGAAACCTGTCTAGTGTAACCGATTCTTAAATTCATCCAATAGTTTTCATTTTGAAATGGGAAACCATAGTTGGTTAGGTATTATTTCTTCTCTCTTTTCTTTCCAGCACTCCCAACCATGAAGTCTGTGTTTTGTTTAATGTGTCATTGTTATTGTACATTTGGTTTTTCTCAAATTATTGTATTTACTTTTGTCTTTTGTGTGTTTTAATAAAATTGAAAATCAAAATTGAAATGACGTTGGCAAATAGTAACTGGTTAAATAATATAAAAACACCCTTTTCGAGCCATTTTCATAAGTTTAGGACTCTAAAAACAATAGTTTTTGTATCAATTGTACTTTTTGAACTTGTTCCCAGCACGAAATTATCTCTGCATTAATCACGTTTTAATTTTAGGAAATGTTTCATGTTAATATTCTCTTTGAATGACTTGACATTACAACATATTTACTGGAAGACAGTTTAAGAATGTTATGAGATCAAGAAAACAAAAAGAAACTTTCTTTCTCCATCTCTCTTATTCTTTCTCTTCTCCCACTCCTTCCTTATCACTCCTTCTTAACCACTCCTCCTTCCTTTTATCACTCCCGCTTTCTTTACGTATATTTTCTCCTTCCAGTTTCAGTTCAGCATCCATAATCCTTCAAGATCCTTCTACAGTTTTCTATCTTGGACTCCAATCTTCTAGTATCAACGTATTATCATGAGTTTCTTGTTATTTGTTACTTAATTGTTTTATATTGTATAACTTATATTTTTGTAAGTTGATAAACAGAAAATTGATTTGTTTAGTAGTTGTAAATGTGATATTATGGTAGATGAATTGAAAAAAAACAAGAAATATCAAACCACAGATTTTTTTAAAATCGTGATACCACGTTTCCATCAATCCAAGTTTACCAAAGGTTGATAATGGTGCAGCAACCGAAACCGGTACCTAGAGTTTAAATAAATCTAGGGTTTGAAAATATCTTGTATTCTCATCCAATTTATGTATAACTAGCGCAATATCACCTTCACAACTACTCAACAAGAATCAAGTAATGTTCATATTCTTATTTCCCTAGCTAATGTTATAATAATTATAAGTGCTCTGTTGTTTGTTAAAAGATTCCCCTAGCTAATGTTATAATTATAAGTGCTCTGTTGTTTGTTAAAAGAATTACTTGGCTGCTTTTATTCTACATTATTATAGCACCTATTAAGAGACTAATAAGCTATTCTATTTCAACTTGAATTTATATAGTTGTATCAAGCACAGAAGAGCCTCTGGCAACATGGCTGCCATTCACTGCTGCCAGTAGTCGAAATGATAGTATATATGATAGTATAATGATAGTAAATTCCAGTATAACCAAATTCAGGAAGAAATAGTACAGGCTTAGACTATTCTGTCTCAGTTCATAATTATGTTACATTTGTGCTAACATATGTCAATAATTAAAAAAATAAATGAAAAAAAAATTTTCATTCGTGGAATCAATATGGATACAATTGATGCAAAAACGGTAGGTTGGCTGAAGTGATTTTACCCTGGAATTCTAAGTTCTGCGCATGCGTAGTTACACTCTCACTTCCCTCCGCCATCTTGCTAGAGGCTTTTCTGTTCTTGGCACAACTATACCAGTAGTTGAAGCAGGTATGAGTATGACCAATTGGTTATTGACCAACTAATTTTTACCAAAATTCACATAATAAACTTCCTGCTGTCAACAATGATTCTAATTTGAGTTTTTTTTTCATTCTCAAGGATGTTGGGTTGGAGTGAAACAACAGTCTTCCATGCTGTGACAATAATGTAGAATATGACAATATTGAAAAATGGCTTCGGCTAATTCATCTTTGGATGGCAATAGCAATAGTGGTAAGTAGATACAAATATTAATAGAACGTTATTCATCTAATTTTTGAAATTGCTATTCGAGCTTTGCAAATGTGTATTGCCGATGTCACGTAGTTGGGCGGTTGGCGAATGACTGTTATTAATTGCTTCGGGTTAATGTACTTGCTTCGGCAGTACATATACTATACTAAATTCTTTGTCAGGACAGTCTTAATCTGTCTTCGAGAGTAACTGGTAACTGGTAATTAGTATAACTGGGAACGTTCTCGTTCCGATTCACTCCCGTAGACAGCTCACTGACTTTCCTGACAGAGCTTAGAATTGATAACAGTCATCGCCAACCGCCGAATTTCGTGGTGTCAGCTATATCAGTCTGGTATTGAATTCATTCATTTATTCAATAACTAAAAAAGATCTATAAATATGTATTGGTATATTTTATATGATTAACTCAGAATAAATTAGAATTTTCTCTTGACGAATTGTTTGATATTGGCTAAAATTAATTTATTTGACCTATATTGTATCCTTAGGTCTGTAGGACTACTGTCTATGTTTTCATAATTTGGAATAAAATTTTAACTATGATTAAATTTGGTGTTACGGTATCAGGCTGGAATTGTTTTCACATAACTTCTTATCTTTGTATGCGATTGTTCTATATTTTTCACGACTGATAAAAAAATATGATTGGAAACATCTTATCATCATCGTCTCATCATCTTTCCAATTACCCACGCACAAGCCAAAAGCTCATGTGGGCCAAACCTCAGCAATAAATACTCTGAATTCAAATTTACCAGTACTTTTCAAATTTGAATTCAAATTTACCATTTCTATAACAGTTATATTTCTGTTAATTTTCATAATTTGATAGAAAATTTTTTCCGAGTGGCTACCTACAAGAATACCTCATGGTATAGTCTGATTGAGCGAAGAAGACATTCTGTCAAGACGGGGAAATTACTTTAGCTCGGTCAATATTGGCTCGAAGATTATAAATTGGGTCCCAAATTGTAGGAAACATTCTGATCTGAAATTTGAGATTGAATTTATAATTTTTGAACCAATATTGACCGAGCTGCAGTCATTTTCCCATCTTGTCAGAATTTTTCGTTGTTTGACCAGACTATACAACAAGCTTCTTAGATATATTTTAGTTTCGAGTGATGAATATAATTTGCTGTAAAGTTTTGCAATAGCTTTTCCTTACGTATTCTCCGATGTTATCGATTCAATGAGACATTGTAATAGGCTAATTATTGTCATTGTAATTGTTTTACAGACAGCCTGCCGCGTAATTTCTCGTTATCTAACAATGAACGCAATCGCACAGCTCATTCTAATCAGGAACAAGAAAATTCCCCCCGAGACTACGATGGCCTGAAGCAGCAATGCGACATGGCCATGCACGAACTGCAGCTGTTAAGGCGGTAAGAGATTCATTTTTGTTCGATTTTTCTAAACGTTTTTATTGTTACCAAATTCAAAATTTGCACCATTCCCACTTTGGAGTTATTCGATTAAACGTATCTTGTTACTTTTTCATGGTTACAAAATTTAAATTTTGAGAATTACGTAGTTATTTTATGGCCAGACACATTATATGCCACTAGATTCACTATAATAATTTCGAACGATATTCCTACCCAATTGAATGAGAAAACATGTATAAATCCTTCTCTTCTTAGTTGATTCCTGTGAGTTCTGATGGAGAATTTATGGCTTTTGGGCTGGTATTGGCCGAGCTGGAATCGGAAGCTGCTCCATACTTGGGGAAATAAGGAATAAATGGTTGAAAAAGAGGAGAATAGAAAGAAGCATAGTAATTGATTATTTAAATGGAAAATGCTGGCAGAGTTTAGTGGGGTTTTTGAGGGAGGCTTTGTCTTACAGGAAAGAGCTCATAGACGAATTCAATTTTTAATTTGTAAATAATAGATTGGACTAAACGGCAATACTTCGTTCGTTGTTAATTACTAATAGTTACAGTTGAATTACTTCAATGGGATATAAGTTTAGCGTTGATCGCTTTTTATCTTTATTTTGTTGTTATGTAGATGGTAGTTTGGATATTAATCTCAATGTTATTATTTTATTGTAGGCCTGATAGAATCTATTAGGATGGAATTTTATTTTCAATTAGATAAGTTAGTGTTGGATAGATGAAACAAGAATAACTCTTATAATTATTACCTTATTTTTATTTATTTAGTTTTTTTCTTCTTTTCGAAGCGATCACTAAGAAAAATTATTGTTGAATATGGAAAATAATTTGTAGTTTATAACCAAGTTTATCGTTTCTGTTTGTTGTTTTTATTTATTTTTCTATTTTTTCGTGATTTAAAAAAAAAACCAGTCACATTGTCGCTTCCAATCGTGTTTCTACTCAGATGTGTAAGAAATTCAAATATTCAGAACTGAAGAATCTAGAAAAAACAGAACAATTCTCTATCAACCCGGCTGACGGCTACGGCTAAGCCTAAAGAACGATTTTACTTAGACAAAAGAAATGATGAAAATTTATTTAAAAACATTTTCAGTGAATGGCATTATTAATTGATATCAATTGTATCATTTTCTTTTGTGAAATTTGGAATGTGCAAATAAAGTTCTATTCTATTCTATTCTATTCTATTCTATTGTTACCAAATTCAAAATTTGCACCATTCCCACTTTGGAGTTATTCGATTAAACGTATCTTGTTACTTTTTCATGGTTACAAAATTTAAATTTTGAGAATTACGTAGTTATTTTATGGCCAGACACATTATATGCCACTAGATTCACTATAATAATTTCGAACGATATTCCTACCCAATTGAATGAGAAAACATGTATAAATCCTTCTCTTCTTAGTTGATTCCTGTGAGTTCTGATGGAGAATTTATGGCTTTTGGGCTGGTATTGGCCGAGCTGGAGTCGTTTTCCCGTCTTGTCGGGATGTCTCCTTTGCTTGGATGGACTGTATAGTGAAGTAAATATGAAATTGGCAACCAGCTGTTAGGCCTAGGCCCTTCATGGGCTGTTGAGCCATTGAGACAGACAGGCAGACAGACAATGTTTCGACAACATTCTGATGTTCTGACAGGCTAGATCACCGGACCTCTCAGCTTGTGCTTCTTTACTTTGGGGATGCTTGAAGTCTAAACTCTAGAACAAAAGCCCCAAAACTTTTAATAATGGCTATCGGAGAAGAAACTGTAATAATGGAAAATGTTGAGGGCCGAATTTTGGAGGACATCAATGCGGAAGGACGCCATCTTCCTGAAATTATTTTTCGTATATGAGTAATTGGGTACCTCATAGCATTCAATAACGTAATTTAAAAATTATTTTTCAAACCGCAGTTTCATTTCAAATATGAACATCTTTTTGCGCCATTCTGTATAATGTGTTGTGTGTGTTTGCAGGCAGCAGAACGACACCATTCGCCGTTGTGAGCTGACGATGAAGGAGCTGGAGTACTACCGCGGCCAGCACCACGCGGCCATGACCCAGCTGGAGGCCACCACTCAGGAGTCGAGCAGTTTGCGCAGCAAGTACACCGAACTGGTGTCGGACAAACAGCGGCTGGACCGCGAGGTGTCCGAGCTCAGGTGCAATCAGCAGATCAATCAGCAGGTTAGTCATTCACTCGAGATTCGTTGTGTTTGAGGTTGGGTGCAATCGGTAGATTTATCAGCGGGCGAAACGTTTGCTAACCGTTTACACATAGTTTGGTTTACACAGTCAATCTTATAAAAACTAGAAAAACATTTCAAGAAAAACATCTCTCAATACTAACTTATATCTAAGGAGCCTGTTGTATAGTCTGTCCAAGCAAAGAAGACATTCTGGCAAGACGGGAAAATCACTCAAGCTCAGTCAATATTGGTTCAAAAGTTATCAATTTGATCTCAAATTGTAGGACACAATTTGATCTACTATTAAGACCACATTTATAATTCTTGAAAAAATATTGACTAAGCTGGAGTAATTTTCCCATCTTGCCAGAGGGTCTTCTTTGCTTGGACAGACTATACCTCTCTAAAGTACTTTCAGAAAGACGAATTTCGAACTTCAAAATATATTTTCAATGTATGCTTAGACAGACTGTACTCGAGATCTGTTGTGTTCGAGGTTGGGTGCAATTGGTAGATTGATAAGCAGGAAAACTGTTCGCTAACTGTTCACACATAGTTTGCTTAACACAGTCAATCTTAACCCCTATGTTTAGTCTGTAGCAAAAAAGACATTCTGACAAGATGGGAAAATTACTCCAGCTCCGTCAATATTGTTTCGAAAATTATAAATTTGGTTTCAAATTGTAGGAAACATTCTGATCTAAAATTTGAGGCCAAATTTATAATTTTTGAATCAATATTGACCGAGCTTGAATCATTTGCCGGAAATTGTGGAGAAATAACGATTGACTCTGAAACTTATATAGGTATTTTATAATTTTGCATTAATTCAACTTGAAAAAAATACCTAAACCAAGTTTAAATACTCTCAAATGTTGAATCAGCTTGTTTCCAATATGGCGGTGATCCATTAGTTTTGCAAATGAAAAAATCAATTGTATTTGATGAGATATTGAGGTATTTTTCCATAATGAGAAACAATAAGACATAGATATGCTTTACTCCTCATTTGCTCTTTGTAACCTAAGCACCTAACCTCAAATAAGAACTTGCTGTTAGAGTTCCTTGTAGCCTACCCAAGCACCAATCTAGCTGAGGATGGGGCAGGTATAGCCCTGAAACCATGGTACTGTTGTAAACAATATAATAAGAATTAGTGGTATTGACAATACCTGTGTCTTATTATTTCTCAGCTTTGCATATGAAGCTCAGTCTCATATCAATGAGCTTCCGTTCTTCAATTTTGGAATTTTGTACTCAATTTTGGACTGTGTTACTGCTGTGCATCAGTAGTCCGCCCTGTAAGGATCCACTTCCACTGTCTGATTGTACTGACAGTTCGATCATCCATATATTTTGGAAGGACGAATTTTTCATCCACTTACAGGTTTTGACTGTCTCAACTGTCAGAGGATGTAGACCCTTACTCACCTCGATTTTTGACGTCAGTGTGACTTTGACTTATGATTGATCATGTGCTGTTGTTGTTGATATATTACTCTTCTCTGTCTTTGCAGGATGTGATCGTACCTGAAACCAATAACGGAGACTCGATAAATCAGCACTACATAACTGCCCTGAAAAAGTACGACGCCATGAAAGAAGAGTACGATGCGCTGAGAAAACGCTACGACGATCTGATAGCCTCGCATTCGTCAGCTGTTGATAAGCTCGAACTCACTCAGGTTAGGACAAACTTTATTTATGTTCAGAGAAATTGAAGTTTCTCATCTTGTTTTGAACTTTATTCCTAATGTGTAATGTATGGTTTGATAGGTGATTTTTTACCGAGATTTTTTTTTTTATTGAGGGTGATGCCCACATGGGCTCTTGGGCCTGTGCGTGGGTAATGGGAAGGATGATGATGAGAGATGAATGGACCTACTGCTTTAGGTGGGTTCCGAACCACCGGGAAGCGATTTTTGAGGCTCATGAATTGAATTCAGAGGAACCGGTCACCGTTTCAGTGGTGGTAGAACGTCGCTTGTTTTTACTCTTTATTGCAATTTCTTGAATAAATAAAAATCACAGTATCAATAATTTTAAAACTATCAACCACAACACAAGATCCGGTTGTAATATTTATGCGGAACTGATTAGGCCTACTGAAACTTGGAAGCTGGACAACTATTCTTTTTTGGCTTAAAAAAGCTATATTTTTTAGTTGAAAGTGATTATTGTAGTAAACTAGAGAATTTTGGATACCATCGGTTATTTTGAACAACGATAAAGAGCTAACCATAACAAGAATAACCATAATTAATTTATTAGATTGTAGCTGATACTTTGATGATGTACGACCTTGATATAAGATAAATTGATACTCGTAATTAAATCCAAATTTCATTTTGGGTGAGTAATTCAAATATAAATTGGCTTTCTCGATAATTCGATGTTTAACCCAACTAAGATTAGCTAGTAATCTGGTCATGTACTTATTTGTTGAAGGAAATGGCATTCAAATAAATTGTAAAGAACACTGTTCTTTTTATTTGTTTAACACTGTTTTGTAAATTGCAATTTGAGAACAGATGAAACAGTAGAACACTTCTTATCAGTCTGTCCAATGTATAATCACATAAGAAGACAATTCATTGCCAAATTTATAAAGAATATTGTTAATGACGAAGATAAAGCAATGGTGCTCTTGTCTAACTTGATTGTAGACAAAATAAACTCTGTGTATAATTTTACCGTGGAAGCAATTAGAACGAGATCAGAGATATTAAGCATAACAGGTTGAGAGGATGAGCCAACAGTGATATTATGAACAATAAATAATTATTTATACAATTAAATTTTTAAATTTGACGTTATTACATTGAATTGATGTAAATATTTTACGTGACCTGTTATATTGTTTGTATGCATGATTTTTGACTATGACATGTGTTTGTAACGCTTTGTATGGGGTCCCGATTGCAAATAAACTTTATTCATTTATTTATTTATATAAGATAAATTTATTATTATTTATTTACTTGATTACAATAAAACAATGAGGATTAAAAAAACAGGCGTTCGCCCAAAACTTCTTCTATTCCAATCTAGATTAAAATGTTCTAGTTAAGGTTATGTCCTTTATATTATCAATATTCACTTACACAATTTCCACTCATAAACCAAACGAACTTTCAATTTAAAAACAAGAAATATTAACATTGGAATAAATTCCCAAACATTCATTGAAAACTTGAATAAAAATATTTTTCTGATGCTATGAGCAAGAAAAACATTTGCTATATTGTTTGTTTTATCATAGTTTGTTCTATATCGTTGCTAATTGTCGGTTAAGTGGAAGTGGGCTCTTGTGCCCCAACTTCGCCCACATCACTGATTTAATGTACCAAGTGGAAAAATTAAGTCATTTATCTATCCATTCACGGATACTAGAATACACGGTTAATCAGCTGACGCTTTTTTTAATTCAGTTTTTTACTACTTTTTTTGTGGGTCCCAGAAACGTCATAACTAGCTGGTTTTTGGCTAAAACCTGCGCGTGATACCTATCGTGTGTTCTAGTATCGTGTATCTATCTATAATCGAAAACGCCCCAGACCACTGAGCCAACCTCGCCGGCTTCATGTTGATCAAGATACTGATTTATTTCTACTTGAATTCGATTTTGCTTGTGATTTGTTTGCAGGAGGAGCTAGGCCGGCTGAAAACGCAGTGCGAGGATATGGCTAAGGAGCGCAACGTTGCCGTAAGAGAGAGAAACGGCCTGAAGCAGCAGTGCACGGCCGCCATACGTCAATGGGACAACGCCCTGAGGGAACTCAACGAGTGCCAGGAGGCGCTGGGCAAGGTGGGTTGCTCAGTTGCTATTTATCTTGAATTTTAATAATTCGATTAATTTTAACTCTAAGACATTGAAATTAGCTTATAAACGTTATCAATTCCTATTAACCTTTTAAATTGGATAAACTTGAATAATATGAAATGAAACACCGTTCTATAGATTGTTCTACAAATAATTTGATTTATCTATATCTATATCAGCGAAGTGGCACTGACTGACTGATTCATCACCAGAACTAAAAATCCACTGAAGCGAATGCGTTGAAATTTGGCAGGCATGTTCAGTTGGACGTTTAGACGCGCGCTAAGAAAGGATTTTAAAAACTTTTCAAATATATGCCAAATATTTTAGTTTTTCTAGAGTTTTCCGGCGTTTTCCTCATTTTTTCGAGAACCAATCGGTAGAAAATGTTGATATTTGGTGGGCAGGTTCAGATGAGGTCTAGAAATATTGTGTTGAAATATTTTTGCAATCCGTTCAAGATTACGCCAGTAATAAGGTTTTCAAAATTGTAGATGTGTTGCGGGTTGCATATCTTCCGCCTTGATACGACCAATCCTAACTGTAAATTGAATGGTTCAGCGAGATTATAGATGAATTAATTTGGAAGATATTGAATCAAGTTTCAAACTATGTCCGATATATTTCGCAAGGTTTCACTTAATATTAGCGTTTTACTATTTTTTCCAATTTTCGGAGTTTTTCTTAGATTTTTCTAGAACAAATTGGCAGAAAATGTTGAAGTTAGGTAAACAAGTCCAAATTAGGTGTAGAAATGCTGTGCTCAATAAATTTCAAATCCCTACTGAACGGAATTAGCAGGCGAGCGAAGCTGTTTTTCTCAGCTTACACTGACAGAGATTATGCAGGCGAGCGAAGTGAGCCTGTTTGACTCACTGAAACTGCTGATACTGTCGGGGGTCCAGGGGGCGGAGCCTCCTGGCTAGGCGGAGAAGGCGAACGAAGCGAGCCTGCCGGGTATTTTTTTTTTATCAATGGCTCTTTGCACAGCGGATTTCTGATAAGCAGTAGTAATACAAAATACTCAGATAGTTATATTTTCCCGATTTTCGGCATTGTTAAACTCACTTTTCACTTCCACGTTATAAATATTTTGTGTCAATGTGTTTCCTTCCTGTACGATTGTGTATCAATTTTGGACTTCTGTATCACTACTGTGTATCAAAAATCCACCGTGTGAAGCGACATTTATACAAATTGGGAGAGGAATAGTAAGGTATTTTACTGTTTTTTCCTATTATTATGTGTGTATGTCAATTGTAAAAAAATACATTCAATATAGTCTGTCCAAGCAAAGAAGACATTCTGGCAAGAAGGGAAAATGACTCAAGCTCGGTCAATATTGGTTCAAAAATTGTAAATTTGGTCTCAAATTGTAGGAAACATTCTGAAATACAATTCAAGACCAAATGTATAATTTCTGAACCAATATTGATCGAGCTGAAGTCAGTTTCCCATCTTGCCAGACTGTCTTCTTTGCTCGACTAGACTGTAAAAAAATTCGAAAAATATTACTGCAGAGACTGTATTTTCAATTATTAGCTAATACAGTTGTGATTGGACTATACACAAATTCGAAAAAGGTTGCTGCAGAGACTGTATTTTCAGTTGTTAACAAATATAATTGTAAATACCAACTAATATCTTGTGATTTTGTGCCCGCGTCTGACCGAGTTGACCCCCGTTTACAGGTGCAACAGCAGCACGAGGAGGCGATGAAAGAGATCAACCAGGCGATGGCGGTGCGCATCAAGGCCAGCAAAGACCTGAAGCGGCTGACCGAGGAGAGGAACGCCGCCATGCAGGAGTACTCGCTCATCATGAGTGAGAGGGACACTGTGCACAAGGAAATGGAAAAGCTGAGCGAGGATCTCACGCAGGCCTTCAAGAAGAACAAGGCGTTGGAGATGGAAAACAAGGAGAGTATGGAGGAGGTGAGCGTGATTGAAATTCAAGTAGTTTGATCAAGTTGTAATTCAAATTCTAGTAGATTTTTTTTAAACGAATCATCAACCCTATCATTACCCACACTCATGCTAATTGGCTTATTATCAACCCTTCAAAATTTATCATTAATCACTTCTTGAAGTAGAAAACCATCGGCAATATGGGGTGAAAACAGAAATATTGGTTTAACCTAAAATGTTTACTATATTTTAATCAAACTCGTGTTGGAAGTATACTAAGGCCTGTTCTTTCTTTCGCTATACTTATGTGTCACTAGGTAAATAATTATCACTATCTTTAAAAAAGGAATCACAAATCATACTAATACTCGCGTATTGATATTGGAAATTCGTTCTAAACTGCTTAGTTATTCATATCAAGAAATACAGATATACAGTTCAGTATGTAGTTCCTTTTTGTTTTCAATTTTTGTTTCGAATTTTTTTAAATATTCTATCAGTCTCTTTACAAATCTACTTGACTTTCTTTTTAATTGAAAAAGAGATTAAATTTTATTTTCATTTTTTAAAAATAATAATTCGAATCTCCAATTATAGCTATATAAATAAAACAAATGACTTCTGCTACTGAAATATTGACCAAAGTACTAAATAGCAGGTGAGATAAGTTGAATAAAACTGTTTGAAACACTGTGCCAAGACCGTGAATCGAACCCGCTTTGTGGTGAAGTGGTAAAGCCTCTCGGTCGGTTACCGAGAGGTACCGGATTTCTGAACAGTTTCATTCAACGAATCTCGCCCGCTATTTAGTACTTTGGTCAATATTTGCAGTAGCATAAGTCCCTCATATAGCTATCATTGGAGATTAGAACTAATTATTATTTGAAAAAAATTATGACTGGAAAAAATGGAAATGAAATTTACTCTCTTTTAAAATTACAAGGGGGAGTCAAGTACAGACTGATGGATATTACAAAAGAAACAATTTTGAACAGAATTAATTATTGTTATAATGTTCCAGCAGTTGGTGTACTGCAATATTGTAATGTAAACATTCAGCAACCATCATCATTCATTGACTATGTAGCCTAAACATCGTCTTCCACTTATCACCTTTGCTTAAAATACTTAATATAAGTCGCAATTGTAACAACAAATAATAATAATTACCTGATAATTATTTCAAATCAGTTGTTATCCTTCATTTCTATTGACCTCTACACAATTTTTCTACTTGTCGGTTGCAGAAAAAAGCACTGTCCTACCATATAGAAACGTTGAAACGGGAAATCGCTTCTGCGCTGCACGACAGAGACAAGGCGCTGAAAGAGTGCAACGACCTCAGAGAGAAGTTCGGCGAGTTCACCGCCAAAGAAGATTCGCAGAGGGAGGCGTTCAAGGCCAGATATGATAGCAACTATATACGAGGAGAAAGGTAAGTGATTGATTCTGATTTTGTTTCTTAGAGGTGGTATTATCTCAGTGTAATGGTTTAAAACGTATTCTTGATGGTATAAAAAGTAATAAACAAAGCACAATAATATGATGTATTCGAATTTACTTTCTTCAATAGCGGGAAAAGTTATTTAAGTGCATAACGCTCTAAAATTAATCCAAGATTTGTTTTAATCTTATTTCAAGGATCCAGCCCTTGAAGTGCATTCATAGTGTGTTGAAGAGCATTTGAAGTGCATTCATAGTGTGTGTTCCCTTTAGTGTGCATTCATAGATGGAGATGAAAATGACGTTCATTAAATCATATATGCTAACTTCCATTAATTTCATTGTGTTTGATTCCTACAGCTGATTCATGAATATCAACTTTAATGACATCTTCATTTTCATCTTCGTATTCATCTTTCAACCCATTATGAATGCAACACTAAGTTAGGTTCCATTTTCTACAAGAGTCGCACATGCAAATATTCCTAAGATGCAATCTTACTCTTTTAGGACTCTTTTAGAAGCTAGGAGTTTAATAGAGCAACGCTTACTGGTCAGCTGATTTTTGATTTGCATTGTTCCATATAACTACGTGTTCCTATTGCATTTTGTGCCCGTGTTTTTTAGTGATGGAAACCTACATTGAATAAATTCAGTTTCAACTCAGTATGGACTTCAACCTTCCGTTTGAGCTTCCAATCGAAAAATGAACTGTATATTTTAATTTTTTTTTATTCTGAATTAATCTTGTTATTAGTATGTGATGTAAACTATCACTTCTTCTCGACCCATCATAGGCGGATCATTCCCTCATGTATTCATGTTGAATGTGGTGGATCATTTTTCATATGTATGATGACTATGTACTATAATACCAAAATTATAAAATATAGCCTACTTTTTGGATAAAAGTTTTGACGAACCTGAACACAATAACCATTGTTTGTTGCTAGTTGGTTTAAGAAGACATTCATTCTTCTGTTGAATATTTTCTGGGGGTGGCGTAGCTGAGTGGGTTAAGCGCTAGCGTTGCAACCCAAAGGTCCCGGGTTCAAACCCAGGTCAGACCAGGAATTTTCCTCAGGCCACTTTCCCGTGTTTCGGATGGACACGTTAAGCCGTCGGTCCCGGCTGCCTAAAAACAGTCGTTAAGTCATGTCAGAGGCCCTGAAATAGATCAGGAGCGACCTGTAAACTTGGACACCAGACCTGAGCCAGCCAGGTTACACGAATATTATTATTTTATGTTCATTCTGTTAAGGCTGGGTGGTAGAATGGACTTTCTAGTCTTAATAAAGAATATTTTTATTTCATTCTGTTGAATTTCCTGTTGGCAGGGATGCTGGCAGGAAAGATGCTAGAGAAATGCAGACCGCTTCCATGGATCTGTTTGGACAGAAAGAGCGGATGGACAATCTGGATCAGGCCAACCAGGAGATCGAGAGACTCAGGAAGCATGCTGACAAACTGCAGGCTGAACTGCAAGGTAAAAATTTTAATTAAATTTGTTACTTGACAATAATCACATTCATCAAATTATTTTTTTCATGTGTTTCAGTCGTTTATAGAATTCTCTATATTATAATAAATTAATGGTATTAGCTGAGTAGCTGAGGCCCGCCAATATGGTTTTAGCAAAGCTATAGACTTGAATAACATTAGATTCCATGCTTATTACATTCAATCAGGTTTTGTCAGAATAAACAGCTTTGCATTGAAGAAAGCTGTCCTGAGAGGTGGGTAGATCTTTTCAGTTCCAAATCCGCCTGATAGAGGATGTCTTCATTTAACTTCAGTTCATGATCTGACAATATAGTCTGGTTGAGCAAAGAAAACATACCGGCAAGATGGAAAATTCTTACAGCTTGGTCAATATTGGTTCAAAAATTTTAAATTTTGACTCACATTTCAGAGCAAAATGTTTTCTACAATCTGAGACCACATTTATTATCTTGAACCAATTTTGACCGAGCTGGAGTAATTTTTCCATCTTGCCAGAATGTCTTCTTTGCTCGAACAGGCTTATATCGAGGGGTGTTCTTCAACCAATTTTACACTATCAGTCCAAAAACAAACTGTATTGACGAATCCTGTTCGCGTTTTGCAGAATCGTTTCAGGAGGCCGAGGTGTCAAAGCGACGTCGCGACTGGGCGTTCAGCGAGCGCGACAAAATCGTGCTGGAACGCGAGAGTATACGCACGCTGTGCGACCGACTGCGCAAAGAACGGGACCGGGCCGTGTCCGAGCTGGCCGAGGCACTACGGGACTCGGACGACATTAAGAAGCAGCGCAACGAGAAAACTAAGGAGCTGAAAGTGCTCAAGTGAGTTCGGAAAATGTTATTGCATTCTACAAAAATTCTACAAAAGTACTGTAGGCTACTGAGGATACGGTTGAATATCGCCTTATAAATTTATGAATAAAATAAAAAATCAAATCTTAGAAGATCTTTAAAATTTCTTAAAATTTTTAGGAGTATTATTTTCTCAAAAAAGGGTATTTGATTTTTCATTTTATTTATCAATTAATTTTAATAGCCCTAAGTTTAAAGTTTAATTTCCAAATAATCGCCTTATAAATTTATAGTGTAAAGTTCTCTTTACTCGCGAATTTCTTATATGCAGTAGTGATACAGAGTCCAAAATTGATACAGGAAGGAAGCTCATTAATACGATACATTTACAATGCTCATGTATCGCCACCATATTAGAAATAAACTGATTGCATTTCCATTTTATTGAACATTTAGAGAGCATTTGAACTTATTTCGATATTTTTAAAGTTTTATCATTTATAAAAAATTAGTTCCAGTGAGCGAATAGTCATTTCCCGTGACTTTCGGCATTGTCAACTAAGTTAACCTCACTCTGCAACCCCACGTTACAAATGCCTAGTGTCAATGAGCTTCCTTCCTGTACGATCGCGTATCAATTTTGACTCATGTATCACTACTGTGTATCACTCAACCGCCATGTAAAGAGGCCTCAATGGTTCAAAGTGTTCTAGTGAGACAACAAAAAGAAAAGTACTTTGAATACTGTTGAATAAATTCATGAGAATAGTACTGATAGAAAGTCAATTTAAGTAATGATCTAGTGGTTAATGCTGTAGAATGTAGAGACCAAGGTAATTAGAATAGAGAGGTAACCGTAGCCGGGAGAAACCGTGAGTTCTGACGTCATAGGAACCACAGCTGTGAATTTACTAACTTTTAGCGCCAGTTAGGTTTGCTTGACAGCTGTGGTTCCGTTAACGTCAGAATTCACGGTTTTCTCCCGGCTACTGTTACCTCTCTATTCTAATTACCTTGGTAGAGACTGTGTATAATCATATTGTGAACTGTTAAACTTTTGATTGGTCAGGTTAGTCAAGTTCCCCATACTTTAGCCATTTCCCATAAATTTTACATTTGATAGGATACGTGAATTTTCAACTTGAAATTCGACTATGCCGCTTTGCCAGTGTTAGTATCTGTAGTTTTGAATAGTTCAAAGTAATTCTAAAAGTAACTGACAATTTTCATCTACATAGAATTGATTTTTGTTTAGTTTCTCTTGGAAAAGTTTGACAAATGAGTGAATATTCCAAGTCTCCCTGTTGAATCTTATCAGAATTTGAAAGTTTGGCAAAAGTATAGTAAACGTATACAAGTGCTTCATTCAGAATGTGAGTGTTTAATAATTTTATGAACTGAGGATCAATTTTTGCTGACAGAGAGAAAATGGAAGCACAAATGGAGAAAGAGACTCGTATGCTGCAGTATGCGGCCAGCCACAGTTATAGCCATGACTCGGCCATCGACACCGACATGCAGGAGTGGGACACCGAAATGCTCAACATCGACCTGGTAAGTGGTTCGGAATCCACCTAGAATCATACTCGGTTCACGGAGTGTTTGAAGCAGATTTAAACTTTTTGTTACAATTTTTTGTACTTGTTATTAATTTTTTTTCACTAACAATATAAAATTTATAGGATTACAGCTTTTAAACTACACCATGGTATAGTGAATTACTCACAGGTTTCAGGAACGATGATAATTGTTTCATAAAAAATAGCTCAAAACAATCTACTCCAAAACTCCAGTCTAAGGTTGAATTTACTTTTTAAGATATGATGCAATGAAATTTGAGGAAACAATTGAAGTTCTTATGACACATGACCTTTCAATCCAACTGTTCAATTCGTTTATTATATTGTCTACATTTTTTAATGGATCAATAGCAACTTGAGAATGGCCCATAAGCTTGGGGAGTCCGATCTCACAAGGAGGGAGTTCTCCTCCCTGCACACGGACTAATCATCCACGCAGGGAGAATATTCATGTAATATGAAACACCTGTATTTTTTTGTAAATATGTTAAATTGATGAATAAACGAATTTGAATTTGAACAAGGTGTCAAATTATCTGTCGATAAACGAAAATATCAAATAATGTAAACTTCGTCTAAAGAAAAGGCTAGATATAGCTTAAAGTTGGGCGGTTTCGTCTGATCCTTGTAAGCTTTAAGAAGTGATATTGTCAATGATTAGAGTTGTCATTTAGCTATGCCTAGATGATGTTCTTAAAATCAATAGATGCTTTACATCAGCTGTTAGTATGTTACTTCAGCAAGGAAACCGCCTAACCTTTTGGCGACATCTATACAGTAATCCCGTACTACAGATGTCTATGGTTTTAGAGACTTTATACACTACTGTATACGCTTCACTTCTATTTACGAATAGAGACTTCTAAGGTTTAAGACTTCTAAGACTTCTACGCTATAGAGACTTATAAGGTTCTTCTTGGGTACAGCTATACAACTGACTTATGGGCCAACGTGTAAATTAGATTGGACTCGATTAAAAATAAGTTTATAAGAAAATGCTTGAATTGAATTGAATATGTTTGAAAATTGAATTGTTTGTTCGCAGAGCGGCCTGGGAAGCAATGAAGATTTGGGCCTGGAGCTGGTCGGCGGTCGTGATGATCCGCACTATCCCAATGACAGCGGCATCTACGTGTCATCGGTACACAAGAACAGTATTGCTGAGGGAAAACTTAAGTGAGTGCTCGTCATTTATCAGTTATTATTAAATATGACCTAACCTGATTTTGGTATAAATTGCGAGGGTAATAAATTGTTCAATTAAGATGATGGCGATGATATTGAAGTATTCGTTTGGGTATTGTGATAAATACACATCACTTTAGTTTTAAAATAATATATTTTATCAAAATTCAACTATTGGAAGAATTCAGACTGACTGTTATTTAAATTAGTTTATTTTGTTTTCAATAACAAACGTTCGAATGATAGTAAACATGATTATATTCTATTATGTGAACATTGGCTCACCAAGGGCATGAACGTGGAGTGACCATGAGGGCACACGTTCTAGCCTTAGACTCATCCATTTATAAACTCCAAATTTTTGGTAGTCTTCTAGTTCTAGTTCTTGTTCTTGTTTTGTTAGTGATTCCGTTCAGAGAGACACAGTAACGTCTCCCTGTCTAATTTGGGTTACTTTTCTGGACAGTTGTATTTCTTGATATCACAGGCTACCACAGTCCGGGTAGGATAACTCTGTGTGTCAAGGGAACAACTGGAAAGAGTAGTGCCTTCATCAGACAGGTATTTGTATTTTAAATTAGAATTATTAAAAGTCGCGGAAAAGTGAAGTGTTATCAACATGGAGAGTCAGGTGAGTCATTGTATCTAGATTAACCACAAAATGTTCCTGAGCAGCCAAGCGAGTATCCCATGATAATTTATTAATAGTAGTAAACCCCTGATTAATATAATATAATCAAAATAAATATTAATGTCCATATCTCAATTAAGAATCTTATTTTATGTATCACTTAATTAAAGTAAAATCTATTAACCATTGTTAATTATTAATTATAGAAGGCCATTTTATTCAAACCCCCCTTACAGTATTGGTCACTCGGTGAGGTTGGCTCTTCAGTGAACGTGAAGTTGAGTAACGAAACACTGTGGGTTGCTCTTGGATGGGTAACCAATATTTGATTGAATACAGCTAACGCCAAAAAGTTATTCGGTTACGTTTCCAACAGCTGTTGTTGTCATTTAGCTATGCCTAGATAATGTTTTTGAAGTGAAAAGAGATAATAGTTGCGTTACATCAGCTTTTATTAGTTCAAATCAAAGACAGACGAAACTGCCTAATTTTTTGGTGCCAGCTATACAAATCGAGTGGCCACTCGTTCTCCAAATTAAATATCTTCAAAACGTTGTCACCCTACTCTTACTGTGAGTGTAAAATTTTAAAGAAATAATTATATTTTTATAGCTATTCTCAAATTTTGGGGTGGCGGGGTGGCTCTTTTGAGAGGAGGCGATAAGCCGTCGGTCCCGACTACGACTACCTAAAAAGTATTCGTTATCTTATAATCATAATTATCAACAACATCATAATCAGCATTCCTCTCATTGCCAACGCAGACTGATAAGATCTTATGTGGGTATAACTCTCAGAAAAATATTACTTATTAATTTGTTTTTTCTTTGTGTGATTGCAGGCCGAACGACTGTATAGTGCGCGTGAACAATTTGGATTGCAGTTCGGTGAGCAAACGCATGGTGCTAGAAACAATGAGAGCCAATGGCGGAACAGCTGTCATTGTTATACGCAGGCGCAGAGTGGGTGCTAGGTGTCTATTCACTACACAGGTAAAGTTTTTTTTTAGTACATTTGAAATATATTTATTGAGTGAAAACAAATTAATCGACAAATTGTTAACAAATTTGAACTTGTTGAGTAGTGATATAATTATATTGAGAGAAAATACTTGACAATAGAAATAATTGTGTGGAGGAAATCTGTGGTCTATGGTGAAAATCTTGTCTTTTCATGTTACATTTTCTAATGTATCTAGTAGTAATGATCATTGACAAGATTGTATGGAAACACATTGATATCATATGCGGCAAGTTGAATAAAAATTCAATTGAATTGTTGAACACTGCAAGTGTTTATTTTTAAAAAAAGGAGATGTTAAATTGAGATATTATATATGTATATATTGTTTGAGTTTAGCACTGTTTAGTGGAGAAACATGTAGTCACGTCTATCGCAAACCTTGAAGAAGTTATAGCATTATAAACTTTCAATTTAGTATTGAAACAATATAAGTCCCGGGCAGTTTGTTTCCTTTAGTGAATCTTTTTTGAAAATTTTCGAAGATGTGTACTTTCAATTCAATTGAATTCTGACGATTGAAGAGTTGAATGAAATGCAATGATATATTTTTACTTTATTTGATGAATTGCTTTGCAGTTGCAGGTAAATAACTACGATCATGGTTTGAGTCTGGAAACGGGTATCTATATATCGAAAATAAGTCCTGGATCTTTGGCAGCGAAAGAGAGTAACATTGCTGTTGGTGATAGGGTTCTCAGTGTAAGTATTAAACACTTAAACTGAAACTGAAAAATAATACACATATGCAAAGCTCAAGGAGTACAGTACTATAATAATTATATACAAATTTTAAAATGATATATAAAATGAAAAACAAACCATCAACTGACTTATTGATAGATAACCGATCTATCTCTGCAAATTCCATATAATCAAGCATTTTAAAGACAATATTCAATGCAACTCTATTCCAACTTCATGTTGAAATCACAATATTGAATCACGACAACTATTGAAAAAATTTCTGCTTCAATGTAATTAAATAGATGAATTTTATTATGGTTATCTTGGAAAGCATTTAACATAATTATGAGTCTCTCAACATATGAGACTTGGGATTGAAACGCTTGATAGTAAAGTTCCTAGTCCAGACCTATTTTTATATAATCATGTTTAAATTATGCTGATGCCGCTTGTCTAGTAGTTGTGAAGGTGATATTGTGGTAGTTATCTATATCAAATGAAAATACAATATATTGTCAAACCAAAGATTTATTAAAAATCGAGATACTAGTTCCGGTTGCCAAATTATCATCAATCTCTGGTAAACTAAGATTCGCCATTATCAATCTCTTTCTAAATTTAAAAACTTGGATTCTCCAGTTTACCAGAGATTGATAAATCTTGTGAAACCGGTACCTCGTTTTTTCTAATGAATATGTGGTTTGACAATATCTTCTCTTTCAATTTAATATGAAAATAAATCATATACAGATATGGTTCATGATTTATTCCTTTATTTTGTAAACCAATATTCATTTATTGTTACAATTGCGACTTGATAGCAAGTAAAGGTGATGAGGACTAAGTGATTGATGATGTTCACATGGTGAATGAAAGATGATGAAAGTTTACATTACACTTTTCACTTTTAAGATTTTGATAAAAGTTCACTGTTCACAATAAATATCTAATCAAAAACACCAAATAAAAATTTCAATCTCCCTCTCTTTGTCTCCGTTTTTAGATCAACAACAAACCGATGGACGGTCTGAAGAGTTGCCGTGACGCGCTCTCGATTCTGAACGAGGCGTGCGACGTCCTAACACTGACCACTCTACGCAGCAGCAGTGTGGGGGCGGTTGGTGGAAGCGGCGGTGGAGGGGACGCGGGGGGCGGCAGTGTAGGTGGAGGAGGCGGAGGTCAAGGGGGACCGCGCACTAAGACGTGCAACGCTAGCACGCAGACGACGGAGCAGCTGCGGGAGCGAGAGAGAGAGAGAGCGTGAGAGGGAGAGAGAACGTGAGAGGGAGAGTCTCAGTCGTATGGTGAGTATTGGTTTTGTAATATAATACTAATTTACTCTATACTAGCCGGCAGGCTCGCTTCGCTCGCCTTCTCTGCCTGGACCCCCGACAGTATAGGCAGTGTAAGTGAAACAAACAGGCTCGCTTCGCTCGCCTGCAAAACCTCTGTCAGTGTCATCTGAGACGAACAGGCTCGCTTCGCTCGTCTGCAAATTCCGTTCAGAAGGGATTCGAAATTTATTGAGTACAGCATTTCTACACCTAATATGGACCTGTTTACCTAATTTCAACATTTTCTGCCAAAAAATCTCCATTTTCTGGAAAAATCTAAGAAAAACTCAGAAAATTCCAAAAAATTGTAAAACGCTAATATTAAGCATAACCTTGGGAAGTATATCGGACATAGTATGAAACTTTATTCAATATCTTCCAAATTAGTACATCTATAATCTCGATGAATCATTGAATTTACAGTTAGGATTGGTCGTATGAAGGCGGAAGATATGCAACCCGCAACACATCTACAATTAAGAAAACCTGATTACTGGCGAAATCTTAAACGGATTGCAAAAATATTTTAGCACAACATTTCTAGACCTTATCTGAACCTGCCCACCAAATATCAACATTTTCTACCGATAGGTTCTCGAAAAAATGAGGAATACGCCGAAAAATTCTAGAAAAACTAAAATATTTGGCGTATCCTTGAAAAGTTTTCAAAATCCGTTCTTATCGCGCGTCTAAACGTCCAACCGAACATGCCTGCCAAATTTGAACGCATTCAGTTCAGTGGATTTTTAGTTCTGGTGATGAATGAATCAGTCAGTGCCATTTCGCTTTTATAGATATAGATTGGATTTTGCCAGTTGCTGATTGGATTGTTTATTGTTGCTTGATCAATTTCAGAGCCTCTGACGTGACTTAACAAATGTTTTCAGGCAGCCGGGACCGACGGCTTTACGTGTCCATCCATAATATCAATAATTGAAGGGGTCAAAGCATGAAGAGGTCAACGATTCGTTGTTTGCAGTGTACAGTCTATCGCCCTAAATTTTTTCAATGTTCTACTAGCTAGGCTATCATAGAATTCTCTCAAATAGATTTTGAAATTTGAATAGAGTTTGATTATTATTAACTAATTTATAAATTACAAAGCACCTTCTTTGCATTGTAGTATAGTTTCTACTGAGTTTTAACCAATAATATGGCTTTAGCGTCAGTCATTAAGGTTAAGACTGCAATCTTCTCTTTTATTAATCAAATGTAACATTAAAAACATGTATATAATACCACCTACAATAGCACCAAAATAGAACATAACCGCAAGAAGGTGCTACCAAGTTATGTAGCCATGAAAGGATTGTGTTAAAATAAATGCTATTGTAACAGCTTACTCTAAGACTTGAACTATTTCAATAGTACTTTGTTAAACTAATTATGTTTAGGAGTTCAAAAATAAAAAATTTGCTCCCAAATTGTAGGAAACACTCTGATCTACAATTTGAGAGCAAATAGATCATTTTTGGAACAGTATTGACAGAGTTGTTTAATGACCGAGTCATTTTCTCATCTCGCCAGAGGCTCTTCTCTGCTTGGACAGACTATATCTGTGTATTAATAATAGCATATTATGCGTTTAAATCATATTCCCTACATTAATGCAATCTTTGCACCCCGCAGCAGCCGACAACCACCGTCTACCAGCCTAGGGTGGTTGCCAAATGGGGCGGCGGCGGGGGCAGCAGCCAGGACACCGTCTCCGCCTCCAAGCACGGTGGCAGCAAGCGCAACTCGGCGTTCGGGGGTGGCGGGGGCGGATCGGCCGAACAGGAGCTGCAGGAGATTGCCGCCCTCGCCGAGCTGGACTCGGTGATTGACAGCCATCGCGGGGGCGGGGGCAGTGGGGCGGTGCATGCGCAGACCATTGGAAGGTCGGGGGGCGGCGGGGGCGGCACACAGCGTAGGAGTCGTGCGCTGGCCGACGCCAAACTGATGGAGAAAAATGGCGGTACCTGGCCAAAGACTAGGTGAGAGTTGATTGATTTCAGTTGGAATTTTGCTAATTTTTATGTGTTTTGTACTATACTATATGTAGTGTGTATTGATTGAAATCTGACTATTATTTATTTATTTCAAAATTTATACAAAATACTGAAATCGGGAGGGAAAACTAGGTATAGTCAGTTTTATTCCTCTCTCAATTAAAAAAAATAAATCAAGTCAGTACACATTTTTTACAAAATGAGATTATGATATTAATATTATAGCTCTGCTCCAATCTAGGAAAAAATTTTGAAATGTCGAATTTTTAAGGTTGATGAGTTGAAATTTTTGTATTTAATTTGATTGATTAATAAATCTATTTATTTATTTATAATACAATATTGAAAATTTGGAAAATATTGCACAAATTTGTAAAAATTCAAGCCGTATAGTATCATTTCTTGGAGTGGAAAACCTTTGACAGAAACAGAAATTTGGACTCAACTTGAAAATGTGGGCAATAATTGAATCACAATTGTGTTAGAAATACTAAGGGATATGCCTGTTCTTTCTTTTAATATTTATGCTTGTCATTAGATATATTGAAGATATAAATAATTATCATTCTACCTAAATCCTTGTTATATTGCAGATCGGGCCCGGTAATAGAGCACGCCACCGGCACCATTGTGCATCCGCGCAAAAACAAGGAACGCCTGCCGCTCTCCTTTCTACTGAACAACCTTCCGCCCGGCTACTCGCAGCTGCAGCTGCCGCCCTGCTGTACGGCGGCCGCGGCGGCGGAACGCGAACGGGAGGCGGCCAGACGCAGCGGCGGAGACGCCTCGAGCGACGACCCCAACAGCATTGATCTCAGCGTCAAGTCGGGCAATATCGGCAAGGAGGTTAGTGACTCAAATGTGATTCCTTGAAAATTGAAAATACATCCATGACTGCCTTTTTAAAGGTTATTTCTTATGGGATATTCATATATCAACCGTATTCAACTATTTATTGGCTATCATGAAAAATCGGTGGAAAACTCAAACTGAATTTTCTCGCGATCCACGAGAGCTATCGTTTTGAAAATTGTTTCAAATTCTAGAATTCAATTCAGTAACATTTTTATGTCATATGCACTGAAAACTAGCTATTGAACAGAATGAATAGAAGGAATCATGAAGATGGAAAATTGTGAAAAATTCGCCATTTTTCAATATGGGATACCTTTTATAGGCCTATCTATTGGAGAAAACTCTTCAATATCTCAAAGACTCAAATTGTAGATAATTTTATTTTCTTCCATGAAGTACTTAACACAATTTTTATAGAATTGATAGCTTTTAATTTATTTTGAGAAGGTTTCAGTAATTGAGTATTTTGCAAGTCAGGATAACTCAACTAGAAAAATTTTGAGATGAAAACAAATTATTGGTTTTTTTATTCGTATCAATTGGAATGCGCCAAAAATTTTCCAAGATGGCGGTCAAAAAAGCAACTAAGTTGATTAATTCGTAGGGGCGTCGAATTCTCTGACGCCCCATCTCACGCACTATTCGGATGAATCAGTTTGTTCTCGTTTAATAATGTTCTTGTAGTATGTTGTGTATATAATAAATTTAATTGAATTGAAATTGTGTTTTAGGTGCTCGAATACTACGTGAAAAAGAAAACGCACAAATCGTCCTACCATCGCGACGGCGACACCAGCAGCCCCAGTCCGACGGGGGGCGGTCCGCCATCAGAGGGAGGAGGAGGAGGAGGGGGCGGCAACTCGGCACCGCCCCCGCCGCCCCTGCACCCGCCTCATCCGCACCCGGCGCACGCGCACACGCGCAGCATCTACTCGCAGCTGTACCCTGGGGGCGGTGTGGGGGGAGGCGTTGGGGCGCCGCCCTCGCTGCCGCCCCATCACACGCACTCGCACTACCCGTCGCCGTCGCCGCGGGGGCAGCGCAGCAGCGGTGATAGTCTCAGCTTGAGTTTGTCAGATTCGAGGTCGTACTCGTTTGAGCCGCCCTATTCGCCTGTGTCGCCGGTGAGTTGCATTATTCAAACATTAAGCAAGAAAGGAATACTTTATTAAAACATTTTTGAAATTGAAAAAAATTGTTTTATGTCATTTGTATCAATTGGAATAGGATGAAGCAAACTTCAGTCCAATTGATAGTATCTAGGAAGCTACCAGCAATGAACTGGAGTTTTGTTCATCCTATTTTTTTATATAAAAACCAATTTGTTTTATTGCTGGTAGCATACTAGATACTATCAATCGGACTGAAGGAAGTAAGTTTAAATTGGGTCAAACTGGAAGTGCTTTCAATGAATAAGTGCTTTTATAGTCTGGAGGACTTATTTGTTTATTCCAATGGAGTCAAAAACTAAGCAATCAGAGAGACTATTGGTGAACCAGTCGAAATGTATGATTATAGTCAATATTAACTTGTATTAATAGTAGTCAATGCATTCTTACATCTCCACTCACGCGTTCTCCAAGAACAGTAATAGTGTTATAGATTTATGAATTAAACAAAAAGTGTTTGTAAAAATTCATCAATTGCCTAAATTGGGTTGGTTTTTAATCACACATCCTTTTCTCTTAAAAATACACTTTTCAGTACTCTCAAATCTCTGGGTAGACAATTTAAAAGTTTGCGTCCCGTATATGAAAGCTTTTCTTCATATACTGCAGTGTGATGCGTAGATAGAGTATAGTTACTTGAATGTCGAGTATTGTAGACATGTACAATTGTACTTATGACACTGGCGGCTCGTGCCCACGAAGCAGGTGAAGTGCTCGTATCTTCTACTGTACAGCACTTCACGTGTTTAGTGAGCACGAGCCGCCAGTGACATATGAGCCTCTGTTGGTGGAGTTCTCAGGTCTATCTATCTACCATGCCGTTTTATACTATCATTACCTCAATGTGAGTGATTTAATTGTGGGATAAATTATCACACAACTCTGAAACGTACTTATTCTAAAACACCAGTCTAGTTTTCCCATCCCAATTCATAGTCATGTTATTATAAAAACTTCAGATGCACCACACGCACTCGCCGTCAGTCGACTCGTCTCAGTCACTAGCCGCCTCCACCGGATCGTCTCAGCACTACCACGTCGGGGGCGGCGGCAAACCGGAGCGACCCGGATCCTATGCCGGAGGCGGTGTACCCGGATCCTACGCTGGAGGCGGCGGAGGCGGACCCACGCATCTGCATCACTTTGTGGGACGTGGCTCGGGGACGGTGCTGCCGCCCCCGCAGTCGCAGCATCACGGTCACGGTGGCGGGGGCGGCGTGGAGGAGCTGCCCACGCACGACCACCACCATCATCACACCTATCACCACACCGCCTCCTTTGAGGGCGGCACGTTTCCACGAAAAAAGGAGAATCAACGCTTTAGGTAATGTTATTATTCGACATCTATTTCTTTTCTCTGTTCACAGAATGATAGGTTCAAATTTAATTTTTTACTTGTTATTAGTTGTTTGTGTCTTAACTATGCCTTAACAGTCACAAATGGGTTGGGGAGAGAAGAAAAAGAGTATTTATTTATTTAGTTCAGGTTTTAAATAAACTGTATAGTGTCCTATATAATTGTAATAATATCGAGAACTATTTTTTTATTTTAAATAATATCACAGTGCAGTATTTTAAAATAAAAAAATCAGTGATAAAAGTAGCCCTGTGATAAAGGAAACACTAATCTCGAGAAGTATTATCATACTCCGGACATCATTATATTTAGCGGTAAATACATATGTTTACCATCGCGTTCGCTGAGACCATCTCCATTCGTTTCAGCGCAAAAAATGGTGCTAGTAAAGACCTGGACGTTTTTAGTCTCTTTTGAACTTCATAGGCAGTTACTGTTCATGGACACTGTTACATATCACTACTGCGTATAGTCTGTCCAAGCAAAGAAGAAATTCTGGCAAGATGAGAAATGACTCCGTCTCGGTTAATATCAGTTCAAATATTATAAATTTGGTCTCAAATTGTTGATCAGAATATTTCCCACGGTTTGAGACTAAAATTATAATTTTTAACCAATATTGACCGAGCTGGAGTCATTTTTCCTTCTTGCCTGAATGTCTTCATTGCTTGGACAAACTGTATCACAAATCTGCCGTGTAAGGAGGGCTTTTGTGTAATTTTGTATTGATTCTAGTGGTTCTTCTAGTGCTTTAATGAACGGGAAGTTAATAACATAACCTCTACCATTTTAAAAATTTGGGAAAAAGACTTGAATATCTGTGTTTTTACCCTTTATTGTAATTTCTCAAATAGATAAATATTTAAATTTTGTCCGTTGTGTGTTGATAGGATTCCGTCGAACCCGAGCGTGGCCAGTAAGAGTAGCGGAGGCAAAGTGTCGACTGGCAGCATTGAGAAGTCGTCGGAGCGAGGCAGTCCGATGCCCACGTTTCATGTGGAGGTGCTCAGTCCGGGCCTCAGGCAGAACAAGCGCAACTCGCTGCCCCTCGACTATTGCTGGTCGCAGAGGTTAGTCAACTCATCACAGATAATGGTAGTTTCAAATTAACACTCGATACGATATAGCTTTTTTATAGAATACTTAGGTCAGATGTTGACTATCGGGAACCGCGCCAGTTCACACCGAAAGCTGTAAGTTCACTGCTGAGTTTTTTCAAGATGGAAATATAAATGTGTACCATGTGCATTGTGCCCTTCAATAGAAGTATCAGGCCTAATAAAATGGGAAAATTACATCGTATGTACAATCTAACATATTAAAGCATTGATTTCATCTACAAATCAGGCATTTTCTCTCAGATTTTTCTCTTTTGAGCATAATTTTCATGAAATATGATAATGGAATTTTTCTTTTAGAATCTCTTCTGTGTTCACCGATCAAAATTAAAGAACTATACTCCATTCACGATCACTTGAGACGGAATAAACAAACTTCTTGAGTGAGTGTGCGTGTAATGGAAGGTCTTCTTCTATGCCGAACTTTCGGCCACAGGCTAACTGCTGTAGCCAATCACAGCTCAAGACAACTTGTCTTGACAGTCTTGTCTTGAGACAAGACAAGTCGGACTGTAGCCAATCACAGCTCCAGACAAGAGTCAGATGGTCAACTGAGTCATACTTTTTCGCATAGAAGAAGACCTTCCATTACACGCACACACACGCAAAAGGTTTGTTTATCTCGTCTCAAGTGATCGTGAATGGATTATAGTTGTATTTACAAGAATGTCATAAAATTATAATGCCAATTATAGTAGAAATGATATTCAATACACCCCTACGCTGCAATAGCTGAAAGGGAGAAGGAACAGAAAAAGATATTTAATACAGTGTGGAATCATACTTTTATTGAATCCTTAATTCGAATGAATATTGTTGATTTTATTACATTTAATGATACTAAATTCACCAAACTAACAATGATTAGACAAAATCTAAAATTGAACTATTATAGGAAATTAAATATTTTAACAACAGGTGTGTGAGGGGCTAGAGTGTTTGGTTTGGTGGAATTGGAAGATTGAAGATAAGAAAGAAGAAAGAAAGAATAAAGAAAGAATTGGTTCCAGTTCCAGTGGCAAATAGTTTCTCCAAATTCCTACGATCCATTTCATAAACCTCTTGATTAATTATCTTCTTCATCTCTGAAAATGAAAATTGAAAACACTCCTCATCACTATAGATATGTGAATATCAACAACTTCTATATGATGATACAGCAATTCGGCATCACAAAAGAACATTTTTATAATTCAATTCAAATTTTTTTCAAGATTTTTTTTTCAATTTCAAGATTTGAATATTTCTGAGAACATTTTCATCATATTCATGATTTTCTATTTGTTTCAGACCTCTGCCGGGGGAATTGCGCCGTGTTCACATTGACAAGTCGGTTGAGCCGTTGGGAATTCAAATTTCCTGTCTGGAAAGTGGAGGCGTGTTTGTGTCAACTGTTAGCGAACACAGTCTGGCTTCGCAAGTCGGCCTGCAGGTATATTAATTTATTTGTAATTAATTCAATACCTAAAATTAATATATATTTACTATTTTCCCTCAATTTCATACAGTTTTTGTTTAGTATTTAAACAAATTTTAGTATAAAATTTCTTATTTTCCATGATTAAGAGTTGATTGTAGTCTCAGCATAACTTAGGTTGCTCCTTTTTTTACTCTTTCTCTCTCGGATCACCGGATGTTTAAGATGTAATTATGAATTGAATTGACGTATGCTAATTGCTAATAATGCTTTTCATGCTAATACTTGAATTTATTATCTGAAATTAAACTCTATAACAGTGTAGGCTTTTCCGTTAATGTAGAAGGACCTTTTAGTTGTGGGATGTAGCTTCTTTAGTAGTATTTTCTGTTGTTGCATAATTTGTTTTGTTGAAAAATGGCGTTTTCTAGCATATTTTCCAATTATCTCAATAACTGTTAGAGTTACAAACTTGGAATTGATTTCATTGAATTCCTCAGTTAATTTTACATAGGAATTGATTATTTTGGAACCTCACTAAAGCCTCTAAAAAATTAGAAAAATCAATATATTTTGATTTTCCGCCATTGTTATCTCGGTAACAAAGCGTTTTTGGGGGATGGTCCCATGGAACTTTTTTGTCTACTTGGTGTGAGTAATCAGCCTGAGAAGTATCGCACATTCCTCCTGAAACGCCCTGTACGTTTGATGTTACCAATATTTTACTATTGTACTACGTTTTGGAAAAATAAAATTGATTGACTGAAAATTCACATTTTTCTATAACAGAGTTCACAGTACATTTTCGTGATAATTCCACTATATTAATTATTATTTTAGGATTTTGAATGTGATATTTTTGTGTGGTTCCATTCACTTTATTGATAATTTTTCTGTTCAATTAGGTTGGTGATCAGCTGTTGGAGGTGTGTGGCATCAACATGCGTAGCGCCACCTATCAGCTGGCGGCCAATGTGCTACGGCAGTGCGGCAACTCCATCACCATGCTTGTACAGTACAGTCCGGAAAGTGAGTTCAAATTATTATTTTTTATCAGCCAAAATTGACAATACTGATAAAGTACATAAACAGTTTAGGCATTAACTCCTTGAACATAAAAATATTCTATTCATGCATATTTGTACAAAGCCATTTTTTGCTCATTATAAAGTGAAAGATTCTCAGTCAATTTGAGGGGTACCTACTATTGTTTAAATAACATTTTCACATCATTTTCTTTTAGTTATATTTCTTTTAATTTATTCTCTGTTTTCAATTATTTGTTTTTTCGGTTTCTCTAGTGATGTAAAATACCCGGGTATTTAAAACTCGGGGTAAATACCCAGGGTATTTACCCGGGTAAATACCCAAAATTCATAAATACCCGGGTATATTGGGTATTTATTGGATCATTGATGTTTGTACCCCTGAATATGTTATTATTGGCATTGATGATATATTGGCATAGTAATAGTATTTTTATAATATTATAAAAACTTATTTGCTATTTTCAATGACTTTATATAGTTTTTTAAAGTATTACTTGAAGTTTTGAATGAATAGGATTCTTCATAAAATAAACTGGGTAAATAAGATAAGACAAACTCTGCAGGAGTTTTATGTATATATTTCTACACTAAACTATAGGCTACTAAATAAAAATAATACATTAGAAGAAAATTAAAACCAATAGTTACAAACTTGAAAATCTCGCGAAGCATATTAAGGCTATTGAGGAACAAAAATAAGAAGCTAACTCTTAGAAAATGTTTTTGAGAATTATTTGTGTCAAGATAAACCTATGGAAGTTCTATGCATATTTTTATGTATCTACTTGAAATTGTAATTTTAATTGAATCATGAATTAAAATTCTGTAGATGGAAACAAATAATATTGAAATATTTTTTAAGGCTGAAGGGCATAAAAATGGATCGAACTCAAACATTTAACTTTAAATAAAATTAATTCATTGGGAAATTTATTTTATCAACTTTCTAAAAATGAGAGGCCAATTGGCATAGATTGGGATAGAGCACGTGTAGTTTAAGATTGTAAAAAATGTTTTTCAGGTGTCCTGAATCCTCACGTTAAAATTTCGCTCAATATTTCCCTGATGAAGTAGGTCTTTTCTGTTATCTTGGGAATAATTAGCCTAAATAATACTTAGTGTAAGCAAAGAAAAAATTCTGGCAAGATGAGAAAATGACTCCAGCTCCAGAAATATTAGTTATTATTTAATTATCTAATTATAAATTTGGTCTCAAATTATAGGAAACATTCTGATCTACAGTTTGAGACCAAATTTATCATCTTTAAACTGATATTTCTGGAGCTGGAGTCATTTTCTCATCATGCCAGAATGTCTCCTTTTCTTATACAGACTATACGGTACCATAAAAGAAATCTCAATAAAAAACTGAGTAAATAATCTGTTTTATGTTTTTCCAATCACGTAAAGAACGTGTAATTTTGTCCATAAATAACGGCGCTATCTGCTACAAAAGATTGATAAAAATTACATTGTTCTTATGGGGCATGATTTTGCCGTTCGGCAGTTGGCCGTCCACTACCATCCACCCAGATTCGCTCGTATCAATGGCATAATGTAATGCTTCCTCAACGAAATCGTCAATGAAGTCAATCTTCATCAATGAAACCATGACAGCACCACATTAGAAAAATAGTGAACATGCTTCTATTTTTTTCGTTTTATTATGATTTTTCCCTAGAAAATGGATTGCAAGTGAAAAGTGATACATACTAGGTCAAATTTCCCTCTCTTTGAACGCTAAATAATAGTTATTAATAAAAAAAATTTTGCCATTCTCAATAAGATTTAGCAACACAGAAACAAATAAAATCATAAATACCCAGTACCCGGGTATTTATGTCAATGATGCTCGGAAGTTAAATGCTATTTGTCACCATATAAATTTTTTTTTTGCATCTTGTCATCATTTCACTTCCATTGAAGGCGTTTGAATGCAAAAATACAACTAAATCTTTTCTAAATTCAATAAAAATTATAAATACCCAATTTTTGGGTATTTACCCAGGCCTCGGGTAAATACCTGGGTAAATACCCAATTTATATTTACCTACCCGCTGGGTATTTACCCGACCCACATCACTAGGTTTCTCTGTTACTCCCTCATGCGGACGTGATTCATTCACTTGCATGATAGTATATTTATTTAGATAGATGTTGAGTTTCAGTAATGTTTATTTTGGCTGATACTGTAGTTGGAATAGTTAAGTTAGTTCAAGTGACATAATAATGTCACTATAATAAGCACAAATTATCAATCTTAGATCTTCAATATCAGATATTTTCGTAGATGAATAAATTTTTATTACTATTATGATAAGTAATTACATATTTATAATTACATATAATCGAATATGAATAATTACATATTTATCGAATATGAATGCTCATTCAAATGTTCTTTGCGAAATTGATGGCGAAATTTTTAATACTATTATGATGAGTGATTTATCGTGGTTGCATATAATTGAAAAGTTCTGGAAAATCCTTATTCGAATAGGCATGCTCATTCAAATCATCTTTGCGAAATTGATGGCTATTATGTTTAGTTCTTTATCGTTGTTGTGTGTAACCAAAAAGTAACCAAAATCTTCAACCGAATATGACATGCATGCTAATTCAAAAGTTCTTGACGAAAGTTCTTTCATTCATTAATTATTGAAATTCCTACTCATTCATCGATTTCTGTAGAATACCACGAACTGGAGCAGAGCACGGCGAGCTCCGGTAGCAGCGGGGGCGGTGGAGGCGGGAGCGGAGGCGGCGAAGGTGGTGACGGCGATAGCAGCGGAGGCGGCACGACGCGATCCGGCTCGCCCACTCCGTGCAATTCGCCGCCCCCGGCACGACGCAAGTCGCAAACCGACACGCACAAGCAGATCGCGCACGCATTGGCCACACTCACGCGACAACACAAGCCCAGTGACAGGTGGGCATTTCTTATGTGTTATTTATTTATTGTCTTTTATTACAATAAGGCACTTGTTATGTGTGTTATTTTCTAAAGGTCTGTAATATTCTAAACCTGTCTCACTAACTTGAAGCTTCCATCTTGTGTGAAAGCACCCTTGGAGTAGTTTGCTTTTATTATCTTCATTCAATCAATGAAAAAAATCGGTAAGAGGAGCAGGCAGCTAAGCAGAATCTATTTCAAGTTTTACAATATTTTTCAATTTTTAATATTGTTCTAAAATGTTAAATTTTTAATATTGTAACAGTGCATAAATGTTAACTATTTACCATGTTGAATTTTTTAACTCTTTCTGGCATGATGATGCTCTTTATGAATCATCTATTCCAACACCCTACAGGCACAAGATTTCCTTCGTTCGTATGAGCCTTGTTGCACGGTGGCTGCATTGTATTGCCGTGTTCAAAGAATTTCAAATTTAAAAAAAAAACACCGACAAATAAATGCAGGTTGTGATGAAAATAGTACTTCACATACTCTATAGGAAGCTCTGGGAACTAAATGTTTGTGATAATACTTATGAATCACTGATTGATCAATGAGAAGTACTCACTGTGAGATACGTGCAGAAAGTTGAGTGATGCAAAAACGTGTATTACTATGGCAGAAAGGCTCACATATTCCACAAATTCCTGTGCTGCAAAGATTTGAAAATTAATTGCAACATTATTTCAGTACTAAAAATTTCTGTGAATTTTGAAATACCATTTGTTCTAAATATAAATTCGGGAGTGGAATAGAAGGGCTAAACCTGTTTCTCCACTCCCAAATCATCAAATGATAATAATTATTTTATCATTTCTGTAGGAAGTCTTATTCTCTATAATAAAACTCTTCCTATTTCACTCAGTAAACTTTTTGTTTATTTCTTAAGACATGTTTACTCATTGAGCTCATTTATTGAACTGGTAATTATTCCTAATACAGTTTGTTGATTCACTTATTAACACATGAGTTAAACATAAACATGTGTGTTTAGAGTATGACCGAGTTGAAAGTTCGACCTGAACAAATTCACTGATTAAAATAAACTTTTCCTACATTTCAATATGAATTATTTATATAGCTGTTGCTGATAGCTGAATCATTTTATGATTATCTATTGTATCATTTTAATATTGTGAATTATTTATAAAGCTGATTGTAGTTTCGTCTGCTCCTTGTGCGCTCCAACAGCTGATTTTGTCAATAAGAGTAGACATTTAGCTATGCATGGGTAATGTTTTTTGAATCAAAAGAAACACTATATGCTTTACATCAGCTTTTAGTAGGTTATATTAGCAAGGAAACCGCGTAACTCTTTGACTACAGCTATAGTAGCAAGATGTAGAATTTTATAAGAGGAAGATGTGAATAACGGTTAAGAATTTGGGGAGTCCGATCCCACTAGACGTCAAACCTGCAATCATAAGATAGTAGAACTCCGAAAAAGCAAAACAATATAGAAGGGTGAATAACATGAAAAAAGAGTTGAAAAAGAGAATCGGATAAATATTTACAATTCTTCTATTACAGAGTGGGCGTTGATGACGTGGACTGCAAGTCGTCGTCGTCGTCATCGACGCAGGAGCCGCGCTACCTGCTGATTGAGACGCGCAAGTGCAGCAACCTGGGCATCAGTCTGGTGGGCGGCAACGCGGTGGGCATCTATGTGCACACGGTGCAGCCCCAATCGCTTGCCCACACGGCCGGACTGCGCACGGGCGACCGCATACTGCACTACAACGGCACCGATCTGAGTCACGCCACCGCTGAGGAGGCCGCTTACGAGCTGGCCAAGCCGGCTGACAAGGTAACTATGATCATAGCGCGCTCGTTTAGATTTTTCAATCGAAATTATAGGCTTTCGAATCGAATCGTTTATTTATCCTTCATCACAAACAATCATATTCATCCTCAACAATTGATCATATTATTCAATAGGAAAAGAGTGATTAAATAAAACAAAACGTTCGGGACTAAAAAAGTTGAAAATGCATGGGTAAGGCCTTTCATTCAAAATAGAACAGTTCGAAATTATTTTTTTCACTATTAACAATAATCAACACTGGACCGGTTTGGAGACCTTACTGGTCTCATACTCAAACTGTGTTTTATTTTATCATGTAGTTTCACAACATCAATCTAAATTCTACAAATAAGCTTTCATACAAATTATCTCAAGTTATTTAAACTGAAAACTTGATTTGGTATGGTCGGGCACATGTATGGTATGGCACAAGAAGCAATAGAAACACGTCGTTGTATGGAGCAACGCAAATGAAAAATCAGCTGACCAGAGTGCAGTGCTCTATATAACTCCATGTTTCTATTGCATCTTGGGTCAGATACGTGATATTTATCTCAAATTATCTCAGCCGTTCTGATTCATCTGATGTGAATTGCTTGAACTTCTTTTTTATCTCATCTGATCTGAAGCACTCTGAAACATTATATTTTTCTGTTGTATACAGTAACACATGAATACATGTAATAGAGTACAAAAGTATGACATAATTATACAAAAATCTATCTTTGGAAAATGAATGTGAACTGGATAAAGGTGGTTTTCCATCACGACAAAACACGGGCACGTGTCTGACCCAAGATGCAATAGAAACATGGAGTTATATAGAGCACCGCACTCTGGTCAGCTGATTTTTCATTTCTGTTGCTCCTCCATACAACTACGTGTTTCTATTGCATCTTGTGCCATACATGTACCCGACCATACCAAATCAAGTTTTCATTTTTCCAGAGGATCAGGTCCAGAGAGGTTTTAAGTCTTTCAATTAATTCAGATGAGAATATCATTGTGTATCTATCAATAATATTGATGTAGTTGATACATATGACTATATTAGCGACCATACTATGTACAAAAATATATTCTTTCAATGAGATTTTCATTATAACTATTCTATTATTCTGTTGTCTATTAGGTAACAGTGCTAGCCCAGTACAACGTGGACCGCTACAACGAGGTGAAAGACAAGCCGGGCGACAGCTTCTATATCAGGGCGCTGTTCGACCGCCCCGTCGGAGGCGGCGATGGGAGCGGCGGTGTGGGAGGCAGTGGGAGCGGTGGTGGGGCGGCGAGCGATGCCCTGCAGCTGCGATTTCGTAAGGATGATGTGCTCTATGTGGACAACACTATGTTCAATGGAGTGCCGGGAAGTTGGCGAGCCTGGTTGTTGGATGAGGACGGGTGTAGGCAGCAGTGCGGTATTATACCTAGCAAATACAAGTGAGTTATCAATTGATATATTAGTGTATGTCAGAACAGGGGTTGATATATCAACATCTTGTCTTTTCATTTATGATATAACAGTGTTTACAGATGGATATCAAAAACATCATCTAGGTATAGCTAAATGACAACTCTGATTAACAATATCAGCTGTTGGAGCGCACAAGGAGCAGAGGAAACCGTCTAACTTTTTGGCGTAATCCATACTTGTAAATTTCTTTCGCTGTTTAGCCATTCTTGATTTTGCTATTATTTTTCTCTATTCCTCCATCTACGACTTTCGAAGATGGTCGCAATATTTATCTTCTGTTTTCCATTAAACTGTATTTATACCGTGTAAGCTCCCATATCAATTAATTGAATCAAACTATGAGATAAATAATCGACTATACCTTAGCCTACTTATCCAACTTATTCTTAGCCTATAAGAACAATTATTGTAAAAGAGCCATGTTCGATTTTCTTCTACTATAGTCCGGCCAAGCAAAGAAGAGCCTCTGGCAAGATGGGAAAATGACTCCAGCTCGGTCAATATTGGTTCAAAAATTATTGATTCGGTCCAATATTGTAGATCAGGATGTTTACTATAATTTGAGATCAAATCAATAATTTTTGAACCAATATTAACCGAGCTGGAGTGATTTTCCCATCTTGCCAGAGGCTCTTCTTTGCTTGGCCGGACTATACTCTAGTGCTCACACCTCTTCTTACCTTTCTCTCTTGGTAAAAAGAGAAACACGGTAAATAAATAGAGTAAACATGGTAAATAAATAGCCTATTAGATTTTCTTCTACTCTAGTGCTCACACTTTTCGTAAACCTTTTCCTACATTCCTCTCTTTTTCACACTGTAACCATTCTTAGAAGCCAGATCCATTTTCCCAACTTCTACTTCACTAACCATCTTTTTCTTTCTATGTTTTACTCAACATTTAAACTTTTTGGCGACAGCTATGCATTAAGAGAAACAGTCGAATCGGAGGGTTGTATTGTTATTGGATCGTTAGGTTTGTTTTCGATTAATTTTATTATAATTATGTATCATCTTGTTGAAAAATATTTTTTTAAATAAGTTTCATCTATTAGAAAGGACTTTTGATTAATTTCTTATTGGAAGTTTCACTAGGAGGTTCTATTTGTAGATTGATAGATTCAATTTTTTTGCCATTGGACCATAATACTTCAATCATCGGCATCGTCAGTAGAATATTATCAACACTAAGTTGAAAAGAATGTGTGAAAAACTCCTCCAAAGGGTTTGCAGCATTTGTTCCAAGTAAAGCCTCGTTTCCATCACTACAATAGTCGCATAGGCCTAATATGCAATAAAAACACAAAGTTGTATAAAGAAACGCACACTAGTCAGCTGGTTTTTGATTTGCGATGCTCCATACATGTGCCCACGAATTGTATTAATGGAAACCTGCATTAACTTGAAGTGATCTACTTCTTGAATTAATTTCTATCAGTTATATTAGGACTCATTAGTTTAATTTTGACGTGAGTCTGTGCACCTGTGTGCCCTTGGCTTTATATCTATCTATCTATCTATCTATCTATCTATCTATCCTTCCAAAACCTCATTTCAATTATTTGTTACAGGGTTGAGGAAGAACTGTTGCTACGGCGCAGTCTAGGCGACCTGGAGGCGGACGCTAGGCGAGCGACGCGACGCAGCTTCTTCCGTCGCAAGAAGCATCAGCGCAGCGACTCGAAAGAGCTGGCCAGCTTCAGCAATATCACCGCGGGATGGTACAGCGATTCGGGCCCGCTCAACGAGGAAACGACGCTCGCGTCTTATCAGCGTGTCACACGACTTAATTGTGAGTATAATAATGAGTTTTATTTAGTCATGAACAAAAATTACATTTTTAGTGCATATGATACTAATTAGATGGCAAATAAAACAACAGCAAAATCAATAAGAAACTTCTAACAAAATAAATATATAATTGAAATAAAGTATTTGGTTGGGTTTTCTTATTAAATAAATATGCTTTAGCTAGCTTTCACATTGGTATATCAATAATATAGTCTGTCCAAGCAAAGAAGAAATTCTAGCTAGTTGGGAAAATGAGTCCAGCTCGGTCAATATTGGTTCGAAAATTATAAATTTGATCTCAAATTGTAGATCAGAATGTTTACTACAATTTGAGACCAATTTATTAATTTTTAAACCAATATTGACCGAGCTGGCGCCATTTTCTCATCTTCCTAGAACGTCTTCTTTGCTTGGACTATACCTCATGTTCCAATACAAGTGAATTGAGATACTGTATCGCACTCGAACCTTCCAACCTGATAAAATTAGAGCTTACACATTGGTATATTCTGTATATTATCATGTGCTAGAATAATCTATCTCGAAACATTGCGATACATCATCGGTGATTTATGATAGAATCATATATTAGATTGTGGTATCGGATGATAAGAAGGGCCCCAATACAACAAAATTGCATCCAAAAATTTCAATAAAATATGTTGATAGTATGATTTACGATCTTACTTTATTAATTCATTTACAATTGCTACTTGATAGCAAGTATTTTAAGCAAAGGTGATGGATGAGTGAGTGAATGATGATGTTTACATGGTGAATGAAAGATTATGAAAATACAAATTGCAATTTAGATGTATTAGATGTACTAGATATCTAACGCTAAACATTTTATTCTTTTGTTATAGTTTATTCTTGTTAGCTAATTTATTCAATCACAAATAAAAATTGAAATTTTTGGTTCTATTATTACAACTTTTGTTACCTCTGTAATTTGAAACATGAAATGTTAGGATTAGTTAGTTCATATTACTTACATTAGAGAGCGCATTGGTCGAATCTCCTGCCAACTTCTGCAGCCCTATCGTTCTTAAATGTGTTCTTGAAAGTTTTGAATGTGTTAATTATCGACACTGAATAGTCTGTCCAAGCAAAGAAGACCCTCTGACAAGATGGGAAAATGACTCCAGCTTGGTCAGTATTTGTTCAAGAATTACCAATGTAGTCTTTATAGTAGATCAAATTGTTTTCTTCAATTTGAGATCAAATTGATCATTTTTGAACCAATATTGACTGAGCTTGAGTCATTTTCCCCGTCTTGCCAGAGGATCTTCTTTGCTTAGACAAACTATATCAATTGAACTTCTTCTGTCCTATAACAGTGTCTAGTAGATTGTTTGAGTCTACTAATGAAAATTAATTTTTTATCTATTTTTTTTTAATTCAGGTGACCCAGTATTCCGTCCGGTGCTTATAGTGGGCCCGCTGGCCGACTGTGTTTGCGACAAGCTGATCCAAGATTTTCCCGACAAGTTTGTGCGCTGTGTGCCGGAGGTGATGCACTGTTCGCAGGCCACCATGGAGAAAGGGCATTGCCGACAGTCTGTTTGTCGACTATCGCAAGAAGGGCACGTTTTTCGAGTGCACGTCGGTGTCGGCCGTCAAGGATATGTGCGATAAGGTGGGTACCCGACAAGGTATTTGGAGCGGGTGGCTACCGTAGCCCCGATAAACCGAAACATCGACGAACCAAAACGTCGACAAACCAAACACTGACAATGAGCTTTTTATGAGTTTTGTCTTTATTTGCCAGTTTTAACCAATTCCTATAGTTTGACCTAGCTCAGGAGACATTCTGGCAAGATGAAAAGATGACTCCAGCTCGGTTCAAAAATTATAAATTTGTTTTAAATTGTAGAAATCATTTCGCTTTACAATTTGAGACTAGAATTGAAACTTGAATCAATATCGACCGAGCTGGAGTCATTTTCCCTGCTTGCCCAACATGCTGCATTAAGCATAGCAAGGACTGAACGGGAAAGAGGAGGAATAATGCGTGTTTTCTTGATGAATTGGGTTGAAATGTTGTTGAAATGCTAAATAAATTATTATTCTATTTTAAAAGAGGATGCTGGACTCATAGTTAAAAGAGATGACTTGACTGTCAAGTTGACATGATATGCATAGCAACGACAATGCAGCCTAGCAAGGATTGAATTGGAAAGGGGGAGAATGCTGAATGTTTTCATATTCAATTGGGTGATAATTTTGTTTAAAATACCAAATCCATGATATTTTCATTGTTACAGTGGATGCTAAGCTCATAGTTAAATGAGATTACTTTACTGTCAAGTTGATATGAGATGCACAGTAAGGATAATGCAGCATAGCAAGTATTGAGCTGGAAATGGGGAGAATGCTGCGTATTTTCATAGCCGATTGGGTAGAAATATTGATGAAAATACCAAATCCAAAATCATCACATTGTTACATAGCATTGAATGTTTATAGTTAAATGAGAAAACTTGACATTCATGTTGACTTGAGATGCATAGCACGGGAAATGCAGCATAGCAATGATTGAACTGGAAAACTAGGAATGCTGCGTGTTTTCTCTTTCAATTGGGCGGAATTATTGATTTTCAAATTCATTATCATTCCAGCCCACTATACTTCACTCGTTATTCCATTATTCTGTTGATACACTGTGGAAGGGGAGATCGGTTCCCCTATGTTTTTGTCGGTTGTTTTTTCTCTCGGAATTTAGTTTGTTCACATAGTGACAATCAGTAGATAATAGAAATTGAAGCGGTCAGTACCTACTCTTCCATCAAGATCATCTAGCGGCAGAAAGTGTTGTGAGAACTCTCAATCATGATTTTCAATATTATATCTCTATTTTGAAGGTTTTTTAACAATATAAATTGTGTCATCTTGAAGATGTTGTTTCTCTGCTACTAGACAATTTGTTTTGAGATAAAGAAGAAATGTTCTTTCATAGAATATTATTGAAGTAAAGTGAGTGCTAGTTGGATTACTGTTCAAATTACGTTTCTTGAAAATTCTAAAAGATGTAAATACATTGATTGTGAATTAATAATTATTCATTTTTTCAGAACGGCCATTGCATCATAGATGTTGGTCTAGCTTCGGTGGAGAGACTTCACCGTCATCAAATCTACCCGATAGTGCTGCTAATCAAGTTCAAGTCGACCAAGCAGATAAAGGAAGTGAAAGACACACGCTATTCGCTGGACAAAGTCACTGCTAAAATTGCCAAAGAAATGTATGAGCACACGGCCAAACTGGAAAGCGAGTATCGGCATTACATATCAGGTGATTCATTTCACTCATTCATTTTTCATAATAATATTTCAAATAAGTTCAAGTCATCTGAATTTCCACTAGTCATCTAAATTTCCACATTTTTTGAAATTTCTTCTTAGTCAAACCTGTTTATCAAGTTAAAAGTATTATAATTACAAAGTATTATAATTATAAAATGTTCCAAGTTTATGTACAGTTCACTTATGTTTTCTGTCGCGGACAAGTATAGTCTGACCAAGCAAAGAAGATCCTCTGGCAAGATGGGAGAATGACTCAAGCTCGGTCAATATTGGTTCAAAAATGATCAATTCTATCTCAAATTGTAGGAAACAATTTGACCTACTATTAAGACCAAATTTATAATTATTGAACAAATATTGACCAAGCTGAAGTCATTTTCTCATCTTGCCAGAGGGTCTTCTTTGCTTGGACAAACTATATTATAACTGGCGCCAAAAGGTTGGGCGCTTACGTCTGTCTCTTGTACGTGATTTAACCGACAAGCAGCTGATGTAATGCATCCATTGTCTCTTTTGAAATCAAAAGCATCTCCTAAGCCTAGCTAAATGACACAACTCTAATTGGTGTATTGAAAACATCAGCTGTTGGAGCGTACAAGGAGCAAATGAAACCGTTCTAATTTCTGGCGTCAGCTATTGCTTGGATGATTACAATTTATTACTCTTATCCTTCTTTAATTGCGTTTTTTTATATTTATTTTAAAAAACAACTATGACTCCTGTATAATATAAACTATACAAATACAACTATAAAATCCTGTAAAGAGCAATTCGCAAACTGGATCCCAGGTCCTGAAAGATAAAAACCTGAAAGATTGAATTTACTCCAAACTTTTGGTCCACAGAAGACAAATATAAACAAAAAATGCAACAGAATAATTATTTCTGTATTCTGTGAAGAAATCAGGTGACCAACTTCCAAGGCGTGCATATTTAGGAGTAAAATTACATGAACGTTTCACTAGATATTAGAATAGACTGAGAAAAGAAGATATTCTGGCTAGATGAGAAGATTACTCCAGCTCGATCAATATTATTTCAAAAATTATAAATTCAATCTCAAATTGTAGGTTAGAATGTTTAGAATGTGACCAAATTTACAATTTTTGAACAATATTGACCGTCATTTGAGAGTCATTTTGCCATCTTGCCAGAATGCCTTCTTTGCTTGGACAGACTATGCTTTCAGTTTTTACTTGATTTGGTTTCAAAATTTATTATAAAATTGGAATATATATATTTTTAATGTGATAGTGTTTGCTCTATAATCACAGTCGATGATAACTTAAATGCTGTGTACTCAGTTTTTATCCATTGGTTACTGTAGAATAGTCAGTGTTTGGCAAAAGAATATTGGAGTTTTCTGTGACACTAATCCACTCTTTTTCAATTTATTTCAGCCGTGATCCCAGCCGGCGTGAACTTGGCGTACATGTGTACACAGATAAAGGCGGCCGTGGACTTGGAGCAGAGCAAGACGCTGTGGGTGCCCTGCACCAATGCCTGACATCGCGACATCTCCGCACACCAGATACTCACGCAGCTTGTGTCCACCTTGTGAACTAAACAGCAACTCAACTGATGAGGCGACATTTCCCTACATCAAATACTAATGCAGCTTGAAAAGTCTCTATAAGCAACGAAGACATTCTGGTAAGATGGGAAATGACTCCAGCTCGGTTAATATTGGTTCAAAACTTTGAAATTTGGTCTCGAATTGTAGGAAACATCCTGATCTACAATTTGAGACTAAGTTCATAATTTTTGAACCAATATTAACCTTTCCCTCAGAATTTGTCCTACAATTTGAGACCAAATTTATAATTTTAAACCAATATTGACCGAGTTGTAGTCATTTGCCCATCTTGCCAGGGGGTCTTATTTGCTTGGACAGACTATACGCGAGGCATGTGCCGCGAATGCCTCAAGGTATAGTCTGTTCAAGCAAAGAAGAGTCTTACTCCAGTGTGGTTTCGTCTGCTATTTGTGTGCTCCAGCAGCTGATGTTGTCAATTAAGAGTTGTCATTTGACTAGGCCTAGGTGCTGTTTTTTTTAAAGTGACAATAGATTTATTGAAGTTTCAGTTTATCTATAAATGCTTCATACATATTCTGTTAGTAGATTACATCAAGTACAAGATACAAACGAAACCGCCTAATATATTGGTGACAGCTATATCTATTTATATCTCACCTAGGCATAGCTAAATGACAACTCCAATTCAAAACATTAGCTGTTGGAGCGCACTAATAGCAGACAAAACCGTCTAACTTGTTTGGCGTCATTTATAATGCAGTTCGTATCTGATTTGTGAGGAAAGAGCATCTCAAACACGTTGTGTGGTCTTGTGTGCGTTGCTAATGAAATTACTTCGCAAATAATCATGCAGCTAATACATTATGAATTAACTAGCTTTTCATTCAGCTTCGAGAACGTAAATTAAAATGGTTGTATGTACAATAAAAATAGAAACGTTGAATTTCTTCGTTTGAAACATCAAGATAACTATTTTTTTAATAAAACACATCAACACAACTGGGTGATTGTGAAAAATATAAAATAATAATGTATTATATGAAATGTTGAAAAATTTCAATTAAAAGTGTAGAACTCTAATGAAGCATTACGTTTCTATGTTGCGAACTTGTTTTTGAATAAGCAACTTTGGAAATAATGTTTTGTCTTTGATATGAATAAAATAGGGTACGTGTTCTGTATGTTGTTTTTGAGCTGCTTCAATGCAACCGGTTTTGACCATTTTGTAAATAACATCAACGCAACCAATTTTGTCTATGTTGTCAATGACTGTGTCGCAGTTACGACATGATTGTAAATGCATAATTTTTTTCTGTAATTCAGGCGTTAATCACCAATCTAAATGAAGTCTATTTTTTCTATAACTGGCATTGATTTTGAGTAATCTATGAAAAAGAAAAACTCAATACAATTTGTGTGTCAAAAGCTCAGAATTGTCATCCTTCTCAGAGAAACTGTGTCTATTATTTAAGCAGCATTTTGAATATCATGAAATATGATACTTGAATCTAGGTTGTAAACAAGAATAGCCTCAATTCTCAAGTAAAATTAGATCAATTCATGAGATGAACTGAAATAAATACTTGAATTAATTTGAATTTAATTCATTTTTTTCTATACTGTTACAATTGGGAATATAAATCAAGGCTGAATAACGTTCACTAATACAATCATAACATCGAATTTATTCATAGGCCTATGCAAAACGTCTATCCTTAACAAATAGGACTGAACAAAACGCGAAATACACAATGAAGCATGTAAAACACTAATACAATTCTTTAGGGACCGATACTTGGGATAATAGCTTTCAGTTAGAAACTAATCAACAATTTGTGATTTCTTGCTGCTACGACGCTTTTTGGGTATAATTTCATTCTGCCGTTATTATAATTAATTGAAAAATTTGATGGAAAATAGGACATATCACCAGATTTTTTCCCGCCACTTGGCCTACATTGTACGTGACTGTCCACATCAAGCATGCATATGAGGTACACACCACATTATAAGAGGTATAAGCAATATATATAGAGAACTGTCATTTTACTGTGATAACTGCATCAAATAATAATGAATAACGAGATGTATCATAACAAAGTTTTTGAAAAAGTAGAGTGGATATTTAAATCAAACAGTTGATTAAAAATCGTGGTTAAAATTATATGAACTTTAATGATCTTGTATTATTTTGATGTTTTTTCATAAAGAAAAGTAAAAACTTCCAATCCTTGTTGATGATGTTAATAATAGCTGTATAGCGTCTGTTGATGATGTTGATAATAATAATATTTGTATGGCTTTTTTATGGTTCTACCTAACCAAGGCTGTTACTACCTTAATGGTAGATGAAAATTTAGTAGCCTAGTTGTTCAAGGTGCGTTCCGAACCACCGTTTCAATTGTAATAATTATTTAGTTTATTGGCATTCATATAATATGATAACTCCAACTTGTTCAAAGTTATTGTTATTTTGTAACAGTCCATTGAAATTATCATAATTATCCATAGTATTACTAGCCCTGTGTGGTATTTTTCTCACCATTGTATAGTTTGTCCAAGCAAAGAAGACATTCTGGCAAGATGGAAAATTACTCCAGCTAGATCAAAATTGGTTCAAAAATTATAAATTTGGCTTCAAATCATAGATCAGAATGTTTCCTACAATTTGAGACCAAATTTATAATTCTTGAATCAATATTGATTAAGCTGGAGTCATTTTCCCATCTTGCCAAAATGTATTCTTTGCTTGGTTCAACTATAATATTGTGGAACAGCAATAATAACTTGCTCAACATGCAGATAATCATATTCGGTGTCTCAATAACATAGTTGGTACGGTTATAGGATAATAATGTTGTAGTATTTTTGTACTATAGCCTTTAGAAAATCCACAAATTGTGTGAATTGTATACGAAAACGTGTTGTTTAGTGTACCTTAGAATATTGAGATGTTCTCCTGTTAATTAATTCCTGTTTTGAATATAAATCCAGTTTCTATGAATATAGTCTGTCCAAGCAAAGAAGACATGCTGACAGGATGGGAAAATGACTCCAGCTCGGTCAATATTGGTTCAAAAATTATAAATTCTCGTCTCAAATTGTGGATCAGAATGTTTCCTACAATTTGAGACTAAATTTATAATTTTTAAACCGGTATTGACCGAGCTGGAGTCATTTTTCCATCTTGCCAGAATGTCTTGTTTGCTTGGGCAGACTATACTTCAAATCGTTTTTGTTGTGAAAGTTATATATATTTTCTTTATTGAAAGTTTTCAAGTTATCAGAAACAAATTTGTTATTGTTGCATACGCTGTCAATGTTTCGATTGAACTATTCATCATTAATTGATTGTATTTCATTTATAATATGTTTTTATTATAGTTAAAAACATCTGTAGTATTCAAGGGTCCCTCGAATTTGAGTGTGCTTGAAAAAACCGGGCATCAAGTTTAAATCTATTATCACTGGCGGCTCGTGCCTACGAAACAGGTGAAGTGCTGTACAGTAAGAGATACGGCACTATCATTGAAGATTATCTAATCAGTTTCAAGTTTTGATTTTTGTTATCAGATACAAGTTTTGATCTTCTATCAATTGGAAGTAATTTTTATCAGTTGTGTTGTTTATAAAAAATGTTTTATCAATTTGACTTTTCATATTTGTTTGATGTAAATTTGATGTTTGTAAATACAATTTTCGTTTCACCTCACAATAACAGGCTGCTATATCTATATATTTCAGTTTCACTGTATTCACTCGTTGCTAGTATGTACAATATTGGTGTAAGGTGATTTGAGAGCAATTATATAGGTAATAGGTAGATTTGAAACTAGATATTAGTATTTCTACGATTATAGAAATTATAAATAATGGCTCTTTGCGATATCATTGTACCATTTTTATAAATGAATTTGTATCATCTAGTCTTTCGCTTTCAAATCTTGAATTTCTATATTATGCACCAATCATTATATTATTCATTATTAATTAAGCTTTATTACTGTGAATTTTTTTAATAATAGAAGATGTTTTATAATTGATTTTTATCATAGTTATAAATAAATTTTGAAAGATTGTTACATCTATTAATGTCTTTTTTTAATCCCTAGTTCCACAAAAACAAAACTAATCATAGTTTGATGCATCAGAATATCTGAAACATTTCCACTTTTGATATCAAATCCAATTTCAGGAAATTTCTTATTGTGAAGGATAGCTTTTTAGGTCGGGCGTATGCTGGGACGCACGTGAAGCAGCCCACGCGAAGTAGCCAATCACAGCTCTTATCAATGACAAGAGAAGAGCTGCGATTGTCTACTTCGCGTGGGCTGCGTCACGTGCGTCCTAGCATACGCCCGGCCTTGGTGTGATGTTATAGGCTACGGTAGTGATTCATGTGAAACTATTCATTCATTCACGTGATTCACATCACCCTAAAAGGCTTTTCTTCAAAATAATTAGTTATGGTTTCTCATTCATACCTTTTACACCACAAAGGGACATAATAGAACCAAAAATAAAAGTATAAATACGTACTGTGAAAATATTTTTCACAGTTTTCTACTATTGAAAACGAATTCGCGTCGGTCCCGACTGCCTAAAACCATAGAAAAAGGATATAAGGTTCACTAAAATAAATTTTTCTTAAAATTCATATTTGTAGTAATTTCTCTATTTAGTAATAATCCCTCTCATTACTTACACATGGGCCTAAGAGCCCATGTGGGCATCACCCTCAGAAAAATTCAATTAAAGAGCTTCAATTTTCAATAATTGAAGTAGATGGAAAAATTGAAAAATGATTTCTCAACATAAAAAATGTATTATTCAATTTACAAAATTAATAAATAACAATAATAATAAATAATGTTTACAAAATTTACAACAGATATTTCACATTCAACAAATTAATTATTTACATTCAATTGTACAATAGAATATTTTGTACAAGATATTTAGTAAGAAGTACTAGAATTTTAGAAAAATAAATAATTTTTACAAGAATTTATATAAGCTAATGATAGAATATTATTAGAAAGACAACATGGACATGAAAACAATATAATGAATGCGTAACTGTGTCAATAATATTTGTTATTTATATGTGGAACGTTCTCTTTCAACGATTATATTGATTATTAATTTGATGACTTATTCATTAGTGATGGCATAGTTTTCTATTTTATAATTTTTCAAATCTCCATAAAACGGTTGAAGGATACAAGAATACTATTCTAGAAAACTATTCTAGAATTCTATTCTATAGAATACTATTCTAGTATCCGTGGATCTGAATCTTCATTAATATAATTATTGATAAAAAATAATATATTTACTTTTATTGAAGGATTTTTAGACTAAATAGTTTTTAATTTGACACAAATATGCCACAGATTTACTTGTGATGGCAATGAAGTTATTTGTACAGTTGATACAAGAATTAATCACTAGAAAATATTTATAAATAGTATATCAAATATTAATTACTAGTATTACTGTATTATAATACAAAAATATTAATTAAGTCTGTGTCGTGAAATTCCAGTTGCACGCTTGAAAACTAGTTCCTTTCAAATTTGTTTGATCTCGAACAAATATTCATAAAAAATAAGCATCCTCTCTTCTCAGCATGAAATCTTATTCATCCACATTATCTGGTCTACTTATTTCAATATAATGAACACCTTTCTACTATTGAGTTGCAAAAGAAAAATCTACCAGTTAGCATTAATCAAACATAGACCATTCAAAAAATCTACTATTTGATTTCTATCAAACCTAATTATATAGTCTGTCCAAGCAAAGAAGACCCTCTGGCAAGATGAGAAAATGACTCCAGCTCGGTCAATATTGGTTCAAAAATTATTGATTTGGTCTCAATCTTAGGAAACATTCTGATCTACGATTTGAGACCAAATCAATATTTTTGAACCAATATTGACCGAGCTGGAGTAATTTTGTCATCTTGCCAGAGGTCTTCTTTGCTTGGACAGACAATACCAGCCAGTCAAAAGAAATCTACCAGTTGACTTTAGTCAAACATATACAATTATCTGTAAAAAAACATTACATGGCATCAGATCTGAGCACTTTTTTACTGTTTGTAAATGTTATTAGAAATTTGTTTTAGATTCAAATTTAATCAATACAATGTTTTCAATGGTGAATGGCCTCTGGAGTGTTACTCCACCAAGAGTGAGATCGTGGACTAACTTCATTTCGTTCTCGTTTCAAACTCAATGACTCCCCATCACTTGGAAAAACGCTCTAGTTCTCCTGAAACAGACATTTCATTTTCAGAAATTCATCAACACTGTCTTATTATAAATTTTAGATTTTGAAGAGGGAGCCATGATCATTGTTGGGCTGATTTTTAAAAAAAATCAGCTCATCCTAGATTTATGAATAAAAATTGTTCTAATCGGTTTCAAATTGATTATTTCATTTCCATTGAAACACTTTTTAAGAACACTAGAAAATCCCGTGTCACTCTATTAAACTTTAAACCATGTAAAGTATAGTCTGTACAAGCAAAGAAGACCCTCTGGCAAGATGGGAAGATGACTAAAGTTGGGTGAATTTTGGTTCAAAATAAATTATAAATTTGATCTCGAATTGTAAGAACAATTTGATCTTCTATTAAGACCACATTTATAATTCTTGAAGAAATATTGACCAAGCTGGAGTCATTTTTCCATCTTGCCAGAGGGTGTTCTTTGCTTGAACAGACCATACCTAGTTTTCCAATCCTCAACCCCCCTCAATGACTGAAAATATTTCTCTCTTCCTCCTTCACTGATGCAAAGAATAGTAAAGTAGATTCCTAAATAATAAAGTAATGAAGCGAATTCCATAGCTTCTATCGGCGAAGCATGGTTATGTTGACGAGGTGAAACACCTTTTGGTCTCCCCACCAAATAAAACCATACGCTAATAATAATAGCCTAACGGAATGTTAATTTAATTTGGTGTGAATGTTTAATTTTAAAAACAATTAGAATCCTCCGGTTAATGATTTTAACCGTTGCTCGGTGATGGTGGTCGCATGGTGCTTGTGATGTCAAATTACAAACTTGACTGCTGTCGAATCGAATGGGTGACCATGCGGGTGGAACCTTCACCGAGAAAGATTTCTATTTTTCTTTTTCTCAACCCCCTTCTGCCTTTACTTTTTATAGAAAATAGAGTACTTAGAGTTAAACAGTTGTACATTTTGCTGTTAGCAAGCTATATAAAGAAATATGAATATGGGAACCATGTTGTAAATCATTTATATAATACTGGACAGAGATCAATTAAATATTTAGGACCAGCAATAGTAAATCGTATTCCAATGGAAATAAAAGAAGAAGTTAATTTAAAAAGATTTAAAAGAAAAATGAAACATTGGTTATTTAGCATAGGGATTTATCATAATGAGGAACTAATAGTGAATAGGTTTTAGATGTAAGTAGATTCACTCCATGCGAACTGCTAGTAGTGATAAGTTTTTCAGTTTATTTTCACTAGAATAGGTGATAAGCAATAAATATAGTTTTAGGATCTAGTTATAATCAAGTTTTTTCCAACATATTGTTTTCATACCGATGATTACTCCGACATATATATTATTATAGTGGGGAATCATTTTTTTATATTTATATAGGCTAGCTATAATATTGCATGTATCTGTATCTGAGATTTGCATGTATTACGTAATGATTTGACTGACAAATAAACTCCTCTGGATGTGTTATTCAGCATCCAGAGAAATTATTATTATTATTATTTACAGCATAGGGGTATAGTCTGTCCAAGCAAAGAAGACCCAGTGGCAAGATGGGAAAATCAGTCGTGCTCAGTCAATATTGGTTCAAAAATTATCAATTCTATCTCAAATGGTAGAAAACAATTTGGCCTACTATTGAGACCACATTTATAATTCTTGAACAAGTATTGACCAAGCTGGGGTCATTTTCCCATCTTGCCAGAGGGTCTTCTTTGCTCGGACAGACTATACCATGTAAGATTTCTATTCATTTATTTATTATTTAAATATTTGTATTCATTTATTATTTTTGAAACAACACGTACAAACTATCAAGTCAGTACTCACCATCCAAGTTCCATTCAATACTATTATCACAGGCGTGTTGTGTCGGGGCGTCCCCCTCCATCCATCTACTACCTCTCCCCCACTCCTTCACCCTGCTGCGCATTTTCAGCTGCAGCCGAGCTGCGCGGACTGCGCGACGTGAGACGCAGCTCGCTGGGCAGGTCGTAGCAGCGGCACACGCAGCAGGAGGGAAACTTGAACCAGTCGCTGAAGATGCCGCGACAGTCGTTGCTCGGGTCGTAGGCGAGCAGCCGGTGCAGCCGGTACTGCTGCTCGCAGCGGCAGCCGGCGCGGCAGAACATCTGCTTGTTCTCGTAGCTGAAATTGGAGAGTAACGCAAACTGATTAATTCAATCAAAATTTCAAAACAAGTCAATTTATTAATCAAAAAAGCAAATTTACGAAAATAATCATGTGTAGGCTATATGCATGTCGATAAATCAACATCCCATGAAGGGATTAGGTCTACCAGCTGGTTGTCAATTTCATATTTACTTCACTCTACAGCAGAGGTGGATAATCATCAACCAGGATAGAGGTAATAGTAGGTAGGTAGCAGGAATGAAATGAAAAAGTTGTATTCTCAGAAAACAAACTTGTTATAGTCTATTCAAGCAAAGAAGACATTCTGGGAAGATGGGGAAATGACTGTAGCTCGGTCGATATTAGTTCAAAATTTATAAATTTGGTATCCAATTGTAGATCAGAATGTTCCCTAAAATTTGAAACCAAATTTATAATTTGTATCCAATATTGACCGAGCTGGAGTCATTTTACCATCTGCCAGAATGTCTTCTCTGCTTGGACAGATTATACAAACACTTGTGATTCATTAGATAATATGGTAATTTATTTATAGAAAGGTATTCCTCGCCTAGAAACAAGTCTGTATGTGTGGGTCTATACTCGTATATTGAGAAAATAGGTACCTAATAATAGATAAACTGTATTCAATTGGTTTAACCGTCGGTCCCGGTTGCCTAAAAACAGTCGTTAAGTCATGTCAGAGGCCCTGAAATTGATCAGGAGCGACCTGAAAACTCTGACACCAGACCTGAGCCAGCCAGGTTACACGAATATTATATTATTATTAATAGTATGCAATAAAACGAGAAAATAAAATGAAACCGAGAGTATGAATGGAACAAAAATAATAGGATAAGGTGAAAAATTTCATACTGAAAGGGAATCGAACCAGTGCCCATGCAGCAATACCGGTACTGAAGTTTTGCCGCTCCAGTCAATTGAATGAGCTCTGCCGGCTCTTTTTCCTCGTTTTTTATTCTGAACTATCAATAAATATGATAATAATAAATAAAAAATGTATGGTTGTATACTCACGTGCAGCGCTCCCAATGCACATACTGCTCGAAAGGATAGAGATTGAGTAATGCGAGCACTTCGCCCCTGGTATTATTCGCCCAAAACGGGGCTACAACCTCCTCCTTCACCGGACAAGCGTTACTGTAACAGACAAAATCCATTTTACAACGAATTGCATTTCACATATCCTCATACCACTATAATTAGTCCACCAACTTAGTCATCTTGACTTCAGTCTACTCATAGAAGATAGTTGGATTAGAGGAGCTGACATCCATCAGCACAACACAAGACACACAAATACAATAAGATCGGAACAACACAGGTCTAATTTTTATGAGTTGAACCTTTTTTAAGTTTTTTCAGTTTATCTATAAATAATTTTTTCCCGTCTTGCCGGAGTGTCTTCTTTGCTTCGATAGACTGTATAGTTTAGTGAATATGAAACTGGCAACCAGCTGGTAGGCCTAGGCCCTTCATAGGGCTGTTGCGCCATTGACAAACAAACAAATATATAATTTGACATAATGTGAGATCGGACTCCCCCTAATCAAATCCTATTCACATGGACAAAAAAGTATTCATAATTCATTCCCAGAAAACATTAGGAATTCTCAGTCGCTTAGATCTTTTAGGGTGAAACTAAAGGAATGGTTACTTGATAAATGTCTCTATAACTAGATATATAATAGCATAACAAATTGATAATAATAGACTATTCTAGGAGATGATTCATATACAGTAGGCTACTTGAACTCTTCAAGGTTTCAAGGTTCATTGTTAAGCCGCGTATCGACAGTCCGAGGCATGTGCTACGAATGCCTCGCTGTACAGTCTGTTGACACAAAAAAAGAGTACTACTACTAGTCTACTATCTACCGCGTATCGACAGTCCGAGGCATGTGCCACACATGCCTCGGACTGTCGATACCAGGTTTGCTAGCAGCGAGGCAAACGCTGCACACAATTCGCAGCGAGCAGTGCCTATTGCCTCGCAACGCGCAACGAACAATTCTACAAATTAACCTCAAAATTGTACCACATTCCTATGCATTTTTGTGATTAAGAATTCTATTTGGGTGCAGAAGGTTCTAATAGGCAATAATAAGCATTGCCTTGAATTTTTATCTACTAATTGAGCACAAACTAACCTCCAAAGTCCAAAATATCAATTGTCAGAGCTTAGTTGCTTTGCCTCCCGCTTGATGGCGCTAGTCAATTTGTTCGCGTGCTCGCATTTTTGGTTGCAAAAAATGCAGATTTTTTATTATAATTAAATACTATATATTATACTATAATTATAATTATTTTTGATTATTGCAGATTATATTCACACATATGCCTCAGCCATAAGTTTATACTTTTTTTGCGTCACCAGACTGTACTGCGAGGCAATCGTGGCACATGCCTCGGACTGTCGATACGCGGCTTATTAGGATTATAATCAGATTGCATTGACCATTCTTCTTATGAAATGTCTAGAATATAGTGAAAATTGTTCATTATTTTAAAGATTTTCTGCATTAATTTACCACAATAATCAAGATTTTTTCAATTGTGAGTTCTAGGTAAAACCGTTTTGTTTCCAAGAAAATGATGACGTAAAATTTAAGATTTTTAAATTTTCTATTTCTTAATTATTTAGCAGCCTTATGAGTGTGCTTGAATGATCAACTCTTATGTAATATTCAGGTAATCCGTATTTATTTATTTATTTTATTGTGCTTTCTTCAGTACCCTATCCGTGTGCCACACTAAAGGGTACGGTACTATTACTATAACTTTCAAAGAAAGACTAGTTCAAGTCAACTATATAGTCTGTCCAAGCAAAGAAGAGCCTCTGGCAAGATGATAAATGACTCCAGCTCGGTCAATATTGGTTAAAAAATTATAAATCTGGTCTTAATTTGTTGATCATAATGATTCCTACAATTTGAGGCAAAATCAATATTTTTGTACCAATATTGACCGAGCTGGAGTCATTTTCTCATCTTGCTAGAGGTTCTTCTTTGCTTCAAAAGACTATATGATTCAAAACTTCATCTATAATTTTTCTATGCTTTCATCGTGTAAATGCTGTTGATACATATTATTCCATCTCTAATTAACTTGAATCAATGAATGAATTTAATCTAAATCAAGTAACAAAATCTAATTGAACCCTACACTCCTCTGAGCTTGTAGATGGGTGACTCCTCGGTGGTCTGCGCGTTCTTCTTGTCGAACAGCTGATGCGTGAACAGCTCATGCGACGCTGACGCCGAACTGTGATTGGGCGTCGTTGTTGCCGTGCCGTCGTCAACTGACGTCGCCGTTGTGGTTGTGTCGTCGTCGCCGATGGGGGCGTCGCTCTCTGTCGACACGTACACGCCGTCGTCGTCGTTGGCGGCGTTGTCGACGTCATCGGCGACAGAGTCGGACAAAATGTCGTCGGCACTTGACGCCGGCGGAGGCTCAGCGCCGGTTGTGCCGATCGGTTCCTGACGGGTGACAAAGTGAATCAATCATTATATTAATATAGTCCGTCCAAGCAAAGAAGACATTAAGGCAGTATGGTCTGTCCAAGCGAAGAAGACCCTCTGTCATGATGAGAAAATGTCTTCAGCCCGGTCGATATAAGTTCAAAAAGTATTGATTTTGGCCTTAAAACCAATTGATTTGTTTTCTACGATTGAAACCAAATCAATAATTTTTGAACCAATATTGACCGAGCTGGAGTCATTTCTCATCTTGCCAGCCAGAGGGTCTTCTCTGCTTGGACAGACTAGATTTCAGTTAAGATTCTTGTTTTTCCAAGATGTTTTCCTTTTTAATCTTTTATTTCAATATCAACTTATAATTTAATAACTCTTTATCATAAGTTACTACAGTTTAATCAAAGAATTATGCGTAATTATCATTATAATTTGATATTAATTTACATTAATTCTGATCTACATAAACAAACTTATGTTAAGGATATGTTTCTACCAGTTGCCTCCAAAGAGAAATTATTGTCGAATAAATAAATAAAATACCTGTGACGTAGGTGCAGTAGCCAGCGTGCTAGTGCTACTAGTAGTAGTGGTAGAAGTAGTAGTGCTACTCGTTGTGGTCACCGGGCTACTGGTAGTAGGACGTGCTCGTGGTGGTGGATGCGGGTGCGGGCGGCGTTCCTCTATGATGATGATGATTATGTTGATGATGGTGGTTGTAGTGCAGATCGCTGTTGAAAAAAAATCGAAATCAAACCTCACTGATGGTTTAAAAAAACGAAAACATATAGTAATTAAAACGTTTAGTCGATGATTGTTTTTTTTAACCTCCTTCTACAATATTTATAAAATCTTTCCTTTTATACTCTCTACACCTATAGGCAACTTCTGGATAAAATATAAAAAGTTCTATCGGAATATTATATTTGAATGTAAATTATATTATATTATTTATAAGCATAGAAGTTCTTTAAATAGCATGGTTATAACTGAATAAGTGTTTAGAATAATTTATACAGAAATTTTCTAAATTGTTACGCAAGATTATTTTTCTTTATCTTGAAATTTATTTTAAGTACCTGAATATTTTGTTCATAAGAGATGAATATGAGAATATCCATGCATTGACCCCCCTTTCTCACGGAATCGTTTCTACGTAAAGAGTATAGGCTATAGTCTGTCCAAGCAAAAAAGTCAGTCAATGACTCCAGTTCGGTCAATATTGACTCAAAAATTATAAATTTGGTTTCAAACTGTAGATCAGAATGTTTTCTACAATTTGAGACCAGAATTATAATTTTTGAATCAATATTGACCGAGCTTTTATAAAAATTATAAATTTGGTTTCAAACTGTAGATCAGAATGTTTTCTACAATTTGAGATTAAAATTATAACTTTTGAATCAATATTGACCGAGCTGGTGTCATTTCCCCATCTTGCCAGAATGTCTCCTTTGCTTGGACAGATTATACTAGTCTATAAAATTATTTCATCTTATATAGACCTCAAATGTTGTTTAAAATTTTTGTTTCTTTTCTTCTAGAATAAAACTTTTCCTTTTCATTTCACCTGCTCTAAAAAACCATTTTACCTGTTATCGCCGCGACGCTTGGTGGGCTGGAAGTTTTTCAGCGCAGGATCGTTTGTGGGCTGATAGTTTTTGAGCGCGGGGTCGTGATAGGCCCAGCCAGGCTCGCTTTGGTAGTCGACGTCGTTTGATTCGATCTCCGATCGCAGCACCGATATGTGACGCTCGTCACCGTACATGCGACGCATCAGGCCGTGGTTTTCGAACACAAACCGGCGCACGGCTCGCCTGCAAGCAAAAAAAATTAAAAGTAAATTACTGTACTAAACAAATGGAAATCATTGAAGACATTTGAAAATTGGACATTTTTCAATAAAATTCAATTTATTTATTCATTCTACACACACATACACTAGAAATTACACTGAGAGAAATGAGGAATTTTTCATGTAATTGGGACAGATTTGCCAACCCACATGACAGTATATTTCTGTATAAATTGAACCACTCACTGTGTAGAAGTATGTATATTTTATTTCATTTATTTGAATAACATCATGTTCATGTATGATAAACTGTCAATCTATTTTTTATTATCTTGTACTTTTTATTTGCGCAAGTTTAATGTATTTGATTGATTGTTGTTTTTTCTACAGAAATAAAGATTATTTGAAAAATGATATCTATTATTCAACTGCTGAAGTAAATAATTTGACTTTTTTGGTTCAATATTGAAATAATACTGTACTTTTAGATACTTAATCGAGGCGAGCCTTGGTTACATGGGCTGTTTACAATGTAATTAATGCCAGGAAAATTTGTTCTCTTTTTTATTACCTTCAAAGAATGGCTGAAACCACCATTTTGTTCCACCCATAAATTTGAGGAGTGGTCAATATATCAGTAGGTACACCTAGAGCAACTGTTGTGACGGTTTTCAGTTTCGTAGAAAGCATGAAAATGATGTAGTAATTGGAAAGGTAGATAAGAGACCCTTGTCCCAAAGCCAACCCGCGTGTCACAAAGTCACCCCCGAGTACGGTACATAAATTTAACCATATTTTCTTTACATAGCTGTCTGATTTCAAAGACATTGGTTTACTCACCAATTTTAGCTTACTTGGGATTTATTTGATAATCATTATAGTTTCTGCTTTCTGCATAAAACCTTCAACAACACTGCAATTTTCCAGTTCTTCAAATGTTTGACATTATGATATATATTTATTTTTCCTCTGTCATGTAACCCATGTACATAGGTATTTATTGAACATATAAAATTATTACAATATGAGAAGTTATACTACTATAATTATGCTACTTTTCTTAACTATTATCTAGCATCCCACTATAGAGTACATGTATTCGAATTCCATTTTCTTAAATGTCTGGTACCTAATTTTAGTAATCAGATGTGAGAGACGAGGGTGATTAGGACAGTATAAGAGAAGGGGAGTGACTAACAATATGTTGAAACTTCCAAAATTCTATAATGTTCTTAAAAGTCTTTTGTCTTCAAATTTTTCAATTAGCCTAATACATATATTCCCAATTATTAATTATCATTATTTTTAAATTTTTATGCAATAAAACAATCTAAACCAAGTGAGTTTGAGTTGCAAATGAGTTTTCATTTCTGATTTCACACTGACCATGGATAGGCGGTGCCCGGTATAGTGCACCAGTTGCGCGTTCTGAAGTCACAGGGCAGGTCGAAGCGGCTCTTGGCCGAGCGATAGGGTTTGGCGCATGTCGAGTAACCGTCGTAACCGTAACCAGACACCGACACCACGCTCAATAGTAGCTGAAAAAACAAAAATAATTGGTAAAACATTCAAATAAATTGATAATCGAAACAAAGGCACCGACACAACAGTCATTGAAAAACAAATAACAATCAATGAAATATTTGAATAAATTATTATAGTCTAATCTATTAACATAGATACACAACAGTAGCTGAAAAGCAAGAACAATCGGTAAAAAAATCAAATAAATTAATAATTGATAAACAAATTGAAAGAATTGTGATCGATGAATTTTTTAAAATTAAGGTAGCATTCCTAAGCGACGGCTCGAGCTGTTGTCTCATTATTGGGCTGAAACAACAAGAACTCTGATTGAATGAAAAGACAAGATGTTGTCAAACCACTGATTTATTAGAAAATCGAGATACCGGTCTCGGTTGTTACACCATTATCAATCAGAGTTTACCAGAGATTGATAATGGTGTAACAATCGAAACCGGTATCTCAATTTTCTGATATTTATTATTTGATTTCTGATTTATTAGAAAATCGAGATACCGGTTTCGGTTGTTACACCATTATCAATCTCTGGTAAACTCTGATTGATAATGGTGTAACAACCGAAACCGGTATCTCGATTTCCTAATAAATCGGAAATCAAATAATAAATATCAGAAAATCAGTGTTTACAAACGGTTGTTACACCGAAATATCAGAAAATCAGTGTTTACCAGAGATTGATAATGGTGTAACAACCGAAACCGGTATCTCGATTTTCTAATAAATCAGTGCGGTTTGACAACATATTGTCTTTTCATTTATTATGGATAACTACCACACAATATAATTTTTACAACTACTCAAAGAACTGTGATTGGCTACAGCTGTTCGACTGCTGCTGACCGTCGGACCGTGTCGCATGAAGGGAAACCCCACTTTAGAGATGCAATTCACTTCTTGAATAGAGTGTAGTTGTTGATTAATTCCAATGATGATTCTAAAATCTGAGTACCGTAGCCTATGGGGACGGAAACGCATATTACTCGTATTCTCACACAAGTTTTCATAATATAAGAAGAAATATATTGCTGTAGCCTATTTTGTTTCATTATTATGTATAAAACTCATTATTCTCATCAATTTTAATTACTGTTCATAGAAACAAATTAGCCTATATTTAATAAGTCGAATAGAATGAATGAAATTAATTTATTTTGATGATTATAAGAATAGGGTTACCATTAATTTAAACAAGACTTTCTTTGATGGTCGATCTTCAAGTTTTTATTCAAGTATATCATTATTATTACTAGATTTTGTGGGCTAGAGAGAGTATTTGCACATTTTTACGAGACTAATGTGTATTCGCATCATTAGCGTTTCAAGTTGGAACTTTCACTTTCATTGAAACGGTGAAAAGTGCGAATTAGCATTACACAGTACACACTGAAACAAACATCACTTACCAATGAATAAGTTACCAACCTTTCAAATTTTAAATTAATAAATCATGGTTTTTTATTCTTGTGAGTTGAAATTTGTGAAAGTGGACATTGTGCAAAAACGCTTTGTTACCGAGATAACAATGACGAAAATTGAGATTTTTCAAAATAAATTAATTTTTGTAATTTTTTAGAGGCTTTAGTGAGGTTCTAAAATAGTCAATTCCTATGTTAAATTAGCTGAAGAATTCAATGAAACCAGTTCCAAGTTTGTAACTTCAACGGTTATTGAGATAATTGGAAAAGAAATAAGGGTTATAACTGGATAAGGAATCATAAAATTGTATTTTTATTAATGGAAGTTGAAGAGAGTCGGATTCTAAAGAAAAAGTTAAATGGCGATTGTGTAAATCTTACCCAAATCTCAGAAATAGCGATCAAAAATCTCAAAATCGCTACTAAACACAAATTCATCACTTGTGCTATGTTTTGTCAATTTTGCGATTTTTGATCGCCATTTCATTATAATCGCCGCCATTCAACTTATTCTCTAGAATCCGACTCTCTTCAACTTCCATTAATAAAAAATACAATTTTATGATTCCTTATCCAGTTATAACCCTTATTGTTGAAAAATGGCGTTTTCTAGCATATTTTTCCGATTATCTCAATAATCGTTGAAGTTACAAATTTGGAACTGGTTTCATTGAATTCCTCAGCTAATTTAACATAGGAATTGATTATTTTAGAACCTCACTAAAGCCTCTAAAAATTAGAAAATTAATTTATTTTGATCTCTATCTAAGGAATCAGCCTGAGTATTGCACATAAAACACCCTGTATAACCTACATCTTAAACCTTCATCATCATCATTCATCCTTTGCTTAAAATACTTGGAAACCAAGTCGCAATTGTAAAGAAAGAATAAAGAATAAGTTACATGACGTACAGAATATATTTTTGAGAAGTAGGTATTGACAGGAAGTAGGTCTGACAGGATATTGCCAATGTGAATTCAATGGATAATAGATATATTGAATAATATTATATATTAGGCTGTACGATATTGGTGAATTCTCTAGTGAATAAAGATTAATTTGAAATAAACGTAACAATGTTTTTTCTCATACTACCAGGCCTACAAATCAACAGCACTGCTTCCCTGAGACTATATCATATAACTTACAGTAGAACGCCAATAATCCGAACGCTGATTAACCGAATTGCCAATTATCCGAATCGGTCTTGAGCGTAGTAATTAAAAACCAGCGTTTTCGACGTGATCCTAGCGCAACGTGTTGTACTTATCTATATCTATATAAGCGAAATGGCACTGACTGATTCATTCATCACCAGAACTAAAGATCCACTGAAGCGAATGCGTTCAAATTTGGCAGGCATAGTCGGTTGGACGTTTAGACGCGTGCTAGGAGAGGATTTTAAAAACTTTTCAAGGATACGCCAAATATTTAAGTTTTTCTATAGTTTTCCGGCGTTTTCTCAATTTTTTCGAGAACCAATCGGTAGAAAATGTTGATATTTGGTAGGTAGGTTCAGATAAGGTCTAGAAATGTTCTGTTAAAATATTTTTGAATTCCGTTCAAGATTACGCCAGTAATCAGGTTTTTCAAAATTGTAGATGTATTGCGGGTTGCATATCTTTCGCCTTGATACGACCAATCCTTACTGTAAATTCAATGGTTCAGTGAGATTATAGATAATTTGGAAGATATTGAATCAAGTTTCAAACTATGTCCGATATAGTTCACAAGGTTGAGCTCAATATTAGCATTTTACTATTTTTCGGAATTTTCAGAGTTTTTCTTGGATTTTTTGAGAATAAATTGGTAGAAAATGTCGAAATTTGGTGAACAGGTCCAGATTAGGTCTAGAAATGCTGTGTTCAATGCATTTTGAATCCCTTCTGAACGGAATTTGCAGGCGAGCGAAGCGAGCCTGTTTTTCTCAGCTTAAACTGACAGACTCACTGTTTGACTCACTGAAACTGCTGATGCTGTCGGGGGTCCAGGGGGCGCAGCCCCCTGGCTAGGCTAGCGATCCTGCCGGCTAGTTGAATATATTATATACTTACTGTGCTATAGTTTAGTACAGTATTTGTTTTGCTTTCAATACTGGGTATTGTTCTCTCGGTGAGAGTGATCTATCGGTGAACTTGATGTTAAGTCACGAACACTGTGGACTGCTTTATACGGGTGACCGGTATTTGGCCAAGTGCACATTGGCGAGGTGGAACTACACGTAAGGGTCCCCCCCACCATTTTTTTCTTAAATACAATTCCATGTCCAACTATCCGAATTGGTCCCGGTTCCAATTAGTTCGGATAATCGGCGTTTTACTGTATTCATATGAAAAATTTATCAAATTTATAATTAGTCTATAGACTTAATTGTATTAGAAACTTATTGAATTAGGAATTATTTCAGATTCCCTGAGAAATATCAGGGAACAAATTCTCCTTTCTCAATTAGTTTATAAAAATGCCCCAGTAAGTTGTAAGGTTAGGTACGGTACTCATACTAGCTGCATATTCGAGTCATCTTTTCAAACAATATTGCAGCAGCTCCACCTTAAAAGTCACTGATGAAGATAAGTTTACAAAAATACATTCACAACGCCCATACTAGTAGATAAACAGGTACCATGACTCAAGAAAGATCGCTTTCACATTACCTACAAATATTTCTTCACTTCACAGTGGTCATGATCATAAATAGATATAAAATTGAACTTGAACGGCTTCATCGAATGTGTAAGTTTTCAAAACACGCTACTCTAAATAAATCTGAATAATAAGCCATAGAATAAGGTCATTAATACCCTCAACCGGTTTGGGACAAGTGGTATGATATAAATAAAGAAGAACTGGCATATGAAATAGAAATGGGAAGAAAAAATTCAAGTGAGTGCATTTGAATATGTGAAAGTTATTCGGTAAGTGAAATAGATATATTCATTTACATGACATGCCTACGCACTCTCTTTTCATGAGTGAGTGAGTAGTATGACAGAGAGGGACTATACAGGTTGTTTGTGAACTCCCTACCAATACTCTAGGCCCTCTAGGGCATTGTTCCTGGGCAAAAAACATACTCAAATATCATTTTCAAAATGTACGAAACTCCAATTAATCACACAGCCACCATTTTTGTTTTCTCATATTCATCAAAACTTTCAATTTTATAAATTTGTAGCGGCCTTGAGAGGGTAGTCCTACTATAAAGGTCAATTATTATGTAAAATCAGCTGAGAAATCGAATAAAACCAGTTTGAAGTTCGTAAATTTAATGTTTAATGAGATAATTAGCAAAATAATAAAAAAAAAAACATTTCACACCTTTAAAGGGATAGAAATGGGATAAATTAATAGTTGACCAGTATTTTTAATAATTATTTTTAATTGAAGAAAATTTAATTTTGAAGAAAAAATGTTCAGTAACTTTCTCGTATAAAACGCACCCAAACCTCACAAATCAGGAAAAACCTCACAAAAGTAGTTATGAAAAGGAGCAGAGGAAACTTTTTAACGTCTGTCCAAGTACAGAAGACATTCTGACAAGATGGGAGAATAATTCCAGCTCGGTCAATATTGGTTCAAAAATTATAAATTTAGTCTCAAATTGTAGATCAGAATGTTTCCTACAATTTGAGATCAGATTTATAATTTTTGAACCAATATCGACCGAGCTGGAGTCATCTTCCCGTCTTCCCAGAATGTCGTCTTTGCTTGGACAAACTCAACAGTATCTTTAGTACTTTTTTATCGTATCGCTCAGTAAACGGTTTTCAATTGTTATTCACATTATTTCACATGCTTTGTTCTATAAACGAGTTAAAATAATTAAAATAATTAAATTAAATTTATTAAAATAAAATAATTAAATTTCTTAAAATAATTATTGTTACATTTGTGTACACAATGAACCTCCCAATTCCTAATTGGAACAAATGCATCTTATTATAATAATGCCGAGTTTAATTATTAGTTTATTACAGTACTGTACTGTGTTACTATACAGACGTTAACGGTAACCACGTGAAGATGGGAGAGCACAAAACAAAGACTTGCGGAATAACCTTATTACAAATACGAACTGTTTTCCACATATAAAACAGAATAATTTATTAATGTAGTCTAGGTTCAGAGACCTGGGAATAGTCCTAAAGGCGCACGAAGTTTTTATGCATTCTCTTATCAAGTTCATTATGATTTCTATTGAAGCTTCTGATATTAGTTGCAAATTTTATTAAAGAAATTGGAGTGAACAAAGTGGATGAAGCTTCCAGAGAATAATAATATAAAATAATAAAATATAATATAGTATAGTATAATACAGAGGGAGTGAATAGCGGGGTTTTATCGCTTCATATTATTCATCAAGTACCATGTACACTAATAAATTATATATCAAATGAAAGAATACAGAGTGTTACGTATGTCATACGGTGTTTTTATCGCTTCATATTATTCATCAAGTTGACCACGTACACTAATAACATTATATATCAAATGGAAGAATAATTCAAACAGTAGTCGTCAATTCTAGTGTTACGTATGTCATACGGTGTACGGTACTATTCAGTCTACAGTCAAGTTTTTCCAAAAGTTGATGAATTTTCCTTCAGTGTACCGATACCGGAATTTTCCTTAGACCCAATAAACACGCATGTCGCGCATTCTAATCCTATGGGGGATAACTTAAACAAAATGTAAGACTTTATGATAAATAGGTCATCTACTCAATAAGATCTTTCGAATGAGAACTGAACAAACTTGATCGGTTGAGAAACTACCGTGGAGTTTTGGTAAAAAATTAATGTCACAGTTTCTACACTTCATATTATTCATCAGGTTTAACTTACAATTAATACATAAAATGAAAGATCAACTCAATGCGATTTTAGAACAAGTGCTGCATTCGTCACACGGTGCGCTATGAAGTCTACATCCAAATTTTTCCAAAATCGGAGAAATTGGCATTCAGTAAAATTAATTGAACAACTTCTTTGATCCTTTTCAATTCGTATTTCTTTGAAGCAGGGGGCACATGCATACAATTCTTGAACTGCCAAAGGAAAGAATCACGTGACTAATGTGGCAATGAATTGTGAGTCTTCTTACACTATTGAATCAAACCAATTTTCATATCATTGAAGAAAAATTCATCAACTTTTGGAAAAAATTGACTGTAGACCGAATAGTGCAACGTAAAACATATGTAACACTGGAATTAAAAACTGTTTGAATAACTCTTTCATTTGATATATAATTTATTGGTATACGGGCAACTTGATGAATATGAAGCAATGAGACCCCACTACTCATTTTGAAACACTCTGTATAATAGGCAATTCTCTGTATCATTCGCTTATCCATTATGATCATCCAAAAACGTAAATCTTCTATTATATTCGTAAAATATCTGATCAATGAAATATCAGTGAAAAATTAAATTAAAGAAAAAAAATTGAAATTATAATTTAAACTCTATTCCCTCTTTTGCAATCCTCTTTCTTTCACTTTCATTTTTCTTCCTCTTCAGACTTCATCTCATCCTTATTATAAAACTTCATATCATTTCTTCTTTCTACCACACCTTATCACATTTCTTCAACTCTATTTTCCATCTTCCTCTTCTTCATCCTCCTCCATCTTCATGCTCTTTATTCCGTCTTGTCCTTCCCTCTATTACATCCATTCTGCCTATTTCTTTCTCCCTTTCTTCCGTCTGGTTCTTTTCTGCAACTTTTTTCCTTCTTCTCCTTCTCCTTCTTCTTCTTCTCCTCCTCCTTCTTCTTCTTCTTCTTCTTCTTCTTCTTCTTCTTCTTCTTCTTCTTCTTCTTCTTCTTCTTCTTCCTTTCTATATTCATTTTTCTGCTTCCCTTTTCCTCCTGAACGAATTATTAGAATGTAATAGCTGAATTCTTTCAAATAATTTTCAAGATTGTTGGGTTTATTCTAGATTCAATTGATTAATTTGAATTCAAACACAGACATTATTGCAGCTACAATCCAATCCTACAATAATTTGGAGAATTCTTTCGAATCAATGATTCCATAAAACGATCTCAATATAATACATTCGGTATAAAGCACACCAGAAATAATTGGATATGAAGAATCTTTTCCAGTCATGTAACAGAATGTGAGAAGACTATCAACGCTACCGCTACCTATCTGCGTACTGGCAAACTATTTGATGAATCCGTAATTCCATGCTAGCGGTTCATTGGCTGGAGGCGTGGTCAGGTGGGGGAGGGCTGAGAAAGCTTCGACCAATTGTATTGCCTGAAGACTTTTGAGGCGGTCTGACTGCTTTCTCCCACTCCTCTGATTGGCTGCTTTTATTCCATTCTACTTCTTATCAGATTCATGGCATTCAGTTGGATAGAGCTGAATTCATTCTAATAAATTATTATAATTATTATCTCTCTATTCTTTTTAAAATGTTGTCAGATTATGAGTAGATTGAAGAGTCAAGTTTATGAGTAGATGAATAATATAGTCGAAATGATAAATCAAAGTATTGAAAAAATGAAATAGCAAAATAGATGCAAAAAACATATGTGATTTGTTCTTGAAATTCACAATATTATCAGTGTTTTGAAGCACATTTAGGTGAATTCTAACTATTCTTCGTTCCTGTTTGAAGCCTCTCTTTCCCCTTCTTCATCAATTTGACTGACTAAATAAAAACGACCATGTTTGGTTGTGTCATGAAGATTTGTGTTAATTCAAATTTGTACAATATCCTTCCATGGAGGAAAAATTGAGTTTAAAAATATATTTTCCAGGTTTTGGACATGCGTTGGGATGTGAGAGATGAGGCGACTGATGATCACATGACCACAGAACTCTGCATGTGGGAAATTCAAAACTGTCAATGACTATCCATGTGCCCCAATTTTGTTGTAAGTTTGGGCCGTCATTTTAAAACACTATTTAATAATAATTGATGTTGAATTAAATTCATGGTTGAGTATGATACCACAGTCTAATGAACACACAGTGATGTCACTCGGATAGAAAAAGTGATTCGTCGCCAATAATTAATTGGTGAATAGCAATCCTGGCTTGTGAAACTAGTTCAAAACATATATACATCTGAATACTTGATAATTATGCTGTATGTATGATTGCTCTTTCATTACCAACGTTGCTTTGAAGCAAAATTAACTTACAATCATGATTACTACGCATAGCAAGCTGATATATCTCTTATCTACATAAGGGATTGGCATTTTTATTTAATATGTTGTCTACATTGGGAATCGCTAGGATAACATAATGGATGACTTGCTCATTTATCATGGGAGCTTCGAGACTGGGTCTTTAAAAAGCTCTTTAAAAAAAGAGCTTCAAAAAGTTTTAAAGAGTTTGAAATAGATATTTGTGCAACTTGTGCGCAAAACCGGTGATTGCCAAACGAGATAGAGAATGGCCGAACGAAGCGAAGCTGAGTTCGGCCATCTATCGAGTTTGGCAAACCTTTTGCACACAGTTGCACACAATATTTTTCCCAACACTCTATATTATAAAAGTTCTAAAACAATAATAATTGACGCATTTTTAATAGCAGGTATTAGGCTAAATGATAATAGTTCTATGACATATTTCTATTACCGAACATCTGTGATGATAAAATATTATCGTGTAATTGACCAACTATCATCAATGATCATATTCTATGTGTAATATGTTCTGCTATAGAGAACATATTATAATATATTTGATAATTGATGTATGACATAGAACTATAATTATTATCGTGTAATGCCAGACCAACGAGAGATTAGCCTAACAATGTATTAAGAGCATTTAGAGTACCGTAGGCCAATGCTACACATTGAAACTTTGCATCATAAATTAATGGCATTAATGGATTAATTATTACATTTTTGCGTAATCTAAATGCCAGTATAATCGATTTAGCAGTCCAGAAACATTTAATTTATTGATAAAATTTGTACGATCAATTTTGATTATGTAAGAAGGTGTTAAAGTTTGATTCTTCTCGCTACTTTTGTGCGATTCCCAGCTAAAAGCAGTACAACGGCCAATTTCTTTTCAGCTAAACGCAGTACTATCACCAGAGTATATAATTTAGTTCAAAAAACGTTTTAAATAAGTTTGATTTGTATTATTATGCAACAGATATATTATTATTTTTATTTCATAATTATATTATTATTTCAAAACAATAGTAAATAACTTAATCAATATCAACACAGAGCAGTTAACTTACGACTAATAATCAAAACTCCGCCATTTCTATTCCTCAACGACAGGCGACGAGTCGACAGATGACTGTAATTAACTGGACTAAATTGGGCAGATAATTCTCAAAAGAAAGATTTAGTCAAATTACACTCTAACAAAATTTGTATTTAATACAATAAATTTTAGCGCCTAATAACAGTTTTTGCCATGAATGTTATTGTTATGATGAATCTAACGTTATTGGATTCTGGTGAAATCGGCTCTCAGACGTTCCGAGTTCAATGAATTTGGAATTGGAATTTGGGCCATGCGCAAAGCACAAAATGGAATTTGGGCCGTGCGCAAAGCAAGTGTTTTGCGCACGGCGTTCCGGAATCAACTGTTTTGCGAATCGTTCCGAGTTCTGGAATGAGTTGTTTTGTGATCGAGTGTTGGGAAAAGTTTTTTAAACACAGAAAATTAATAATCTCAGGAATGCATTTCGGGAATCTTGGTACAGTACCAGGGTAGATGCTTGGTGTTTGTCTGAACGCGGATTACTGTTACTGATGACATATTTCCTTCATTCTTTTATCGCGCTTCTTCTTCTTCTACTTCTACTCCTTCTTCTTCTTTTTCTTCTCCTTCTTCTTCTTCCTCTTCTTGTTCTCCTCCTTCTTTTTCTTCCTTTCTATCTTCATTTTTCTATCTTCTTCTTCTTCTTTCTCGTCTTCTTCTTTCTCGTCTTCTTCTTTCTCGTCTTCTTGGTCCTGTCCTTCTCCTTCTTCTTTTTCTTCTTCTTTTTTTCTTCTTCTTCTTCTTTTTTTTCTCTTCTTCTTTTTTTTCTTCTTCTTCTTCTACTACTTTTTCTTGTTCTTCTCCTTTTTCTTCTTCTTCTTCTTCTTCTTCTTCTTCTTCTTCTTCCTTTCTATCTTCTTCTTTCTCTTCTTCTTGGTCCTGTCCTTCTCCTACTTTTTCTTCTTTTTCTTCTTCTTCTTCTTCATCTTCTACTTCTTCCTCTCCTTTTTCTTCTTCTCCTCCTCCTCCTTCTTCTTTTTTTCTTCTTCTTCTTCCTTCATTTTTCTGCTTCCCTTTTCCTCCTTTTTTCTTCTTATTCCTCCTTCTTTTTTATCTACTCAATCCTCTTCCTCTTTCTTCTTCATCTTCTTCTTCCCCCCGCCACCCAATCTGCCAAGTGTGACCCGCTTCCCACGTTCTGTTTATGCGGCCCCTTTCCAGCCAAGAGCAGAGCAAAGCAAAGCACACACACACTCACGCATTTAGAACGTGCACGCACGCCAATGACAACCCCCCCCGACCAGACTGCCTGCAACTGCAACTGCCAGATACTCGAATGACTCCAATTATTTGGCATTTGACTAGAAAACATACAGGTTGAAGTGATAGTATGATACAGCAGGTGATATAATCTGTAGTATGAATGTACGCATAGCTTCCTCTAAGGCTGAGGCCGCACTGCCGGTGGGTAGAGGATAGAGGGTAGTGGGTAAATTGCCTGGAGGGTAGAGGGTAGAGGGTGGAGGGTAGATGGTTCCGCGATAGTGTTCGGCCGCCATCTTGAAATTCTTAAAAATGGACAACATTTTAACCTCAATATTTATCTTATTGATATTAATATATTATAATATATGATTTCAAATGTATTTATATCATAATATATTACATATTATCTCATACATTTTAATATTAGCCGCTAAACAACAATTTCACGGACAGTTTCTATGAAGATTTCAGACTTTTATCACTGGCCTCACTAGCACCACCTAGCGGGAGTTCATGTAACTTGGCTAAGCTTTTCAGACGATTCAAACTGAAAGTTTAGCGATCGGACATTCGAAATTTTGATGAATATAACTTTATTTCGACCCTCATTTGTTCAGTCGTTCAGTCGTCAGTCGTTTCCCGTCTCTGGGGGAATAGTAATTGTTGCATTACACTCTAACTGATTAACTGCATGTTATTCAGAGGTGTTCTGCGCCGCCAATTGGTTGCGGAGACTGGCTTATGGTTGAGAGGATCAACGTGCTAACCACACGTTACCTCTATCCAGGTTGATGATTATTTGCTTGCTGTATGGTCTGTCCGGCTGGGGGGGGGGGGGGATTCTGGCGGGGTGGAGGGGGCGGCTTCGGCTCGGCCAGTATTGGTTTGGGGACTGTGAATTTATGGCTTTTGGGCCGGTATTGGCCGGGATGGGGCCGTTTTACCGTCGTGCCGGGGTGTCTTATTGGCTTGGACGGGCTTTATAGTAGAGTGAATTTAAAACTGGCAACCAGCTGGTAGACCTAGGCCCTTCATGGGCTGTTGAGCCAGACATACATACATAAATAACTTTATTTCGAAAGTATCGTAATTATTATTGGGAATATTTGTAGTGAATGGATTCATATATAATAATGTTTGATTTAAAGTATGATCAATCGTCTATTTGACGTAAAATTCCCGAAAATTCAACTACTGTATCTTCAACTTGAATGACTTCTAGAATAGACATGACTTCAGAATTTTCAATAATACTGCTTCATTTTGATCAAAACATGAATAAATTTGTATAATATTTGTAGAGAATAAATGTATCTACAAGAATATAATAATTATAATAGATAGAGTTTTCCCATTGTCAATTTAATGACAATACCGAGAAGCAGGTCCATATGATTTATCGGTTCAATCAATCTTTCTCAACAACTTATCACTTAACGGAGTCATTATAATTGTTTCTACAATGGAATAATGATTATTGTATGAACAGGTTTTCTTTTTGATAAAATTAATTAATTAATTTATCGATATTCAATGAATAAAGCAGAAGTTTGAGCAGATAAGACATGAATTTCTACAGTTAGGTTAGCCCATAAGCACAACGACGATGTAGCCTAAGCTATAAAACGATAAGTTTACTGCAAATGTTTTTAATTAGTTTGAAATCAATAAATTCGAATCAATGAAATTGGTGAGAAAAATAGTAAATTTCGTTACTTTTCAATTTGTATTTTTGTTTAGGCTTGCCGCTATCAGCTCCTCTTCCATGTTGCAAGTGAAAATATAACCTCAAAATTCTCAAATATGGGAAGTAGAAACTCAAAAACAAAATGGCGCTAGAATTACTTGGTTGGAGGCTGGGGGTGGAGGGTAGACGGTGGAGGGTAGTTAGTAGCTTCAACCATCTACCCTCCACCCACCATGCTCTATTATACGATATATTAATATGGATGGTGTGTATGTTCTATAGATTTACCATCTACCCTCTACCCACCGGCAGTGCGGCCCCAGCCTAATAGCTTCTATTAAAGGAAGCTATGATGTAGGCCTATGATATAAACTGTAGTAAAATTTTTAATAATGGAGGTAGAATAGTATGAAGAACTGGAGCAATGCACCAAAAACATCACTCAAAAATCATTGAAATTTTTAAGCCACAAAAAAACACTAGGATTTACTCGTCGCATTACTTATAAGAAACAAAACTGCCAAACTTTTCGGCGCCAACTACACACAACATTTTTCGAAAAGTTCAACTTTTCCTACGATCAGCTGTTTACCACCCGTCGAGCATGTTATAACAGCGCGCTATGACTTCAGCGTGACGACTACTATACTCTGGCCAAGCAAAGAAGAGCCTCTAGCAAAATGAGAAAATGACTCTAGCTCGGTCAATATTTGTTCATAAATTATTGATTTGGTCTCAATTTTAGGAAACATTTTGATCTACAATTTGAGACCAAATCAATAATTTTTTAACAAATATTGACCGAGCTAGAGTCATTTTCTCATCTTGCTAGAGGCTCTTATTTGCTTGGCCAGACTATACTAGTCTGTCCAAGCATAGAAGACATTCTGGCAAGTTGGGAAAATTACTCCAGCTCGGTCCATATTGGTTCAAAAATTACAAATTTGGTCTTAAATTGTAAATCAGAATGTTTTCTTTAATTTGAGCCTAAATTTATAATTTTTTGAATCATTATTGACCGAGCTGGAGTCATTTTTCCATCTTGGCAAAATGACTTCTTTGCTTGAAAAGATTATACTACTTTAATAACACCCACTCCCCCGCAAAGGAAGAGGCAGGCAAATGAACTCCGTTATGACCTCCAGACACACAAGACTGGATCACTTCAAGTCCACTCTTCCTACCTACAAGACCACAACCTTCACTCCAGCACACGGTCAATAGGTACCACCCACTATCAAGCAATACTATTAAATTTATTGTTATTGCCACTTCACTTAGGTACTCAGTGTTTCTCTCTCACTCGACCGCGCTCTCTCTTTCTAGCTCACTCTCTATCTCTTCCTATATTTGAAATTTGACGACTTTTTATAATGTAACACATTGATAAAGGACATAGATAAAAACATAGATGTAGTTGGTTGATCTGATTTCGAACTGAGATTTGTCTCTCTCTCTCGCTCTTTCTCTCTCTCTCTTCAAGGCCAAGTGTTAATGGAAAGGATAACCTAATTATCCTTTCCCAAGAATGGACATATATATGTCTAAACTTCGCCTTTTCAATTAGATAACTTACACTCCTTATTCATTTTGCAGAACCTCCAATTTAAAATCTGTATAAATTTTGTATTCATTACATCACCGTTTTTCGTATTTTTACTAGAAGTCTCTATTTTGTGAAATTTATAGGATAATTTTGTTTTACTCATTTATATTACAATGTATAATCTAAGCCGAATTTTGTTATCTAATTGAATAAAGTAATCTAATCTCTCATTGGTGGCTCGTGCCCACGAAACAGGTGAAGTGCTGTACAGTGAAAGATACGGGCACTTCACCAATTTTGTGGGCACGAGCCGCCAGTGGTCTGTCTCTGTATTAGCAAAGACAATTTACTTTGTCTTTGGTTTTTGTTTTACACATTCATCAATCGAAAACTAGGTGCATGACAGCATGACCACCCTAGAAGAATTTGTATAGTCCCCGTGTTTAGTCTCTCACCTCCTCTTCCTTCTCTGCTTCTACTTCTTCTTCTTCTTCTTCTTCTTCTTCTTCTTCTTCTCCTCCTCCTCCTTTTCTTCTTCTCCTCCTCCTTTTCTTCTTCTTCTTCTTCTTCTTCTTCTTCTCCTTTTCTTCTTCTTCTTCTTCTTCTTCTCCTCCTCCTTTTCTTCTTCTTCTTCTCCTCCTCCTTTTATTCTTCTTCTTCTTCTTCTTCTTCTCCTCCTTTTCTTCTTCTTCTTTTTCTTCTTCTTCTTCTCTTCCTTTTCTTCTTCTTCTTCTCCTCCTCCTTTTCTTCTTCTTCTTCTTCTTCTTCTTCTTCTTCTTTTTCTTCTTCTTCTTCTTCTTCTCCTCCTCCTCCTCCTCCTTTTCTTCTTCTGCTTCTTCTTCTTCTTTTGGAACCAAAGCAATGAAAAACTGAGGGGTATGGAACATCAATAACCGCACTCACACAAGGAAAATTGTCAGAGTTTTGCTAAGAAGATAAGGATCAACCATTCTGTTGAGGATCATACTAATAAATTTGGAGGACCGCGGTGATTACTCAAAGAAAGATAAATTAGAGTTACCTTTGAAAGAGGTTATAAACATGCTGCTCTGATGGCATTTGAGCTACAGTAGACTGACATCAAGTATTATAAGTATTGGAATCATTATTTCTGAAAGAAGATTCGGATTATCTCCTATTATATTCACAAAGTAAGCAAATAAATTGTCTCAGATCATAAATCCACCAAGTATGCAAATAACTTTCACACCGTTCAAGGCCAACGACCGAAAGTGCCCGACAATCAGTGACAGTGTGACCAAAGCTTACATGACAAAAATCTCCATTATGGTCAGTCACTCGATTCACAAAGACTCATATGATGGCACTCTCCATTCAATTATGGAGTCATGATAGCCTCCATACTCCATTCAATTCCATCACTTTCTCGTGTGTCAATCAAAACGTATTGAAAAAATCGCCAACAGTTATAGCCTGTCCACGCAAAGAAGACATTCTGGCAAGATGGAAGAATGACTCCAGCTCGGTCAAAATTGATTGAAGGATTATAAATTTGGTTTCAAATTGTAGGTAACATTTTTATCTACAATTTGAAACCAAATTCATAATTTTTTGACCAATATTGACCGAGCTGGAGTCATTTTCTCATTTAGCCAAAATGTCTTCTCTGCTTGGACAGGCTATTGATAAAACAGACACTATTGTCGCCGCGGCCATTGTAATGGGCAGCAGAAGAAGATGATAATATTTAGAAGAAGACAGAAGATCGGGTGAAAGTTTTGAAGGTGTTGGACGCACGCGCACACGCGCTGGTATGTGTGACGATAGTGAAACCGGGCTAGGCTCTGCATGTGTGCGAGTGTGTTGCTTGTTTTGAACGGGAGAGAGTGAGATGAAGCATACGTTGGGTGATGAGAGCGAGCGAGACAGCGCCAGGTTACTTTTATTTTCACGCTGCTGTTTTGCTGTTGGACCATTTTCCTTCAACTTGACACCGACACCACCGGACAGAGACCTTGACTCACATCTCAAAGGGTCGAAGAACTCGTATTATCAACCAAACAAACAAATCAATCGATCGATATCCAAAAGTACGGAATAGTGCTGTACAGTAAAAGATACGGGCACTTTACCTGTTTCGTGGGTACGAACATAGCTTCCTTTAATAGAAGGCCATGGAATAAAAATTGACAACTATGTAGAGTAGGAAATTGGGTTCATTTAAAAGCATTAAAATCATTTTCCAATCAGCTGTTCTAATGGGAAATAAATGTGGGAACAGGTACTTTTTGATTACAAAATAATAACTGGGATTGATGGAATGTTGCCACCAACCAACACTGCAGCAACAAGTACAAGGCTAGTACAACAAGTGCTAGGCTACAAGCTAGCATAAATTAAAGTTCTCAGTAAAACAAATCAAACCATACAAATCAACCGATGAGGAAAACTTCAATCGCAGATTGGACAACAATATTATTTAAGACAATAATAGAATACCTACATCCTACAACATTGAAAAAACTTCTTCATTCAGTAACTAGCAGGTAATAAGTGCTTCGCATTTGAGAAAAATTACGGTAAGCGCTGTTACAAGCAATCCCCATTTGATTATATGAGATCATGCTAGCCCACGCATTGTGCAAAACGTATGAAATAAGTTGAGTTTCACGCGAACATACTCGAAACCAAGCTTGTATTCTATTAAGTAGAAAAGATTATTGAGATAATTATTCTTATTAGTCACAGGGCCCTCGCGTGGGGTGTGCGGAGTGTGCGATCGCACAGGGCGCCACAGCCAAGGGGGCACCGGGGCGGCTGGTGCAAAACGGGAATTTTAAAAATTTCAATTGGGCTATGAGAATAATTTTTCCAGTATTTGTTGAAAAATTTATTTCACCAACAACTTGTATCCACAAGAAATTATTTCCTCTGCATAAATTCATTAATTAATAATGAAATGATCAGTTGGAAAACCACGATCAATGTATGATGCAAGAAACACCCTTCTTAAATTTATTTTCTATGGTTGGCTGATAACCACCTTACATTCTGTCGACCAATCACAAGCCAGTTTCCGATAAAAACTCCTCCATATAATAATCATAAAAAACTAATATTTTTACCGAATTTTTGTAGTTTTTCAAACTTATCTGGCAAGAGGTCGGTATTAGATCATGAATAGTTTGAGTTCTATTCCATTATATTGATATTCAATATTTCATTGATATTCATCGTATAAAAAATAGAATTAATGAGTTTATAAGATGGGAGTGCGAAATCATACTTTCATTCAATTTCATACAGCATAAAACTATTGAAGTTAAACAATAAAAGTGTAAAAAGTGTAAACACGATAAACTGAGTCTGAATTATTCAAATAAATTCTTCAAATAGCCTACTGGATAATTCTTCTAATACTTGATAGAATCTCACCAGCCTAAATACATAAATAAATATTATATTACCACAAGATTGTCAATAGTAAATCAGCGTAATTTTTTGTGTATGATACACCATCCATCATTTTCTTGCTAGCAGCCATTTTCTAAGATAGAACACACGAAACACTTTCAACAAATAAGAAAAGAGCAGGCAGGGCATGAAGGCGTGTCCAAGTCAAATCTGAACATCACCTGTCAAGTGCTTCCATCTACAGGTTAAATTTTAAAACTTTTCTACACGATGTTTTCAGCCATTTTGATCGTAGGCGGAGCTTGAAGGCGTATCCAATGGAAGTCGAAGCAAGTCACCCTATTGCTACTGCCATCTGCTGGCTGAATCAGGAACTATTTCAAATGTTATTCAAGAAAGTTGGATGGAGCAGTGAAAATGGCTGAAATCTTCAATTTGCTTATTATCGAGTTTCCGATTTTTTGTTAACATCTTTATTTCCAATGAAATGGAGTATTTATGATGATTCCCAATATTTTTCTGTGTAAATTTTATTATTCCCTTCCTCATGTGCTTTCAAGCAAACTAAGAAAATAAATTAATCAATAATCAGTATTTCAATGTACGGTACAATGTGACAGTTATGCTCAATGTAGAAAGCCTTTAGTAATTTTGTATCAATTCCTGTAGGCTTTTGCTTACCACGTATCCAATACATGAAAATACGAAACAATACGTTGAGATACAATAAGCAAGTCCCTTTAATCCTTTTTGCCACACCACATTCAACGTTGAGATTGCTTATGAGAAAAATGTGAACATGCAATGCAGCTTGAATCATATTTGACTTGGTAATGAGGGAAAGGCGCCTGCCAAAATCTCGTACAGGGCGCCAAAAAACCACGTGAGGGCCCTGATTTGTCATAGAACGAACTTGTACTTGGTGCTTTCAAGAATTCAAGCATTCCCAGAATCAGTGGGTCTAAAAAGGTTTCTCCTCTTCCTCTTCCATGTATAAATCATAATCTACTTTCACTTTTTTCTAATCTAAACATATTTATTATGAACTAATTCTTGGAAATCACTGTACCACTTCAACGCTTCTTATCCACCCGATTCGTGTTCAGTTCGAGTTCAGTAAGAGTTTGGTTCATGTTCAGTTCGAGTTTGATTTGTATTCAGTTCAGGTTCAGTTCAAGTTCATTTTGTGTTCAGTTCGGGTTCAGGCGTTCAGTTCGAGTTTGGTTTGTGTTCAGTTCGAGTTCAGTTTGTGTTCAGTTAGAGTTGTGTTCGGTTCATGTCCAGTTTGAGTTTGTTTCGTGCCCAGTTCAAGTTCGGTTTGTATTCAGTTCGAGTTCGGTTCTTTATTAGTTCTTGTTTATTCCATGTCGTGTTCGTGTCGTGTTCAGAACTGGTTTGATTCGTGTTCAATTCAAGTTCAGTTGGTAATCGGTTGGTGTTCGGTTCGTTCAGTTCAAGTTCAGTTAGAGTTTGATCTGGGTTTAGTTCGTCTTCAGTTCTTGTTCAGTTTAAGTTCGGTTCGTATTCAGTTCGAGTTCGGTTCGTTGTTAGTTCCATGTTCGTTCATTGTTCCATTGTTCATTGTGGTCATTCCATGTTCAGTTCGTGTTCGATTCGTATTCAGTTCAAGTTCAGTTCAATTCGTGTTCAGTTCGAGTTCGGTACAGGAGGAAGAAGAAGAAGAAAAAGAAAAAGAAAAGGAAGAAGAAGAAAAAGAAAAAAAAGAAGAAGAAGAAGAAGAAAAAGAAGAAGAGAAGAAAACCAGGAGTGGCAAATGATAGATTGTGGGAAGCAGTCGTAAGCAGAAGCGAGAAGTCGATTTTTGATATCAAGCCTGCGCTCCTACTGAAACACTGACCAACTAACGAACTGATCAGCTTTTGCCGGAGTGAGTGGTAAAGCGAAGAAGGCATTCTGGCAAGATGTACAAATGACTCCAGCTCGGTCGATATTGGTTCGAAGATTATAGATTTAGTCTCAAATTGTTGAGCAGAATGTTTACCGGGATTAGAGATTGATTGTATAATTTTTGGACCAATATTTACCGAGCTGTAGTCATTTTACCATCTTGCCAGAATGTCTTCTTTGCTCGACCAGACTATAGACACGGCTTCTGCTTCTGCTCTATTGCTAAGCCGGTCAAGTCGCCTCACGTACTTAGCGCGCCGCTTAGTAGTCTGTCCATGCAAAGAAGACATTCTGGCAAGATGGGGAAATGACTCCAGCTCGGTCAATATTCGCTCAAAGATTATAAATTTCATCACAAATTGTAGAAAACATTCTGATCTACAATTTGAGTTCAAATTTATAATTTTCGAACCAATATTGATTGAGCTGGAGTCAATTTCCCATCTTGCCAGAATGTCTTCTTTGCTTGGACAGACTATAGCTTCGCGTGATGTGACTTGTTGAGACGAGCAAGGAGCAACCAAGTCCAAGTATAATCTGTCCAAGCAAGGAAGACATTCTGGCGAAATGGGAGAATGACTCCAGCTCGGTCAATAATGGTTCAAAAATTATAAATTCAAACTAAAATTGTAGAGCACAATGTTTTTCTAAAATTTGAGACAAATTTTATAATTTTTGAAGCAATATTGACCGTGCTGAAGTCGTTTCCTCATCTCGTCAGAATGTCTTCTTTGCTTCGACAGACTATAGCTAATTAGCTCATCCATGTCTACGCCGCATCACATTATAGACCGGTGCAACTTATCGTCCGACAGCTTCAACTTAGTTGCAAGCAATTTCCAATGCAAATCATGCTCAGCCTAGTTGAAGCATGTCATAAATCTCTCAACATAGTTAGACGGATTGGTCTGTCTCTTGTACTTGATGTAACCTGCTAAAGACGGGGTATAAGCAGTGGCGGCCAGGACTCCAATTGACAACATCAGCTGTTGTAGCGCAAAAGGAGCAGACAAACCGCCTAACTTTTTGGCGTCAGCTATATAGGAGTTTGTTTGTCTGCCAATGGTTCAACAGCCCATGAAGGGCCTAGGCCTACCAGCTGGTTGCCAGTTTCATATCCACTCCACTATTCAGTCCATCCAAGCAAAGAGTCCGCGCAACGTAAGTTGACGATTTATCTTTTCACTCGCGGAATAGCAGCGTTGTCAGATTGTGTGTAATTGGAACTTCTTCAAATTCCCGATTAAACTCAATATCTGTTAATAGAATTTCATTCTCGATATGCTAGTAGTATTAAAAAAGTTCCTGGATAGAAGGATTCAAAGGAAACGAGATTTTTTCGAAAAAAAATTGAAAAATTGCTATTATTGCTAAAAATTGCTTGAAAACTACTATTTTCTTTCGAATATCGCTTCTCTCACAACTATGGATGGTAGTGGAGAGTGAGTTTTTCATATCACAATGACAATGGAAATTCGTGCTTTCTATTGGTTCTTGTATTTTCTATAACCGACCAACGATTCTTTTTCAATTCATAAATATGTTAATCAATGTCGAGTCAACTCGAACAGAAAACATGAAATTTTCGACGATCTAGATACTTTTTTGTTTGAATAGATAAGTGGGTGGCGAAAGCGAGAGAATTGTTCAAAAACAATTGAAATTATTTTTTCAAAAGTCAAAAATAGTTGGAAGATCGTAATTTGACATCTCAGGAGTTTCAAAGTAAGGAGAGCGGTAGATGTATGAATCATTGTATGTTGAACATTGGAGTTGTTGCAGCTAATCGACTCAGATATCTGAGCTGCAAACAACTGGATAATCATAAGGCCCATTCTAGACGAGGAGATTGGCTGTCGTTAGTAAAGACAGTCAGTCGTTTCCCGTCTCTGGAGGAATAGTAATTGTTGCATTACACTCTAACTGATTAACTGCATGTTATTCAGAGGTGTTCTGCGCCGCCAAATGGTTGCGGAGACTGGCTTATGGTTGAGAGGATCAACGTGCTACCCACGCGTTGCCTCTATCCTGGTTGATGATTATTTGCTTGCTGTATGGTCTGTCCGGCTTGAGGGGAATTCTGGCGGGGTGGAGGGGGCGGCTTCGGCTCGGCCAGTGTTGGTTCGGGGACTGTGAGTTCTGATTGAGAATTTATGGCTTTTGGACCGGTATTGGCCGGTCTGGGGCCGTTTTCCCGTCGTGCCGGGGTGTCTTCTTGGCTTGGACGGGCTGTACAGTAGAGTGAATTTAAAACTGGCAACCGGCTGGTAGGCCTGGGCCCTTCATGGGCTGTTGAGCCAGACATACATACATACATACATTCTAGACGAGCGTCGAAAACGCGGCGTTTACGTCGCGTCGAAAGCGCGTGCTCGACAGAAACCATTGTGTTAAATGGGCGCGCGTTTATCTCGCTCGTGTAGACAAGCCCATTTAACACAATGGGTTCTGTCGAGCACGCGTTCCCGACGCGACGTAAACGCCGCGTTTTCGACGCTCGTCTAGAATGGGCCTACAATAATTAGAGATTTCCCATCACTTTTAACAATAAGTTTCCTTCGTTTCCTTCCTTCCTAAGTGACCTTCTAACAATAAACAATTTGAATTTGACTGCTTGATTTTTCCGAAGCTGCGCTGTCATTTCCTCGATTCATTCACATATTGTGTTTGCATTAGAAGTTCCAATTTTACAAAATCTGACAACGCTGCTATTTCTCTGGTGAAGAATAAAATCGTCAACTTGGATTACGCCGACTATAGTTATACGAGTCTACATTATTTTTCTTCGAACCTAGTAGTGTAGTATTTTTGACATTCATCAATCAATTATTCATTAATCATCAAATTCATTATTCATTAATCAATTATTCTAATACCATCTCCCTGTCCTATTTTGTCCTATAAATGGGTATTGTAATAACATTAATATAATATATCAGACATCACCAAAATTATAATAATATATTGTACTGTACGTTATCTTCAGTGATATAGTATAAAAGCTATATTATATAGTTATAATAGTATGTCATTTTGTATACTATTTTGTCCTGAGGAGCAAAACTTTCACTATCAGTGTAACTGGAATGTCCACTGCACGGTTCAATTTCCTTTAAAGAAGATACACAAATATATGATGCATGTATCAAATCAAACAGTAGCCTACAATTAAATTGGAATGTATCATCATCATCATTGAAACGTTTTGAAATAGAAATGTTTTTTCTATTGTCTCCTTTGATACAGTATCATCTTGAGTATATTCTTGAATATAGCTTGTCGTCTTCAAAAAGAAATTGAACCATTGACTCACAGTAGGCTAAAAAAAATAATCAATCACGTCATCTTCGTCATACGTATCCCACGAATTGAATCTCAACACAATTAAAACTTTTATTTATAAATTTAAAAACCTTCCCCGAAGACAGTCTATTATTGCATGAATTGTGGAACTACATGTGAAAGTTACTAAAATTGAAGATTATAGATAATATGAGATTAAGTTGGTATTATTAAGATCATATCAAGTTCTTTGTTTTGTGAATGTTTCACATGATCAATACCATCACAATAAATTAATACGATAGGAGTGGGGTATATATGTGGGGATTGTAATGCAACCTATGCTGGTCAAACTGGTAGAAGTTTCAGAATCAGGGTGAAAAAACATATCAAAGATTGGAATAAGTGTAATGGAGGTTCAAACTTTGCTGAACATTTAATAACAAATAATCGCATGTTCAAGGCCAAGGAGAATGTTGAGTTTCTGCATTTTAATAATAAGGGCAGAACTCTCAACATTCTGGAAGCTTTAGAAATAACCAGGGTAACAAAAGATCATTCTTAGTTGAGTTTGAACGACCAGATTCATTTCAATCAATACAACACCACAAATCTAATTTTATAATAATTTGTTAGTCAGATGTTACTGTATTAGTTCATTCCGTTGTTTTCCTCATCCTTCCGTACATTTTTACTCGTATTTCATAAGCTACTATAGGTATTAATCGATCTTCAATTGTATTTTCTGTTTGAATCACCATTTTGTATTGTTTGAATGGACCGCTAATCGGGGAGGAGCTTGTCTAGGCCAATGGCAGACGTTTAGTCATTGGCTCAAGCGTCTACCAATAGCGCAATAGCGGTGCTTCAGCGTTAGTAAAAATACTGCTGCTCTGTACTTTAAGTTTTAGTTTACCAGAGATTGATTATGCTGTAAGAACCGAATTTTTTTAATAAATCAGTGGTTTGAAAACGTCTTGTCTTTTCAGTTAATATTTTCATTTAATAAATACGAGTTGTGTGTGTTGTCAGTAAAGCTGTCGCCAAGAAGTTGGGTGGATTTGTCTGTCTATTGTACGTGATGTAACCTTCCAATAGTTGATCTAAAGCATCTATAGTCTCTTTTGATAACAAAAACATCATCTAGGCATAGCTAAATGACAACTCCAATTGATAAAATCAGCTGTAGGAGCACACCGGGAACAGACGAAATCGCCTAAAGTTTTGGCGTCAGCAATATAAATCAATTAGCCTATTGTGAATAATGAAGAATTCTTCGCGGTAGTGTTTACAATAACGAATAAATTACCGATACATTTTCAAATCGAGACATGCATGATACATCCACTCATATTACCCAAACTTTGTTAACTCAATACTGCGTCAATTTAAATCTCTCGTGCACTTGGAATAAGCTTGGTTCAACTTAGTTTCAATCATTTTTTTTTAAATCTTTGAATGTGAGTAATTCCTCTCAGCACCAATCTCACACATTATTAGGAAAACTTCAATAATTATTCCTTTTACAATCATTGGATTGGGGACTAGGGTGTTCAGTAGCAGAGAATATAAATCTCTTTATATTCTCTGGCGGTAGAACGTATGAATGATTGAATGATTTATCCAAATTCGAACATTACAAATGAAAATTCGAAGGACAAGTTGGATTTCAACTGACTCATTAAAACAACAGTATCAAGAAGGAAAGTGAAGCAGCTATGTTTCAACAAAGACGATCTCCTCTTGAAGATAGATTGTAGGCCTATTTGATTTCAACAACTACACAATAACAAATTGTAAGCGTGAACAATAATTATTGTTTGTTGTTAAGAACAATGTTGAATTGAATTTCAGCATAAGTGCATATTATGATCACTCTAATCTAATCAATAGCACACTGTCAAAAGAAGATGGTCCAGTCAGTTTATACATTGGTGCTTGTAAACACTTGTATTGCAGTTTTGATTTTTTAGTATGTTGTTTGGATACATAAGAGTTGTATGTAACTAATTTATGACCAAAAAGTAGATTGTGCTCAATACAGATGAATGCCCTGAAAACCACGAAATTTCGGTATCCGTCCTTAAATTTCAGCGATTTACGCGATAACAAAACGTCGGACAAAAAAGAACCCCGTGGTTCTCTGACACAGTCTACGGTATCTGGTTTCTCACCTGTCAACGACGAAGTTAACTTAAAGTATCATAGTAGTACGCTATAACTAAGTACGCCCCTAACTTTGATGAGAGTGAACGAGTCCCATGTCGCAACAAATTAAAGTCTAATAATAATTGATTCGAATCTCCATTTATTGCTATATAGTATAGACAAAGGACTTCTGCAAATAAATAAATATTTGCAGTTGCAGAAGTCTTTTGTCTATTCATATAGCAAAAAATAGAGATTCGAATTTATTATTATTATCTAACAATTGGTGTAATGCAATACCTAATAATTCTTCCATCTAAATTAAAGTCTACACTTTTATCAGAGATGTTGTGGAACTTTAGGTACGGTAAGTGGAAACAAAGGTTGTCAGATCCACAAAGTTAATTTAAAGTTTCATCGAAACTCAAGTATGGTATTTTAAATAAACTTTGTTGATCTGACAACCTCTAGTTTTTTTTTTGTTATTTAAATTGAAGTCCCTTTTTCAGCTCATCAAGGCGATTAAACCGAAAACGCATACATCACATGTCAAATTCAATCAAAACTGAAACATTTAATGTCATTCTGATAATACGAAAAAAAATAATATTATACACCAAACACTCGGTAACAGCACATAGTAGGTTGTAAAAACTCAATGAACATACCATTACATAACTTACGTAAATTACGAATTTTCATTGAGTTATTGTCACATTGTCAGTCAAGTCATTGATTCGCTTCTTGACTGCTCAAAATTACAAATTTGAATACAGTCACAAGTCACTTTCATGCCTGTACAATCAATAGCAATTTAAACCAGACATAAATTTACTGATGGTTATTTCAAGGTGTGGTCGCATTTGATACAATGGGCCGGTTGTTCGTAACTTTGTTAACTTTTAACGCCGTGATTAGCCTGGATAACGACATCTTGTAGCAACGGCAAACTAACTCAACTCAAATAGAGAATAGAAACATATAAATAAATTATAAAAAAGCCTTGAGTTTCAATCGTTTCATTTAGGGCTCTATAAAAAGGGGGTAGACGCACGGTCCGCCATTCTGTGGTCAACTTTTAGCGCCAGGTTTGAATTCATATAAATATTATTGATGACAGAGACGATCAACAGATGTTTATCAAGTTGAGCAAATGAATTACGTTATTGTTTTGAAATCTTGGAGGTTAATTTGTCTTATAAAATGGTTCATATTTCTCAGCATCAAATTGCAAAAAATATAACCATCTTTATAATAAAACTGAAATAAAAAAATACAAATTTACCAGATTCAGGAAGATGAATCAAGGTTAAAATTTTGACTTAAAAATTGCCAGACTGGAAATTTAATGCTCTGAGAAGTGAGTATTATTTTTTTCCAACATGATTTTTATTATTAATCATATGTTTGACTGTCGAATTGAATGAATTCAAACCTGGCGCTAAAAGTTGACCACAGAATGGCGGACCGTGCGTCTACCCCCTTTTTATAGAGCCCTAGTTTCATTTACAAAACTTGATGATACATCATTTACATTAAATTTTATTGCCTAAAAATATTACTAACCTTTGAATTCATGAATCAAGTTAAGATTTATTATCATTGAGGCATATAAATGATATCATTGAGGCAATGATATAAATAAGGTTATGGAAAATTTCAATGGCGGTTTTTACAAATTTAACAGGCCAGCAGCTGTTAAATTAGAATTGAATACTAATTTCACAGAACTAAACTAATCGGCCAGAGTTTGAGGCGTTGAAAATTTTAACATAACCATCAGCTGATGATTAAATTATCAATATCTGTAAACAATAGCAGCTGAAAGTTTTCGATTTTTGTGGTACTACCAACCTGACAACAATAAAGTTGTATCAGCATGCAATTTTCAGATCATGTTTTTGTTTTAATAAATAAATAATTCATACAATAATGAGATAATTATTGATTCTAATATCTATTTGGAATAAGTACATTCGAATATTTTGTTACTACTATCACATTTCAATACTTTATTCATTTGAACGTTTTTCCACTTTGACACGGTGAAATAACGGCGATTAAACTAACAGAACGTACGTGCAACCGGCCCAATGAGTTTCATCTGAATCAGCTGACGATCTAATTATTGTTAAACTGCTTTCGATGATACGGACCTCAAAGACACTCTATGTCGTGAGCTGGAGACTATTATTAGCAACACAAAGAACAGTCTTATGTTCATCTCACTTGACACTAGCTACGTTTACAATGTCAATATGAAACATTTACAAATGGAAAAGGATGACTCAAAAATTTTAAAGCCAATAACTGACTTTACAATTTCAAAATGTTCATTTACAAATGAGAAAAGGGCAATACAAAAATATCGAATTAATGGTACGCACCCAACAACAGCAGCAAGAGGCGGCGGTAGCTACATCAGGCCACCAGCTAGTGTCCATGAGTTTTGTGGTCGGCAGGCGCTTCTTATTCTTCCAAGTAGAAGTCAAGATCATGCTGGCTAGGCTGAGCTGAGACTTGAGTTGAGTGACCCCGCGCACAGCACACTGACACTGACTGCAAATGTGGGTCAGTCGGCTCTCGCTGTTGGCTGAGCTGTTGTGGGGGGGGGGAAGGGGGTGCAGACCACCTTCGCTGCGAGGCGGCCAGGTGGTGGGGGCAGAGTGACCGTTAGACTGCTGGAGGAAAAGGAAAGAGAATTGGGCAGGAGCAGGAGGTGTGTGGAGAGGAAATAAAAAGGGAAATAGAGATGTATGTTGAGAAAGAGGATAGGCCTAATGTGAAGATGAGCAGAATAAGGATAGAGAAAGAAAAAGGCTAGAGTTGGAGAATTGGCGAAGAGGTGTGTGCGGAGAGGAGAAGAGAAATGAAGATATAAATGTTGAGGAAGACGATAAGGTGATGATGATGAGGAGGAGGAGGAGGAGGAGGAGAAGGTATAGAGAGAGAATGAGAGAGATTGGATTAGATTCACTTTATTCAAGTAGATTACAGCATTTATATTCTTAAATCCTATATAGCAGTTTAAAATCAAACTAATTATCTGATTGAGTTGAGAGAGAGAGAGTTGAATTGAATTGAATAATTGCCTTTATTAATCGGCCATGCTAGACGAAGAGTATAAAGGTAAATAAAAAGGTTAGAGAATAGGGTAAGAGGTAGATAGATAGATAGATAAAATGACTTTATTTTACACTTTGTAAAAATTTTACAAGAGTTTGTGGGCGAAGTTGAGGCATGCAAGCCCCCTCTTCCACTTAACCCACTAGGTAAGTGGAGAGGAAGGGGATAGAGAGATATGTTGAGGAAGAAGATAGTGTGAAAAAGGCGAAAATTAGGATTAGGAGAACAGAGAAAGAGAGAGGTTAGAGAATGGGGGAAGAGGTAAGTGAAGAGGAAATTTATAGAGAGATTTATGTTAAGGAAGAATATGATGTGAATAAGGTAAAAATGGTGATGATGATGAGGGGGAGAAGGAGAAGATAAGAGAAAGAGAAAGGTTAGAGAATAGGGGATAATGCGTATGAAGAGGAAAAGAAAAATATATATTGAGGAAGAAGATGAAGATGAGAAGGAGGCGAAAGGAAGACAAAGAGACATCTATAATAGAGGAGAAGGATTAGATTCGATTTTTCATTCATGTGGATAACAACAAAACATTCGAGGTTAGTTTCTAGAAAGTAAAAAGATTGAAAGTTATAAAATATTGTTTTTTTTAAATGTGCTCGAATTATTGATTTTAAAAATGGCACAGTTTTTGTGTAAGGCCAGCAACACGGTCAGCCCCACCCACTCAAGCACATTCTCTCAAAATGGTATCGGACTAAGTAAATTTAAATCTAAAAAATGCGCTTTCAGAATATTACATTTGAAAAAATCTCAACTTTTTGACTTGGGAAAAATGACACACTTTTTGGCTAGTGAGCTCCACCCAACTAAAGCACATTTTCTCAAAATGGTACTAGAACCGAACCAAGTAAATGGATTAAAATTTATATCTAAAAAAATGTGATTTCAGAATATTACATTTTTAACAAATGTGCTCGACACCTTGACCTTAAAAAATGACACAGTTTGTGGGTGGGGCCAGCTTCATGGTCAGCCCCAAGAAAAAAGTCTTTACTTCACTCAAGAACGTTTATTAAAATGACTTAAAGTACAGTAGTCTACAGTATATCCATTTACTTGCAATAAACAGTCTAACAAAAAATTTGAAAGTGTTTGAGGTACAAAACAGCCCTTTGAGGGAGAATTTTTCAAGTTTTCAGATTTTTCTGGTTATGTGTTTGACTTTCTTTTTCCAAAAATGTACAATACATTTTTACCAAAACCAGGGCCTCTTTTATGTATGGGCCCGGGCTCAGGGCGCAAGATTGACAGGATGAGTCACAAAAATCATACACATATTTAAAACTAAAAAGATAAAAATAAATGTATTAATAATTTTTTTTTAATCCAACGTTTTCAAAACCGACTGAAAAGAAGAAAATAAAATTGTCTGTCCATCTTTGAATCTCTCTATGTATTGAATTTATTAATATATTCAAATCATGACTAAAAACGTTGGGCGCATTTATAATAACATAGCTCAACAATTCCAAAAACTTCCATAAATCAGCTAGGTACCATATGTGTAGCTGATATGCTAGGAGATCCAAAATGTACATAGCCTTATATGCATGCGCCTAACGTTACTAGTCATCAGTCATGATGACTAGTATTTTTTTTTTTTTGCTGCGTATGATGCCCACATAAGTATTCAAATTTACTTTGCGTGGGTAATGGAATGTGCGAGGGTGATTTATGAGGTGCATAAACGACTATGCCTCTGGTGGGATTCGAACCCACGACCAGGTAGCGCTAGCGGACTGAAGGTTGTAACGCCCCAGACCACTCGGCCAAACCGGCCAATAAGAATAAAATTTGTGACAGAATATATTAATTTTAAAATTCAATACATAGAGAGATTCAAAGATGGGCAGAAAATTTATTTTCTTCTTTTCAGTCGGGTTTGAAAAGATTTTCAACACATTTATTAAATTTAAGGTAACAAAAGGTACCTTACCTTTCAAGACAGGTATCCACTTAACGCATACCTCGGCTCGAGGCAATTTTGAGCACGGCCCTTTTACCGACAAGTATAGTTGGGCCAAGTGAGAGTGTAAATACGCATGCGCAGAACTTGAAAAAATGCGACTTTTTATCATCAATGGCTTCCAAGGTAGAGACGCATTTGAACACAAAAAGTTGCCTTTTTCTTGGTATAAGGAATGGACTCTAGGTGATTGAATTCTTCAATTTTGACCAAATTCAACATACGATATACGAAATAGAACCGTCTTTTCAAGCTGGAAACAATGAGCTATAGTTTATCAGGATCCGTTCACTCTTACGAAAGTTTAGGGGTGTCCTTACTCTTCTATCTTTGAATGTCCTTTGTATAAAAAATAATTTGGATTTAGAGCAGTGAAGTATTTATTCTGATGGTAAGTGATCCAAGTAGACTACGAAATACAAGAAAGGCTCTATTTGTACTTTATATGTCTAACCTAACATCAAAATATTGAAAAAAACACCTGTAACCTGTTTTATTTTTGGAAAAGTGATTGTTAATGTTCCAAAAATTGGTCAAATATAAATTTTTTTGTACTTTCTGAACTCAATTTTTTATGCTATACAACTTTTAGGAAGAGGGGTAATACATTTCTATGTTACTTTATGAGCTACATAACAATTTGAACAATTTTTTGGAAAATTTGAAAAAATAGTGTTTTTTGAATGAATGTAAAACGTTATCTATTCGACCGATTTTTGTTTTCTCTTTTTTCAATCGACGCAGAATTTTGTCCTCTACAATTTACTATGAGAATGTACCTATAAAAATATGGACCGTTTTTTAGTTATATGCAAAGAACTAGAAAAATGCATGGTCTTCTGGTTGTCAAAAGTTGTATGGGGGGGGGGGATTTTGAGTACAATTTTCGAATACACATTATTGGGACCCTAATCAAGCAATTAAAACAATAAAATCGCATACACCACCTTTTTCAGAAAAAAATCCCCGCGTACTGGACTGATATGATAGCACAAATAATAACATAATTAGGTAAAAACATCAGTAGTGGCCATGTTTAAGGAATTTTTTATAGTTTATGCAGAATTGTGAGTCCATTAGTGGCCAGTAGAGTTCAGTAGTAGCCAGGTTACTGATTCTATAGTGGCCACATGATGTTCTATGCTTATTTAAAATTCAATTTCTTAAGCTGCTTGTTGCAATCATTTAAGTAAGCAAATTTTACATCCCAGAACGTGATAATAACTCCAGAAATAATAATAGGTTATATTAAAATGAGTTTTTGCAATTAAAATTAGTAATGCATTGTTGTTGGTTACAAGCCACTAGAAAAGTGAGGTTAAACCATAAAATAGAGGTTGTAAAGTTATTTTCTCTATGTAACCTATTTGAAACAGTCTTAGGAGAACATAAATTCGAATAACATTAACTTTTACTCTAATATCTACAACAATATCTATTGGGTGGCTACTACTAGATTATTCACGGTTTCTTGTACTAGTAGTGGCCAGTCTGCTTTTACACCAAAATATCAGCAATATTTGGCTAGAAACCTTCTTAACAACAACTATACATTCTAGGGAATGAATATAGCACCAGAAATTGCGAAATTTACAGACTTTCTAGTCATAATACAACAATTTGTAGACATGCCTTCTTACCAAAACGTCTAAGACAAAACTGATCTTACTGAAACATCGTATTCCTGTGAAATGACAACAATAAATTTCTCTCAGAAATCTCTGATGATACTCCAAGGCTGAGGCCGCACTGCCAGTGGGTAGAGCCTGGAGAGTAGAGGGTAAATCTATAGAACATACACACCATCCACAGTAATACATCGTATGAATGGTATGACATCATGCTGTTTTTTGAGATTATGTTGTCCATATTTAAGAATTTCAAGATGGCAGCTGAACACATACTATCCATACAATGTATTACTGTGGATGGTGTGTATGTTCTATAGATTTACCAACTACCCTTCACCCACCAGGCACTACCCACCGGCAGTGCAGCCTCAGCCTAAGAGCTCCTACTTGAACTATTCAGCTGCTAAATAGTATGAGCTAAGTCTCTAGCAGGTTTAGAACTCATTTGAAGGCATCAAGTTCGTATTTAAAAAAAGAAACATTCAAGTGGCCACTACTGGTGCTTTTCCTTATGAACTGAGACAGAAAAAATAGTCTAAGCCTGTACTATTTCTTCCTAAATTTGGTTATACTGGAACAATTTTCATTTCTACTAGTGGCAGCAGTGAATGGCAGCCATGTTGCCAAAGGCTCTTCTGTTCTTGACACAACTTTAAACTGCTCGCACTGCTCACCGGAATTGTGCGCCGCGTTTTCCTCGCTGCGAGCAAACCTGGTATCCACAGTGCTAGGCATGTGTCCCGAGGCATGCGCGGCACATGCCTCGCACTGTCGATACGGGCCTTTATTAGTTTTTGTCGAACCAAAATGCGGATGTTCATGTAGAGTGCACCAATCTTCAATCTACATGTCTTGGTGGTGTTTGTCATGTCTTGGTATTGGTGGCCAAGATTGGACGCACAACTAGGACGCAACAAAGGTAATTAGAAAACTTTTAATAATGTCTTATAAAACCTGTCTTGGGTGCCCTTATAAAACCTTATAGGTGCCTTGGGACGCACCTATTCAGTTTATGATTATCAAGCTCATGTCACATCCGGCGATTAAAATCTTGCTAGTTTATATCCAGCTGGAAAAAATGGACATAATAATAATATATTTATTTCACCAAAAATTACATACAGTAGTTAATTACAAAATATGAATGATACATACAAAATGCATAATAAATTTAAATTAAAATATATCTAAATGATTTGGCACAGCCAGCAAAGAAAACTTGTGCGCTAGCTGACAACAGCTTATTTGCAACGTATACAAACTAGTAAGTTTTGAATCATCGGGTGGGACACAGCTTTTTTAGTAGCTAAATTTCAATCAATAATGACCACTTGTAGCAACATAATGATCATCAAATAAAACTGTCAACATGTGTGAAGATGGTGCCAAAAATTAAGGCAGTTTCGTCTATTCCTTGAGCCTGCCTGCAAATAGTCCGCGTAGTTTTACCTTATCAGAGAACTGAACTAGAATTAACTAGAGAATTGAGTATAAGTAGGACGTACAAAGAACAGACGAAACCGCATCAATATCTGGCACCAACAACTACAGAATAGCAAATGCTGCGCGCAGCTTGTTTACAGAGCCCTTCTTCAACATTAACTTGTCACAGCAATCACTCACTATAGTCTGTCCAAGCAAAGAAGACCCTCTGGCAAGATGGGGAAATGACTCCAGCTAGTTCAATATTGGTTCAACAATAAATGTGGTCTCAATAGTAGAACGAATTGTTTCCTACAATTTAAGATCAAATTGATAATTTTTGAACCAATATTGACCGAGCTTGAGTCATTTTCCCATCTTGCCAGAGGGTCTTCTTCGCTTGGACAGACTGTAAGGATTATCTATGTATCCTTACATACCTGTAAGGATTATCCTGTCTGCATCCGGTAAGATTTTCTCATGGTATCATCCAAGAAAGTTTTTCTGTAGGATTGAAAATCATAAAACATTTGTACCAAGTATACATTTAATGAATCAACTTTTTTTCTACACATACTTTTCATTGCTATAATCATCATTATAATCAATATCCTAAACATATTTTCTAATTTTATTAATTATTTTGTTATTAATATATTTGAATGTTATGTTATCTTAATCTCAGATTATGATTGAATCATTCACGTCAGTTTATAAGTACTTCTCTAATGAATGAGTAGCAGATCAACTACTAGACAAGATTTTTTCAAATATTATTCACCTTAAGTGGCATTCCTCCACCCTAATTATATGTACCAAAGTATTTCAAATACCTGATACTAATGAACTCCTCATGATAGGACATGCGGAGTTCTATCAGTGTACAGTTTGTTCCAAAAGGTTCACTCACTCTAGCAATTTGAATATCCATATGCGCACTCATACAAAGGAGAAGCCATATCAGTGTACAGTCCGTACTAAGGGCTTATCCCAGTATTGCAAATTGAATGTCCATATGCGTACACATACCAAAGAGAAGCCTTATCAGTGTACTGTCTGTACAAAAAACCTTGTGCCTTACCCAATGAAATTGTCTCATTGCCAAGGGTGAGAGGACCATGTCTTCTGTATAGACGGTACACTGATAAAACTTCTCTTTGGTATGTGCACGCTTATGAATAGCCAATACACAGATCAAGAGAAGTTCTTAGTACAGGCTATACACTGATAAGGCCTCTCCTTCATATGAGTGTGCATATGGATATTAAAATTATTAGAGTGAGTGAACCCTTTGGAACAAACTAGTCAATCTAATCCATTCTAGTGGCACGACATCTTGCAAGTATTTCTCATCGATTTGCGTTGTTATATACCCTTGTGTTACTTTCACGAGCATTTTCAACATCACTTATGCATGTCTCACATAAATCTATCTATCAGACGTTCTCCGAGAGGTTCCTGGCAGAAGTTCAGTAGTATTCACCCATCAGTTATCTGAAAAAGAGAGAACCAATAATTATTACTTTACAATATTTCTAAATGAAATTATAAATGCATACTGCTAATAATAATCAACTGAGAATAAATACAGTAGAATTTCTTACGTTTTTATAATCATAATGGTGATAAGAATAATTCCTCCCATCGGGGAATTCCTTAATATAAGGTCCAGAAGGCTGAAGCGAATAAACCTGATGATTAATAAGGACCCTTATCAAGTTGACTATTGACCATCAATATTACAAACTGTTTTGCCGATAACTGAAATGGAGGAAGATTGGCAATAAGATAATGCCTTTCACAACAGGAAGGCATAAAATTTCATTGACTTGTTGAGTAGTAGTTGTGAAGGTGATGATTGTGGTAATTTTCCATATCAAATGTCAAGACAAAATATTTACAAACCACAGATTTATTAGAATATCGAGTTACCGGTTTCGGTTGCTACACCATTATCAAATCTCCGTTAAAAGTATGTTCTCCGGACTTTCCAGAATCTCTAATTAACACTAATGCTAATTAAATGAAAAGACAAGATGTTGTCAAACCACTAATTTTTTTAAAAAATCGATATACCGGTTTCGGTTGTTACACCATTATTAATCTATAGTAAACTAAAACTCAAAGTACAGAGAACGTTACACTAACGTTAGTATAAATACTGCTGCTCTGTACTTCAAGTTTTAGTTTACCAGAGATTAATAATAGTGTAACAACCGTAATCGGTATCTCGATTTTTTTATAAATCAGTGGTTTGACAACATCTTGTCATTTCATTTAATATGGATAAGTACCACGATATCACCTCCACAACTACTCAAAAAAACACTAATGCCTGGAGTTAACTAGATATTGATAATGATGTAACCACCGAAACAGGTACCTCGATTTTCTAATAAATCTGTGGTTAGACAATATCTTGTCTTTTCCAGAACTTTCACCAGTCAAAAGCAACTTTTGGAAGGAAAGAGATGCCGAAATAATTATCCAATTTCAAAATCATTGAGACTTTCTTTCATCATTAATCAAATAAACATCTTCCTTCAGCTATCTATTACTTTACTATTGTTTGTATTTGGTATAGGAAATGTTGTGCTTCAATAATAATTGACCAACAATTAACCATGTGTATTTAGCGCCAGAAAGATGGTTCGTCTGCTCTTGTGCGCTCCAACAGATGATTTTGTAAATTAGATTTGTCATTTAGCCATTGATTATGTCTATAAAATGCCTAGATGATATTCATGAAATCAAAAGAGACAATATATGAAGCTTTTCATCAACTGTTAGTAGGTTACATCAATTACAAAAAAAAATTCGCTCCGGCAGCTGGCGGTCGGAAAGAGTGCATTTCAAATGCAATTCTATGATGGCTCAAATCATATGACTTATAATGAGCTATTCAGGGTATGAATTCAAAGGCGCCGTTTTCGAAAAACACAATTTTTGGCATTGTGTTATTCGCCATTTTCTCTGCCATTTTTGATTGGATTTTTTTCGTTGATGGCTCATATTGTAGGGAATAATAAGGGTATTATACCCACCAATTTTCAAAACGATCACGTTATTGGTCGATTTGTAGTGATTTTTCAAAATTTTCATCCCCCAATTTCACCCCCTACCCTTGGACCAATTTGGCTGGTTAACGAACTTGACCGAGATATTAACACTAATGATTTTTGTGCAAAATTTGGTCGCTCTCCGACAAGCCCTTCGGGAGTTATCGTGTTAACAAGAAACTGTACATATATAAATATATATATATATATATATGTATAGAGAGAGAGATATATGAATTTGAACGGACATCAGATTCGTGTTCTAGGGGCTCAGAAACGTGTAAAAAATATATCACATCATGAATTTTCGATTGTCAGGGCAAGACCAATAGTGCATTTTTACAAATGAAATGCACTAAAAGACAGATGAGCTGCTCAACTTTTAGACGTCAACTATACCACTCATAATACACACCTATTTCTCATCATAATAATATTGTTTGTGGAATCTATCGATTGTATAGCGATTAAGCAAGGCGCACCAATGAAAAATCCCTTCCAGGTTATTAAATATTGTTACAACGCAAAGTCATTTAATAACATGGGCGGGATATTTCCTCCGTCCGTCTGTTGCTTTACGGCGCTGCAAATACACAAGGTCGCTTTTGAGTTGATCAAGAATATATGTCAGCTTTATAATGATCACACAAAACAGATTTTAAAAAAGCTGATTCAATACTTCAAACTGAAATAGAGCCGTACAGAAAAAACAATTTGGTCTTAAAACTGATCATAATTCTTACTCGATTTTAGTTAATTTATCAACATTGGGAAGGTACCAATATCGAATGTTAGGTAGGATTTGTGACTCCCATTTTGACTGAATAGTTCTATTTTGAAACTCTTATCTACTCGATATAACTACTTGATCAAGTCAACTTGACTCAAAAACATCCCCGTGTGGACCTGCACAGTTATGCATCAACAATCATTATTTTGTTTTATTCCATGTTTTTTTCAAAGTTGTGGACATTGTTATCAGCATTTTATTTAATTCAAAATTGTATATTGTATTTATTGGGAAATAAAAATCATTCATTCATCATCACCTGATCCCCTGCAAGTATGGTTTGTCCAAGTAAAGAATACATTCTGACAAGATGGGAAATTGACTCCAATTTGGTCAATATTGGTTCAATTAGAAATTTCGTCTCGAAATTGTAGGAAATATTCTGATCTACAATTTGAGACCAAATTTATTATTTTTGAACAAATATTGACCGAGTTGGAGTCATTTTCCCATCTTGCCAGAATGTCATCTTTGCTTGGATAACTCACAGGTCCGAATTATTTGTATTAGTTAAAATATTATTCATATTTAAACTATCAGCTAACTTAATAAAAAACATCAAAATAAATTCGACCATAGATTGATGGATTAAATTATATTATAATTAAGGACCTTATCAAGTGCTATTGATAATAAAGACCTGATTATTCTATACATTTGCATTACCACATGAACCCATAATCATAGTTGGGCACTGTGTGATAAACAGCATTGCACAGATTTAGTTCCCTAGGGTGTATGAATGTTATTCCTCATCATAACACTACATTTGAGGTTTAAGAGCATCACTATACTGTAACAATTAGATCCATTTCAAGGGAATAATGGAGTAAAAACAATATCGCATATCGTAATCAGACTGTCGTCACAGTGTGGCATCATCCATTCATTGTAAAAGCTCATTCCCTAACCGCAAGTGACAAATTACTTCAAAATAAGAAAAGTGTACGTAAAGCCTGCTGTACACACGGTTAGTAATGGCGGCCAGTCGAATTGCTGTAGCCAACCACACCCTTTCTTGAACAACAAGAGCTGTGAATGGTTACAGCTATGCGACTGGCCATCACTACATATACCCCATGTGTGACGAGCTTAAGCTCAGATTCACCTGGTGAGAAGATACGCCATTAACATGCACCTATTATTGTAGCGAAGTGTCTTCTTAACTTACGCAGACAAATCAATAATTTTAAATATAATAGAAATATAGGTGGTAGCATATAAAATGAAAGAAGATAAAAAATATATGTAAGGTGTATAATTAGACCAACCTTTGTTCCAGGACCAGATGTTCAAATCTTTCTTCTTCAGCTGAAACTGCTAATATGGATCCTGAAAAAGATGAACACTATCAATTTATTTGCGTGATGTTAAACAAAATTTTGCAATATATTAGGTGCAGGAAAAAGCTTACACTATCAAGGAAAATAGTAGCAATCAACAAAGAATCAGTACGCTGGCCTAACTCCTCTAGTAATAATAATTTTATTTCTTCTGTATTGGGAGAAGTCCGGCAATCACACGTGCTACTTTTATAAATATTGCTCGCCATGTTATCAAATTGTCCAGGTCAGACCGAGCTCGCTCCGGTAGCCCGGTGTGGAGTTGCCTCAATCCTCAAAGCCTTTAAGGGGGTCGTAGACAAGATGTGTAGCAAGCCGCTTCTTACTGGCGGCTAGCTACACATCTTGTTTAAACACCAACTAGCCAGGACAGTAGCAAGCTTCAGGTAAGTAACAAACCCCGGGACATCTACATTCTGAAACAGCTGTTGCGACAAGCTGACATTGAATTGTGACTTCTTAAAAATTCGTCTAAACGCCCACAAGCGCCTCCAAGGTGAGTAGAAGCTGGTAAGTAAAAAGCGACTGTACAAGTGACTTGTAAAAAGCGACTTGTACAAGTCTCGTCTAAGACCCCCTTTATACTCTCTTGGGAAAATCCATTATTCAAAATTCCTTATTAGTTCAAAAATTATTGATTTGGTCTTAAATTGAAGATCGAAAAGTTTCCTATAATTGAGACCAGATCAATAACGTTTGAACCAATATTGACCAAGCTGGAGACTGGAGTAAGAGCTTTATGCGAAAAATTGTACCTTCTAGACCCCCGTCCCACCAAATGCTCACCCCCAGGGTCGGGGACTTGTAGTATGTTAACCTCCTAACTAGTCTAAACAAAACTCCGAGGTAAAAAATCGGGGCATATTCCATGCACTCTTTAATAGCTTCATTGACTGGACAATAATGTACCTAATAATGAAACTAACCCAGTTGATTGATATGTAAAATGAAAAAAATCAATCAATACCCTTATTTAAAAAAAACTTTAGAAGTATTTTTTTTTTACAAGGGATATTTAATTATTGTAACCTGCATGTATTAATTATTGCTTGTTTTGCTTTTATTTCTTTAATTTTGACTTTTGTTATGCATTGTACCAATGTTTTGACAATAAATGAAATTTGAATCTATTTAATAAGGGTATTTGATTTTTTCATTCAATTTATCAATTATTTTGAATAGCCCTAAGTTCACAAAGTTTAATTTTCAATGTAACTCTTATCTAGAATAGTAAATACAAAGTCTTTGCAGAGCAGGCAGGCAGTAAGCCTGCTGCAAAGCCACGTTTACACCGGAATGCTAATAACTTTTTTTGTAATAAGTTATATAATATAGAAGTCTATATAATAATAATACGTTAAACACAAAAGTTATTGAAAATTTTGTTATTAATTCCGGTGTAAACGTGCCTCGCAAGAAAGCAGCTTGACCTTCCGCCGTGAATATTTTACTCACCTTCTGTGCCTGTGATATCTTTCGAGAAAATCTCTGTGGTAATCTAGTAATGACGATGAGACTCCAAGAAAAATGACAGGATAAATCACAAGAGGCAATCAAAGCCTACCTAAAGCAGAAGCAATAATGAATAAGCCCGCCGACTCTGCTCTTGGTGACTTGGTCGTTGGTCCCTTGCTCTCTTGCGGTCCAACTCCATCCAACAACCAACGGTCGTTTCGTTTTAAGCCAGCTCCATACATGCGCTATTCGGGAAACACCGAACACCTAGTCGCCGAATCACGACTAGTGTGGAGCGGAGAGTTCGCTATTTGGGAAATAGCGAACACGAATGTTTGTGTGTTCCGTCCATTGTCGGTCTTTTGGACACATCAAAGTGGACGAATGTTCGGCAAATAGCGAACTTTTTGCCCATCCACACATTCGCCTTCATGTTCGGCTAATTTTGTTGTTTGTTGTTGCATGTAGATTGAGGTTAAGTCAATTGAGGAAAAGTTTCTTACGTGTTAATTTAATACATAATTTTTTTAGACGAGAAAAATATTAAATTACAGTCTGTGGATGATTTTTAGGTGATATAATCAATTTTGATACTATGAAATTGAATTAAATTCAATTCAAATATTATATTGAAAACTAGTAAATGTCCAGTCCGTTTCAGGTTACTGAATTATAATCTTGATTCTTTAAATGTTTTAAAATTTCCTACGAACATTAATATTCAATCATTGCCAAGATTAAAGTTGAAATTAGTACCGTAGTGTTGGATTTTTTAAAGTTGAAATTTTCGACAGTATTTTGACATTATTGACCTTGAAAATGTCACCTATTCGGTTGACAATTCGCCATTCCCAGTACGAATACGTGCTCGGAAAACCACGCATGTGTGGAGACGTGTGTTCGTTAGTTGGGAAATAGCAAGCAAAACAGTTCGCCAAACACCAAATGTTCGGTATTTCCCAAATACCGCATGTATGGAGGCGCCTTTAGGCCTGGCGTATGCTGGGACGAACAAGTGCACACGCATGCATTCCAGCCAATCACAGCTCTTGTTGAGGACAAGACAAGGAGTCGGTCTAAAGGCAGTACGACCCAGGACAATAGACAACTACAAAAATTCCAGCGACCACAAAATACAAATTTGCTATGTGGTTGCTGAGCATTGAGCTATATACAAAATTCTTTAGTTCACTATTCTTTCTTTAGCTCACTGTTGCTGAGATTGAACAACTAATATTTTGTAGGTTATGTTATTATTTTAGCGGCAAAGCACAGTGTTCAGATTATAGTTTCCTTATAGTAGGCATATTATTAATTAGATTAGATTAATAAGTACAATAATTATTGACTAACTTGATATAAATTGATCTACTTAATGAATTGCATAAAATTATTAATCGTCTAGTCACGCTGACAAGCTTTATAAATAAGATGATGAATTTGTTAAAATGCTCAGCTATAATAACTATAGGATCCTTTACTGTGAATTGCCAGGTAAGTAGCCTATTCGAAATTGAAATTCTAAAACCAGTAAGTTAGGGTCTGATTTATTATTATTTTCAATAATAAAATATCACACATTTTTGTTTCTTGCAATTTCCATGTAGCTTGATAGTCTACAATATTATTGTTACTGTAGGCTACCCATATTTTGGCTGAAGTTGATAATATTAACGTGAATATAATTTATTCCTATGTATTTTAGTTCAATTCAGATCATTTCACAACTGATTTCAGTTCATTTCAAAAGTTTACAACTTTACATAGTAGGCCTAGTGAATAATTTATTTTTTGGATTAAGTTATTCGCTGGGTTGTTACTTGCTCTCATACTAACTTAAATGGCAACTATGTATGCCCAACTAGGTAAAATAAATTTGTCTACAAACTACCTTGTCTGCAAAATAGCATTTCAGATCTTTAGGCTGAATATGGGATGAAAAAAGGTATCTGTAGTTTTAGGTAGCGTGGTAAGTTATATGTGTGCAGCGTACAAGAACCTAACTTAGCCTAAGCTTACTTTAATGTTAAAGTCTATAATTTTTTCTTTAAATTTTTTAAATGATCTGATAATGGATTAGAATGAATTGATTACAACTGTTACCAGCGGCAATGTTTTATTTTTCTGGTGATGCCAAGCTACTCATGAAAGATATATATAATTGTAGGCCTAGTATTTTTATGTTCTTTACTTTATATTTAAAATATTATTCTAAGAATTGAGTTTTATTTATTGCAAAATTATATACTCTTTTTTCTCTTATTGCTTTGAAGATGTATTTATTTGTATGGAAATGAATTGTTGATTCTTTTCATAAATTGTAGGTTGAAAGGGCAACGTGAAACCTAACTTCAATGGGTTGTAGGCACTTATATGTTTGTACTTTTGAAAAAATGTTATAATTTTATAAATTAAGACAAGTTCTCCATGGCATCATATGTACTTTCTATAAATTCGGAGAATAAGCCAATGGGACTGTTACTTCTTATCAATCTTGAATCTAACCTACTTGGGAAAGACCTTTTGCATAAGAAAAAATTGAAATATATTAACATAAAAATCAATGAATTGATACTTAATTGATAGTACAATAGTAGTACAACAATTTTATTAGATGCTTCTCAGCTTGCGCAAGCTTTCACGGACCCACTGGAAGCCCTCTTCAATTGAAATAGGCTTAAACTTGTTCTTTTTTAATTGTTCCCAACGAGAAGCATTTTAATAAATTATTATTAATTTTTATGTTTCATTCAGACGTGCTTTTTTCAGATTTCCTTACTGGGCTCTTGTTGACTCTTGCTTCCTGGTTTACCATAACGTGGCTGGTGACAATTGCCAGGTGAGTCCTCAGGCGTTTCAATATTATATAGCTTATCAAATCTTGATATTTCCAATTCCTTTATCGCACATAATAAAACTAAGAAATTTGCTTCCAATATCAGTAGTTTTCCAAATTGTGCATACCGATATTCCAATACTAATACAGGGTAGGGCAGAGAATTATCTCCAGGTGCGAGATTAGCACTGTTAGTAATGAGGGCATGCTGAAAAGAGTTGGAAGGAGAAAATGAAACTTGGTAGTTTAAAAGTTTATATATTTGTACCTTTATAAGTTGTAAACATGGCTTTGTCAACTGAGCTTCGTGCTTTTTTGCGTTTTTCCCCCAAAATCAAACTGTTGTTGCAGTGCAGCTTGCGATACGATCTTGCTATCAGTCAAATCCCTTTCCCTCTAAGCGGTTCCCTTCTCACAAATTAATACATAACAGACAACACATTCACTGAAGTTATTGAGTGGAGCAAGAGAAGCTCTAATTTTTGGATCAGGAAAGTCACTCTCCATCCAAGCAGCCCACTGCTCCTGAATAGCCCCTACCGATTCATTCAAACTTGCCATGGTGATAATGTTGTGAATTGTGGGTGAGATTCCCATAGAGGGACAGGTTTTCGCCCGGGACTACCATCAACCAATGGCCTCCAAAAATCTTTAAACCCAAAAGGAACCCTGAAGGAAAGAGTGAAGCGGCAGAGTTCCTAAAAGTTGCTACAACAACAACAATTCTTTGTGAATTCGATTCCATAATTTTATAAAAAATTTCTAGAGTAAAATTATTGTGGTATTTTCCCATAATTCCTCCATTTTTTTAAGAAGACCCGTTGAAATGTCAGGGATGACAGACTGCTTTTCAGGCAGGGGTTTTTTGATTAAATCGTCCCCCAAAGGGGGGGTGGCTGTTTTCATTTTTAAAAAAAGGGAAAGAATTTTTCCCCCAGTCATGACTTGAATTCAGGTTCTTTTGGTTATCGACCAGCGCGATATCATTTTACCCCAACGGGGCCCCCCAAATTTTAAATTTTCTCTTTGTCCTTAAAACTATAAATTATTTTTATCATCCCATAGACATATTACCCTTTTTAATTATCTCTATATGCTTTAGGGAATTGTTCAAACTTGAAGAAAAGTTATAACTTTTGGGGATGATTATACTAAACTATTAGTTTGTTGAAAAAAATTTTAAAAAAATTTTTCTACACCCAATTTGGGTACTTAATTTAAAAATTTTCCCTCTGATAAAAACCAAAGCCCCGTACAAAAGAAAATTCCAACGAATGGAAGATCGTACAGGTTTTAAATTTAATAAAAAAACCCATGTATTTTTTTAAAACCGGTGTTCCATATTATAGACGATTAAATTTATCACTGGTAAAACATATTACAAAAGGTTATTTACTTAAAATTTTTGGACTCCAAAAAATTTTTATTATTTGGGTCAAACAGGTGAGGTTTTATTTTTTTATTTTTGCCCTCTGAGATAATAGAGACAAAAAAATAAAATGAATGAAGATATAAATTCAAAAAAGGAATGGCCCAACTAAAATGGCCTCAAACTCAACCCTACGAAAATGAAAGCCAATTTTTTAATATTCACCCCATTCCCATAATTTACAAAATTAGAAACTCCATTGTATCGGCCCTATTGCTTCTCCTTTCCACTTGATAATCATTAATTAATTTTTCTTGTATAGTCCCACTCATGTTTGATAATTTTTTTTTTTGTATTCCTTAGAAAATTTTGGAGCCCAGTAAGCATGTTTGGAGAGCGTTTGAATTGCTGAGAAACCCACTTAACCCCTTCCACGGTGAGAAAAGTGGTACTTTAAACTTTTATCATTTATCAAATATTCAATATATAAAAGGGAATAAAAGAAAATTTTGGGAGAAAAATTTTAAAGGTTAAAATTGTTCTTCCTGAGAATAGGCTATAATTTTTCGTCCATTTTTGTTTAAACTTTTTATTTCAAGATTGACGGGAATCCATCTTAACGGCAAAAAACCCCCCGAAAAAAGTACTAGTATTTCTGTATATTTTAATTAACTGTTGCTATGTAAAGGTATGGAACGAAAAAGGTATGGTAAATTAAGGGATAACCCATTCTTAAAAACAAAAAGGACTATAGTGAGAAATTTTATCAAAAACAGTTTCACAATTCAAAAACCCATGAAACAATCAAAAAATTTTTTTCAATAAGCTTCAGTCACAATAATTGGCTGGGCAATTTTTTTTATAAAATTTAAAAATAAAGGCCCGTTTGGGAACCTTTGGTTCTCAGACAACCTATAATTTTGGGAAAATTTTAAAAACCCCGAAGGTGGTGGGGGTTTTTCAAAGGGAAAAATCTTTAAATTTTATTTTTGTGGTGGAAATTGGTAATTTTAGACATTTTTTTTAAAATTAATTTCCCCCATATTCAAATAGTCAAATCTAAATTAAAAATTTCAAAGCAATAAATCATTACATTTATTGCAAAAAATTTCCCTTCAATAAAAAAATTTTGGTACAATAAGTTGGAACACTTTCCTAGAATTGGGGGAAATTTTTTGTTAAATTATCTTGCCACAATTTTTCCAATTTGTAAAATGTTTGTTGATTTCTTCTGTTTTCTTTTTAGGTTTTTAAATAAAAATTTAAATTTGTACAGGCCCCAAAAATTGATTGGGCAAGTTGCGCCTAAAACGAAATTTGGGGGGGTTTTTTAAAAATTTTGGGGGGGAAACAACAAATTAATTTGATTCAGTAATATGGAGTTATCATTTTGAATGGGTTTACTTTATTTTAGGTAAAAGTTTTCTATATATTTTATAATCCCAAATGAATAGAATAAGTCTCTGACAGTTCTAATTGAAACCAAAACAAAATTTTAAATTAATTTTCTTTATTAGTAGCCTATAATTTTTATGGGTCAACAATGTCTAACGATTCAGGGTTTTCAAACCCCCGCGGCTCCGGGTTGGGTTTTGACTGAGTTGATCTCATTTCTAGAATGAACCAAAACTTTCAATAGAATTCAGACCTGAAAAACAAAATCGATTTCAATCGGTTCCCGTAATTATTCCTTCTTCGAAATTGGGCGACCTTTACAATATTCAATTTTATACAATGCTCATATTCACATTCAGTTGTTGTTTTGTGTGGGATTGAGCGGTGGTATTTTTTTTGTTCAAAAACAGAGGTACGTGGTTTATGAAATTTTAGGGTTTTTTATTTTTTTAAATTTTTAATTGAATGTAGACTTACTTTGTTTTGATTCCAAAAAAATTGAAAAATACAAATAATGTGCCCAGTTCATGTACAGACAAAAAGGGGCCCTTCCGGTGGGAAAATAAAAAAAGGGAATCGGTGAAAGTCCATGAAAAAAGTTATGGAAAAAAAAGCCAAAGGGGCAAAAAAGTTTTTGGGTGATGATTTTAAAAAAGGTTTAAAATGAAAGGAAGGGGGTTTTAATTAAAAAAAAATTCATTAATAAAATAGGGTTGGGGAAGACTATTTTCAGCTTTTCATGAGTTCTATAGAATAAGTTAATATTGGGGTTCCTTTTTAAAGACAAGCTTCAGGGGGAAACACGGCTGCAAAAAAAATAAATGAAAATCCCGGAAATGAAATAAAAATCTAGACCTTGACAATTTTTCCAACTTATTGTAAATCAGGATATTTGAGCATTCTGATTGAAATTGAATGTTATATTGAAGAGCATTTAAATATTGTTGTTTTTAATTATAGTGTTAATTTTTTAATTATTGCGTAACCGAGCCCGATTTTTTTGAATTCATGGAGTGGGGAAAAAGTTAACTTATTTCATGTTCTACTGACTTCATTTTTTATTTTACTGTGATTTTTTCTTTCTTAGTAATATTTTTTGGGTTTTTGATTAAAATTTTTGCGCTTAAAAATTTTTATAAACAAACCATCAATTATACATAATAGTAGCAAAAAAAAAAAATATTTGATTGTGATATTGGGTACTGAGATCAATAATTTTTGAGTAAAAATTGTTCTAATTAATACATTCAAGACAAAAAACAGAAAAAATGAGATAATTTTTTCTCGATTTCCCCTTTGAAAAAAATTCCTTTTCTCGATTTCCTTATAATTTTCATAATAAGGTGGTCTCATAGATTGAACTGTAGTTTAATTCAATCGGTAATCAAAAACCCTCGTAGAAAAAAATCATAGAAAACCATAAACCCCAGAAATCAAGACCATATGGAGTATCATTAATATTATACTGTGCCAATTTTTTTTCAGAAATAGGTACTGAAATAAGTCCTGTTTATTGACTGAACACTTCTTATTTAAAATTTTTAATTATGGTTTTAGCCACAGAAAAGTGAGTTGAAGCATCAGGGAAAAAAAAATTTCTTTGATATTGGAAAAAAAAAAATTTTTTTAAAATTTTTAAAAAATATCCCAAAACCACTCAATTCAAAATTTAACCAGTTCCATTGCATTTTAAGCCAAATTTACAGTAGAAAAAATATTTTGTATGACCTAAAACCTTTTTAAAAACAGCGATCAAATTTAGACGATTATTCACACCAACAAATTAGTTTATTTTTTAAACAAATTAAAACTGGAATTCTTTATTCATGGTTTTAGCTGGGGGCCCCGTACTTGGTCTCATGAAAAATAATGAAATGAAAAACTTTTTCGCTATAAAAAATTTTTTTACCCAAAAAAAATTTTAAGAAAAAAACTGTTTGAAATTTAAAAAACTTGAAAAATCACTCTTTTTTTAACTTTGACCGGTTAAAAAAAACTGCTCAGTAATTGACTTCGGCATGTGTTATACCTTAAATCAATGTGAAATTTTATCTTTTTTTTTCAACGATAAGACGATTTAATGACGGTATGTAGGCCTACTTTAAGAATATCGAAAAAAAATAATCTCGAAAACGAAGGTCGAAAGAAAAAACTTTACTGGACATTTTTTGTTGCAAACTGCATGTAGAATATGGGTTTTTTACTGGGCTATTTTTTGAGACACTTGATTATGAAGTGCGAATTACTGTCTTGGAATACTAGACATGGTATTTCTATTTCAAAGGTTTGGTTTTAAGTCGAAAGCTACGTCAAATAGAGTAACTTTTTATAGTTGTTTAAATAAACTTTTTTTGAAATATTTTAATTATTTCATCAATGGGAAATCAACGATTTTACTGGTAAATTGGTCCCCCTTGTTTTGTTGTTAGTAGTGGGGGGGGGGTTGGCTGGGGTTTTTTAGGAATTATGGGACAACTATTAATGAATTTTGGGGGGGTTTTTTGGGCCCTCAGCCCTTTAAAAAACCCCGGTGTACATTTTCCAAAGCCAGCAAGTATCTGTTTTTGTTCTTAAACCAAAACTGGTGATGTTCAGCATCCAGCATCCAACAAGAACTGATGTTTTTTTTTGTTTCAAAAATTTTTTTATATATTAAAAATTTAATTTTTTTGACAATTTCTATTTTAAAAAATTTGGAAATAAAAATTATTTATTATTTTTTATTTTTAAAAAAAATTTTTTTAAAAAGTCACATTTTTGTTTACCGAGTTCCAATAATAAAATCTAACCCCTTTTTAAATTTTTCTTAGTACTCCTAAAGATTAAAGGTCTCAAGATTGATTTCATTTTCGTCCTGTCAAGCCCTTTAAAGGTTGGGTTGGTTTTAAAAAAAACCCATGTTAAAATCATATCTATAAAGCAAGGGAAAAATGGAAAATTTAGAAATTGAGGGCATTTAAAAGGAAGTCAAAATGAATTAAAGTTATTATAATTTTAGATATTAAAAATTACCTTTTGGGAATAATTTTATTTAAATTTACTTTACGTTGTTTTTCTTAGCTAATTTCATTTATTTAAAATTTATGTTTTTAACCCATTTTGATTTTGATATGGGTTCAATAATTTTATCTGTGATATTTTGTTTTTAAAAGCTTTTGGGGCCATTTTTTTGCTGGAGCTTAATAAAAAATAGTTAGACCAATAAAATATTAATTTTTATTATTTAAAATGAGGTTTCAGTTTTGTCTATAGCATGATAACTTAAAATTTAAAAAAAAGTGGAAAATATATTGTCAAAAGATGAAATTGTTTTTAAATTTTTCTGAAAATTCAACTAAAAGTTGTCCTTTTAAAATTTTTTTTTAAATTTTTAAAAAATGTACCAAATTTTTAATTTCAAAGATCAACCATTATGTAAATATAAAAAGACATTGGGCTTATTATTTCCCAACTTTCCCCAATTTTTAGTTTTTAGAATTTTCATTTTTTTTTAAAAAAGATAATTGATTTTTTACAAAAAAAAATTTTTAAAAAATATTATTGATGGAAATAAAATTAAGATAAAAAATTTTAAGGGGATAGATATACAAAAAAAATGGGTAATCATAGCCAAAAAAAATTAAAAATTTTATTTTTAATAAATATACCCCTTTTTAAATTTTAAATTTTTAATTGGTTTCAAAGAATTTTAAAATTTTTTATAAAAAGTTTAAATATATAAAATCTAAAATAATACGTTATTAAAAAGTTATTAACATTTTTTAAAGGCCCCTTTTTTGAAAGTAAATTTTAATCATGACACATTCGGGTCCCGGTTAAATCCCTTTTTTTATAAGGAATCAAACTTTTTAAAAAAAAAAAGCCCATACTAAACTTTATATGTTAACAAATATGTTAATTAAAAAATTCTGTGGGTTATAGTAATATTTGAAAAGCGGAAATTGTACTATAAATAATGAATGTTCCACAAATTTATTTTTAAGAAATTATAAGACAACCCTTTTTTGAGTAAATCAAGAAATGTATTAAAAATAGGAGAGGCGAGGCGTCCGGGGCACTTTGGGTTCGCCGATGATTTAAAAAGAAATTTAAATTTTAAGTGTAGGAAATCAAAAATTAAAAATTAAAAAAAAATTTCAAAAGGGAAAAGACAAAGTTCTTTTAAAAGGCGAAGTTCAATGGATGGGCTAGTGGATACCTCAACAAGTTCCATTCGTTTAATATGCCCCAACAGTAAGCGATTCCAGTAGGGGAATCAACTTTGGTTCTTTCCACCACTTTCTTTAGTCCACTCAACCCCCTCCCCCAAAGATGGGGGAGAATACACAAAATCGCTATTTTCTGGTTCCCCCGTCTCTGACAAAAAATTCTATGCACTTGGGGCTCGAAAAGGGGTTCCAAAATTAACAAATTTTGATGCTTATTGTATTGAAAATTTGGCCCCCGCAATGGAATGGTTTAAAAACGAAAAATAAGATAAAGAATAATTTTAAAAAAACTATCCTTTCCCCGCCAGGTAATCATCAAATTAAGGATAAATTTTAAAACCCCTTTTTTTTGGGTTTTTTGGGGTTTTATTTCCCTTCTTAACCTTTTTTTAATTAGTCAGGGTTTTTCACCCATTCAATTTATCCCAATTTTTTATTAATTTTTAGCGTTTTTGTGTACTTAAATTTTATTATTTTTGTAATTGGGCTACGATAAAAAGCTTGATAAATGGTGTCTAAAATGGAACATTATCTCTTTTGGGGAGGGGGGGTATAGATGGTTTTTTTGGGGAAATTTAAATTTTTTTCCCAGAGATAGGCCAAAAAATCACGCCCCCCCTTTAATAATTTGGGCCATTACGCCAAATTTTTTATACAGTAATTAAAAAATGGCAAGGCCAATCCCTAATGTTAAGGCCAAAAATTTTAAAAAGGTAGGAGATAATATAATAACTTTTTTGTTAAAAAAGATCAAAATTTTATTTCAAACGCCCCAAACCCATTATTGGGGTTTTAACCATAACTATTACCCCTTGGGAAACCAAAAAAAAAATTTTCCAAAAAATATATTTCCGAAATTTAAGATAAAAAAAACATCCACTGTTTTTAATTTAATATTAAAAATCAAAATTTATCTTGGGGGCAGCTTTGGGAATTTTGGCAGATTGAACATCAAACCAGCCTTTTAATTAATATAAAAAGAAGGAAATTTCCCTAAAATAATATTTAATTGGGGTATTGATTTTGGAATTTTAAATTTTGAAATAATTTTTAAATCATAATGGGGGGATTAGATTTTTTTGAATTTTTCCAATTGATTTATTGAGAATATCAAAAAAAGCATGGGTTAATATTAAATATAAAATTTTATGTTTCCAAAAATTTAAAATAATGGATTTATTGTTGATAAATAATAAATTATTCATTAAATCATTTTTTCAGAAAACCTTCTGAATAAAAAAAAAACAGGGCCAAATTAAAACTTGGTTTTTCTTTTGGGGTCATGTATTGTTGGGGTTACATTTAGGAAAATTAAAGAAAGAGCGGATTGAGGGTTTTGGGGGTGTGCACTTGGGGTTTCCCAGCATACGCCAAATTCGTTTCTTTTTCCTTTTCTTTCCCTTTTTTATGTGGCTTGTTTTTTGGTTTTTTTTACAGTTCGGGATACAAACATCAACAGGCCCCCTCAAAATAATTTTTAAATGAAAAAATAAAAAAACAACCCAAGAAATACCACTTGTATTGAATCAGTTTTAAACTGATTTTTAAAAATGTGTTTAATAATTTTTATTGTCCGTTGAAGTTGTTTATTTTTTTTGGTTGGCTCACGATTTGATTTTTTTGGGACATTTCAAAAGGGAAGTGTTGACTAGGTATATTCTGCCCGGCCCCGGGGAAGAGGGGAAAACCCAGTTTAATATTTTTTAAAAATTTAAATTTTTTCTAAAATTGTAAAAATTTTATATAAATTTAAAACTAATATGATCAATTTTCCTAAACCATATAAATTGAAATTTTTTGAACCAAATTATGAGAGTTTTGCCTTTTTCCCATCCCAAAGGGTCTTCTTCTGAAAATAAAGGGGGTTAAAAAAGGCTTATTTTTATTTTTGGTAGGCTTTTCATCTTTTTTCTATTTTATTGAATTATTTCAGGAAAAGGGTGAACTATTACTGAGGAGACGATATATATTTCCGTATACAAAAATCAATCAAAAACCCCTGGTTAAAGGGGGATATTATATACCTAAAAATTTTTTCTTTTAAATAGAAAAATGTTTTCAACCCCGATAATCTATCTAGAATTTCTATCTTCATTTAATTTCTTTCTACAAATGAAAAAAAAAAAAAAACATAGCCCTATATTATTATATTTTTAAAAATTTTTTAACTTGTATTTTGTAATAAAATAGATAAATGGCCCTATTCAAAACTTGTTTCACAAATTGAGATAGACTTTTAGCAATTTTTCTGAGTGTCACTTCCAAAACACTCAAAAATTTATTGATTTTTGATATCAGTAATTTTTTATGAGTGAAACAGCTATGAGAAGATTTACTTTATATAGGCCTATCAATTATCAAATTAGCAAATGCAAATCAATTATAATTATTGTTACTATTTTCTAACACTTTATCTATATTGAAACCCATTTAAATAGCGATAAACTGATAATATTCAGAATATTATTTGGGAATTTATCATAAACTGTACCATCTGTTCATTCGTCTTAATAACGCTCTACGAGTTTTATATAAATTGAAAATTAACCCTTTACTACAATTATAATTTATTAGAAAGCCTAGAACTAGCCTACATGGATGAAAGAAAAGGCATTTAATAATAATTGATTTAATTAAAATTTAAAACATTGCTAATTATGGAAGGCCTTTAATACGTATACGGTTCATTTTTTTTTTATTTAAGCTGACTCAACTAATTTCAGTACCCTATTCTTTAGTTTGCATGAAACATTTTTAAAACTGTAGACAAGAAGAAGAAGGCAACTCATACATGGTTCGGTTGGTTTTATAGAAACTTAACTCAAAATATTATTTCAAACTGCAGTTCTACTGTAGGGAATTTTCCTGACTTATTACATAGCCTGTATAGCTTATCAAATTGCAAGAAAAATTAATTGGGTTCAATAAAAAATGTAGAAAATTAAATAATTATGATTGCAGATTCTACAATTTTGTAGAAAATTGGTTTGACTATACAATGCAGAATCAAGCCGTTTTTCTTCAACTTTATCTTTCCGACCGCGTTGTTATGTTTATATTTCCCCCTCTTAACTTACTGCTACCAGTTGAATGAAATTCGTAAGCTGAAATCAAACGACCGAACAACTCGGCTATACGAGTCGCTTTCCAAAGATAACCTTGGATAGGTTGTCGCTTGAGCATTATGCTTGCAGTAGGAGTAGGTGTAGTCTGTATGTTAATAAACAAGAATGGACAGAATCCTCGGTGTAATGAGGTATCGAAAAACCCATCGAAAAACTATGGTTGAACAGTTCATTCAAGTGAAAAAAATCCAGTGGTAAGAATAATGTTCACTTTTACAAACCGCCAAATTTTTCATCAATCTTTGAAGCGATTATTAAGTCATTCAAGCAATCATTTCAAATAATATTCAAATCAATGAAAACTATCGATGAAAACAATAACATCTCTGTGCTCGTGGGTCAAGGTTTTACTTTGAACCAGCAAGTTGGGCACGTCATTTTGCTTCTTGACTAGCCAGCCTAGCTGCCTTCGATTGGTTCGATGAAACGAAACTAGTTTCAGGCAAATTTTAAATACTGTTCATTCAATCATTTATTGGACTGGGAAAATCAGCTTGGAGACTAACTCTTCCATTACTTTCACTTTCTATAACAATCAAATTACTTTTCGAGATCTATTAAAAATCAGTCCCAGTTTTGTTTTTAGGACCGTATATTTTATATTGTTGGTATTTTCAAATTTGGGAAACAACTTCACGTTCCCGAAGAACAATATGTAATAAATTGTCAATTTTTATATGATTCGAGTTCACATAATTCCAAAACGGAAATTGAATATGAGCAACAAGTTTTTGAAATGAATACTTTATTTCAATATAATACGGTAATTAATTATTGCTTACTTCGCACAAATTGGTAAAATTTATATTATTGCTTTTGGTGCCCTACAAAATAAAGATATTTTTTCAACACCCAAAGATTCGCTAATAATAAATCATATCAATTCCATTTTCTTCATCAAATCTTCTAATGGGATTCGAATTCCTTCTAATATAATAGAATATTCCTATAATATAATAGTAGCCTATTATTATAATGAATCCGAATCCCCTTAGAAGATATTTGAAGAGCCAGCGGGAAAAACAAGGAATGTCCAAATTTTCACAAAATGAGATTTCAGCGCCAATAAAAAATAAAACCCAATTTTATTGTTCACATGAGTATTAACGTTATGAATCAACACATCACACGATTAAAAACATTCTTCTACAGTAGACTACTCTATTACTACTTCACTATTTTAATAGTAATGAGCAAACAATACGGTTATTATTGATTTATGATAAAACTTAAATTATTATAATAATTTTCATCTTAATGATTCAAATCTATTTCCATTTAACTAAATAGAATCATAATCACACACAGTGCTTTAATTCCTCCTCTAGCTTAAAGCTAATTGAAGAGTACCGTATCCAAAAATAATTATTTACATCATAAAAAAACAAGAATAAATTCGTTGATAGAGATTTTTTGCTTTTTAAATCAACTCAAAGTATTTTATTCAGTAGGCTACTTACCGAAATATATTGGAAAGAGTGAATAAAACTAACACGACGCTTGTTGCTGCGGCAGTGCCAATGTCCATTTAAATATAGGACATTCCTTGTTTTTAACAAAAAAAGTGTACTTTGGTGGTATTTTCATTTTTATCAATTCTATCATCCCATATTTTTTTTGAGTGATATAACATGTAAAAAAACATTAAAGTATCATATAATTCATAAATAAATGTGAATTTATCAATAGTGATGTGCTGACAATAGATTTGAGCCTTAAAACGCTTCTGAAAAATTTTGTTTTTGTTACATTCCTTGTTTTTCCCGCTGGCTCTTCATTTGTGATGTAGATAGCCTACCAAGTTTCTTGTCTTATTATTATTCAATGAGTAGTTTGTTTTTTCAATTTGAGAAGATTGAAGCAGATCATTCAATTCTTATGATAAAAGTAAACGAATGATAAAAGTAAACTAATTAAGCCGCCAGGGCCTTCACTCAATTTACTGTCATGAATAAAATTGTAAATAAACAATTTGTAGTCGAAAAATTGTTTTACTTAAACTTACACAAAGAATCAATTGTGACCATATTATTATGTAATACATTATTATTTTATTTTGCACAGCCTAAAGCCGTTTTCTTCACGTGCATGGACAGCAGAATGATTCCTACAAGATTCACTGAGACAAATGTGGGAGATATGTTTGTTGGTAAGTACCGATTATTATAGTCTATCCAAGCAAAGAAGACATTCTGGTAAGATGGGAAAATGACTCCAGCTCGGTCAATATTGGTTCAGAAATTATAAATTTGGTTTCGAATCATAGATCAGAATGTTTTCCAGAATTTGAAACAAATTTATAATTTTTGGAACAATATTGACCGAGCTGTAGTCATTTTCTCATCTTGCCTGGATGTCTTCTTTGCTTGTACAGACTATGCAAGGATAAATTGTCATGTCAATTCTAGAGCTGATGAGGGTCATTTTGATTAATAAAAATGTCCAAAGATCAGCCGGCAGTGATCATTGCTTGATTGCCGGTGAAACATTGATTGAACTGACGTATATGGGATAGAAGCGAAGCTTGAATCTGATAATTTGAACAATGAATTCAGCCTTGATGAGAGAATAAATTTATGATTATGAATTACGTTATACACTTTCACGAACACTGTGGACTGCTCTTGGATGGGTGACCGGTATTTTGTCAAGTTTACACATTGGCGAGGTGGAACTACCCGTAAGGGTCTCCCCACCATTAAAAGCCATAAGAATATACTATAATATATAACTTTCAACAACAGCACTCACAATTTCGTTGCTTGTCAGACGCGTTTCACGGCACTGAGCCACATCCTCAACAAGCAAGGAGTATCGAGGTACTCAAAATAAGAAATTGAAGTTTTTTAGTTTTGATGAGATAAACTTGTTGAGTTTTGACGAGAGAAATTTATTGTGTTTTGATGAGAGAAATTTTTTGTGTTTTGGTGAGAGAAACTTTTTGAGTTTTGATGAAACATTTTGTTATGTTCCAGTGCGAAACGCCGGCAACTTGATACCGCACTGTCAGCACTTTTTAGATGAATACACAACAAACGAACCGGCTGCACTGGAGCTGGGCTGTGTGGTCAACGACATCCGTCACATCATTGTCTGTGGACACTCCGATTGCAAGGTCTGTATAACAGCAGGGCGAAATATCAGTTCACTCCAAAGTTTCAATAATACACCAAATAAATAAATTCAAAAGATTTCTAATTATAAAATGATTGTTGATCAACTAAATTTAGGTGACTTGTAAGAGTGAGAGATAAAATGCGCCGATCTGATAACCAAGAGGATCCTAGTTCGAATGTTAAGAGTGGGAGCACAATCACATTATATTATAAATAAGATACGGCCACCCCGTCTTTCTTCCGTCCTTGTCTACCTAAAATGAAGTCGTCATCTCTCATCATTACCCTCTCATTGCTCATTTAATGTAATAGTTTTATTCTCTGTATTAAATTAAATTGAATGCAAGTAGCCTTTATACTCATTCACAGGATACAATTTACATGCATAAAAGGCCCATTCAAAAATGCGCTCGGATGGTCACACCGTGAAGGCTCGATAACTTTGTTTGTTTCTGAGGTTGATACCCACATGAGCGCTTAGGCTTGTGCATGGGTAATGAGAATGATGCCCACATGTGCTTGAAGCATATGCGTGAGTATATATATAGGCTGTCCAAGCAAAGAAGGAATTCTGGCAAGATGGGAAAGTGACTCCAGCTACAGCTCAATCAATATTGGTTTATAAATATTTTGACAGAAACGTTTTCTTTATAATATTAATTCTTGAGTGAAAAAATTAGCCTCATATGATTCTTCTTCTCTAAAAAAAAACCGAAATTTTAGTGTGTTTCCTATGGCAATTATGTGGGTTGGTTCCTTTCTGCATAACACATAAAGTAGGATATGTTTTTTGCAGAAAGGAACCAACCCACATAAATGCCATAAAATGGGAAATTAATGCTTTTTTTGTATATAAATATCTAGTTTATGATATTAAGAGCACATATACGTCCCCGAAATCAAAATATCTTAATGGATAATAAAATGGGAGGTATTATTGCAGTTTCATCTTTATATCTCAAAAGTAGCTGATTGTGGGTTGGTTCCTTTCTGCATAACTCCGTACAATTTGAGACCAAATTAATAATTTCTGAACCAATTTTGACTGAGCTGAAGTAATTTTTTCCATCTTGCCAGATTGTCTTCTTTGTTTGGACACACTGCACATAGACATTCACAGTCTTCATACAAATTCAAATTTCACCAACATATAAAACATAAATTTTTAAATATTTGTTTATCGATAGGCAATGAATCTGCTGCACAAACTGCGCGACGAGAAATTCGCCAGCAAAGACAATCGACGCATTTCTCCTCTGCGCGCCTGGCTGTGCACGCACGCGCAGTCATCGTTGACCAAGTTCCAGCAGCTGGAGTTGGCCGGCTACCACACACCGCTCATCTTCCAGTCGGAGACGCCCATGCGGAAGTTTGTCGCCTACATCGATCCTGACGACCGCTTCTCCATCGAGGACAAACTGTCACAGGTAGGCCAACAGAAAAACTGCTATACAGGGTGTTTCAGGAGGAATGTGCAATACTTCTTAGGCTGATTCCTCACACCAAGTAAACGAAAAAGTTCCATATGGGACCAAAAACAATGGCGGAAAATTGTTTTGGCGGACATGGCGGAGATGTTTCAAAATATATTAGTTTTTCTAATTTTTTAGAGGCTTTAGTGAGGTTCTAAAATATACAATTCCTATTTAAAATTAGCTGAGGAATTCAATGAAACCAGTTCCAAGTTCGTAACTTCAACGGTTATTAAGATAATTGGAAAAATATGCTAGAAAACGCCATTTTTCAACAATAAGGGTTATAACTGGATGAGGAATCATAAAATTGTATTTTGGAAGTTGAAGAGAGTCGGATTCTAGAGAAAAAGTTGAATGGCGGCGATTGTGTAAATCTTACCCAAATCTCAGAAATAGCGATCAAAAATCGCAAAATCGCTACTAAACACAAATTCATCACTTGTGCTGTGTTTTGTCAATTTTTCGATTTTTGATCGCCATTTCTGAGATTTGGGTAAGATTTACACAATCGCCGCCATTCAACTTTTTCTATAGAATCCGACTCTCTTCAACTTCCATTACTTCCAAACTTGGAACTGGTTTCATTGAATTCCTCAGGTTATTTTAAATAGGAATTGATTATTTTAAAACCTCACTAAAGCCTTTAAAAAATTAGAAAAATTAATATTTTTTGAAAAATCTCAATTTTCCGCCATTGTTATCTCAGTAACAAGGCGTTTTTGGGGGTTGGTCCCATGGAACTTTTTTGTTTTCTTGGTTCAAGGAATCAGCCTGAGAAGTATTGCACATTCCTCCTGAAACACTCTGTATATTCACAGTCTGGCCATTGGTGTAAGTGCTCCATAAGCCATTATGCCCTCATATAGTCTGTCCCAGCAAAGAAGACATTCTGGTAAGATGGGATAATAGCTCCAGCTCGATCAATATTGGTTTAAAAAGCATAAATTCGGTTTCAAATCGTAGATCAGAATGTTTCCTACAATTTGAGACCAAATTTTTAATTTTTAAACCAATATTGACCGAGCTGGAGTCATTATCCCACCTTGCCAGAGGATCTTCTTTGCTTGGACAGACTATAGGCCAGCAGATAAACTACTTTCATCGTATTTCATTTGGTATGAAAAGATAAGATATTGTCAAATCACTGATTTAACAACAAATCGAGATACCGGTACGGTTGTAGTCTGTGAAAGCAAAGATGACATTCTGCCAAGATGTGAAAACGACTCCAGCTCGATCAATATTGGTTCAAAAATTGTAAATTTGATCTCAAATTGTAGATCAGAATGTTTCCTACAATTTTATACAAAATTAATAAATTTTGAAGCCATATATTGACTGTTGAGCTGATTTTATTACTCCATCTTGCCAGAATGTCTTCTTCGATTGGAAAGACTATAGGCATGCAGATAGACTGCTCTGTATATTCACAGTGTTGAATGAAAAGACAATATATTGTCAAACTACTGATCCAACAAAAAATAGTTTTTAGGGTCAACATCCAATGTCAACTGTCTGACTGAGACAGCCAAAAACTGTAAGTGGAAACCGGTCAGTCCAAAATATCTGTAAACCTTGAGGCCGATCGTTGAACGATCAGCTGTAAACGGTCGAGTGATCAGCTGTGAACGATCGAACGATCAGCTGTGAACGATCGAACGATCAGCTGTGAACGATCAAACGATCAGCTGTGTACGATCGAACGATATGACAGTGGATGTCGATCCTTATAATACCATGTCGGGTTTTAAGATACACTAATCGTCTTATTGCATTGATATGATATCATTCATCATATTATTGATTATTGTTGCAGGTTAACTGTTTGCAGCAGCTTCAGAATATCGCCAGCTACGGATTCCTGAAGAAGCGGCTGGAGACGCATCAGCTGCACATTCACGCGCTGTGGTTCGACATCTACAGCGGCGACATTTTCTACTTTAGCCGTCAGAACAAGAGGTTCATCGAAATTAATGAGAATACCGTCGAAAAGCTCACCGACGAAGTTAATCGATATTACTCGTGATGCTCACTTCATTTTTGTGAATACCAGCAAGTGAAAAAAATGACAGTGACTGTAAAATAGTGTATATTTATTTATTTATAATTGTTATAAATTGAAAATAAAATTTTTATATTAATACAAGTATATTTCTGATTATACCGTTACTTTTGATTATTGAATACTACAGGACCATTTAATTATAGGCCTACTCGGCCATTTTCTAAATTATTGCGTATCATTTCACACGAAATTAAAGCTTAAAACAAGAAATTTAAACAAGTTGAAAAATGCAATCATTGAAGTAATTGCTATCACTCTCACTCCAGGAATGTTATAGTCCGTGTGATGGAGGATTTTGAGTAGAGAGTTGAGTCTTGCATTCGATATGATGGACATCACCTTGACGAAATAATTTTCACACATAATTAAAATGAGCTTTATCAACTTGAATGGCATATATAATGAGCTTTGATTTCGTTTAAATAATGCATGAATTAAATAAATGGCCGAGTATTATTTCATTGAAAACCGTCTGACTCCCGTGTGTCACTTTGTAAAATGTAGGATGATCCTTTGGGAGATTGCCTGTCGTTAGTAAAGACAGTCAGTCGTTTCCCGTCTCTGGAGGAATAGTAATTGTTGCATTACACTCTAACTGATTAATTGCATGTTATTCAGAGGTGTTCTGCGCCGCCAATTGGTTGCGGAGACTGGCTTATGGTTGAGAGGATCAACGTGCTAACCGCATATTACCTCTATCCTGGTTGATGATTATTTGCTTGCTGTATGGTCTGTCCGGCCGGGGGGGAATTCTGGCGGGGTGGAGGAGGCGGCTTCGGCTCGGCCAGTGTTGGTTCGTGGACTGTGAGTTCTGATTGAGAGTTTATGGCTTTTGGGCCGGTATTGGCCGGGCTGGGGCCGTTCTCCCGTCGTGCCGGGGTGTCTTCTTGGCTTGGACGAGCTGTATAGTAGAGTGAATTTGAAACTGGCAACCAGCTGGTAGGCCTAGGCCCTTCATGGGCTGTTGAGCCCGACATACATACATAAATTATTTCATTGAAAACCGTCTGACTCCCGTGTGTCACTTTGCATAATGTAGAATGTTGTTGTAGGTTTGGAATAGAAATACTTGCTAAGTAGTTGAGATCGTGATGGTTTTACAATAAAAAAAAACAAGATAATGTCAAACACATTCATTAGAAAATCGAGAAGCTCTTGTTTCATTTGAGAAGAATAGACAATACTTCAAAAATTCAAATTATCTTTTTATTTATATCTTCAAAATAGTTCAACTAGAAAAAAATCATTCTAATGCTGTTGAGAAACATGAAGATGTCTTCTTGATATTAATTAACATGTTGAATGAAAATGATGGTTATATAAAGTTCATTATATACCTAGTTGATTATACAGTTGTGTATATAAATAACTAGTTGTATATAAAGAGCTACCACCCAGCACTACTATGTTCATAAGAACACATAGTTTCATGTATACGCCTACCAGCTGGTTGCCAGTTTCAAATTCACTCTACTATACAGCCCGTCCAACCAAGAAGACACCCCGGCACGACGGAGAAACGGCCCCAGCCCGGTCAATACCGGCTCAAAAGCCATAAATTCTCAATCAGAACTGAATTGAATTCTCACACAGTCCCCGAACCAAAACTGTCCGTGCCGAAGCCAGAAGCCCCTCCACCCCGCCAGAATTCCCTCCCGGCCGGACAGACCATACAGCAAGCAAATAATCATCAACCAGGATAGAGGTAACGTGTGGTTAGCACGTTGATCCTTTCAACCACAAGCCAGTCTCCCCAACCAATTGTCGGCGCAGAACACCTCTGAATAACATGCAGTTAATTAGTTAGAGTGTAATGCAACAATTACTATTCCTCCAGAGACGGGAAACGACTGACTGTCTTTACTAACGACTGACTGTCTTTACTAACGACAGTGAATCTCCCAAAGGAGGGTACGCAATACATATACGTATACACTAAAACTAATAGAAAGATTAGATTAGAAGTGAAAGTTTTACAATTTTTTCCATTTTTCACCAATTTTCGAACACCATTAACAAAAATGCTTTAGGATAGCCTACGTATCCTGATGAGCATATGTATAATGGGTTAAGTGGAAGAGGGGGCTCTTGTGCCTCAACTTCGCCCACATCACTTGTGTATAAGTGGAAAATAAAGCATCTATCTATCTATAATGATGATAACTTTTAAGTCTTTGTTCATTATAACTTTTATATAGCTTACCTATCTTTCAAACACCATTTTGAAAAGACTGAGCACGATTTCGTCGAAAAGTCTAGGCAGGAACGAACGCCAACTGTGACCGTTTGTTGGGCACTGAGTTGGGCTGCGCCAGAGTATTTAAGTAGTGACGTAACAATCGTTTCAGTTGGCGATTGTCGGCTGACAGCGACTCTTTGCGCAGTTTCAGCGTGTAGCAGTCTAGCACAGCTTCGTTGTACAGATGCCAAAAGTTACCCAGTTTATCAAAGGGTTCCGGTATTTGATCCTGGAACATTTTTATAAAACCGAGATTACACAATAAGAATTGACATTTTGCTATATTATGATATTGAGTTTTGTTTATCAGGAACGAGTTGTATGTAAAGCGCCCTGTACACGGAGATTGTAGTGTCGGCCAGTTGAATATCTGTGGCCAACCACAGCTTTTGTCTTCTCATTGAGTCAAACAACAACAGCTATGATTGGCTATAGATATTCAACTGGCTGACATTACAATCCCCGTGTACAGAGCAAATAAATTTTTCAACAGATTATTATTAGTTTATAATAAAGTTTATCATAAACCACATTCATAATAATTCTTCAACAAATATTGACCAAGCTCAAGTCATTATATACCATCTTCCCAGAAGGTCTTCTTTGCTTGGACAGACTATAATATTTTCAAGATAATTTCTCTAAAATATCAACTATAATATGAATTCTACTAATATCGAGACGGTTGTATAGTTCACTATAGTCTGTCCGAGCAAAGAAGACATTCTGGCAAGATGGGAAAATGACTCCAGCTTTGTCAATATTGGTCACAAATTGTAAGAGACATTTTGATCTAAATTTGAGATCAAATGTATAATTTTTAACCAATATTGACCGAGCTGGAGTTATTTTCCCATATCTTGCCAGAATGTCTTCTTTGCTTGGACAGACTATAATTTAAGGAAAATAATACCTTTTGATCAGAAGTTGCATCCTTATTAATCATCAGATGCCTGCAGTAACTCAGCAACGACTTCTCTTCATCTTTTTGGTATTTCTTACATTTTTCGCTCAACTGTACAACAGCTTTGGCTTTTTCCAATTTTTGGGTCAGCTCCTGAAAGAGATTTCACAAAAATAATATGAAATGAAGCTGTCACTTGTCACTAATATCGTCATATGCATATAATAAAAATCTAACATATATTACTGTAATTCAATATAAAAACAATCAAAAATGGATTCATCACGATCAATAATGATGGTGAATTAGACAAAGTTGTTCAATTACAATAGTTTTTATAAAACTATAATATCATGAAAAAAATCAATATTTTATTTTCATACTGCCTACATTAATATAGGCTACATACGACATGCCAAAAGATTTTCATTATAAGGACATTAATGGGCATTGGTGAAATTCAATAAAATATTTATTCATTTCATTTATGTACAAATATATAAGATGAGGAAAGAAAAAGTAGGCTATAGCCCAAAACGTTTTCTATTCCTAATTTAGTCAAATAATACAGTACATGAAATATTAGAATTTACATAAAAATTATAAATTGACAACAAGTTACAAGCAAAAATTATTAATTGCAGTGAAACGGAATACACCATAGCCTACTTATTTATGAGGGACGTTACAGTATGTGTAGTATAAGGAATATTTATATTGAAGACACAGTGTCAGATGCTACATATTTATACATAAGTTACATGCTGATGAAACACACGTAAGTAGTCTTATATCACGTTAATTTTGTTTTCATTTGAATATTAATATTATTTCAACGAATTACAGTAGATGATTTATATCAATATTGTGTGTAACTTTCATTATAAGAATCGAGAACATAAAAATCGAAATATTACGACAAATATTTATTGCAAAAATATCTACAACATGAAAAAAGGATTCAATTTTTCTTTCAGACTCTTTATATTTAATGAAATCAATATTATAGCTGACACAAAAAAGTAAGGTGGTTTTACGTGTATAAGAATCTAGTACAAGATGACATAACCTTGTTTAGTAGGAAACATGGTTGAAGTTCTTGAATATGTTCACAATTAATTTGATTCGAAAAGGTTATTTTCAATTTAGAAGGTCCAAAAACACCAAAGCACAAGTCAAAATCACTGATCGAAACCCGAAAATTTTTGAATTTAAGAAAAACTTGGAGCACAAAATATTAACGTGTTACAATTGTACAAAATGTAACCTACTAACGATATTGATAAAAAGCACCTATATTGTCTTATTCGACTCCCAAAACATCAAGGCCTAACTAAATGACAGCTCTAATTGACAATATCAGCTGTTGGAGCACAAAAGGAACATACGAAACCGCCTATAATGTGATCAGCTTAATAATACGTGACAAAACAAGTTATAACTTACAGAGTGTCAGCTATAACTGACTAGATATCGACTCCAAAAAAAATCAACTGACAAACCAATTCGATTAATTCGATTCGATAATTAATTGATGCTATAAGTAATCTTACTAGAGAAGGGCATGCAAAAAAGACCCTCTGGCAAGATGGGAAAATGACTCCATTTTGGTCAATATTTGTTCAAGAATTATAAATGATGTGGTCTTAATAAGAATTATTATAAATGTGGTCTTAAAATATATCAAATTGTTTCCTACAATTTGAGATCAAATTGATAATTTTCGAACCAAAATTGACCGAGCTGGAGTCATTTCCCCATCTTGCCTGAAGGTCTTCTTTGCTTGGACAGACTGTAGGTACTCACTTTGATCACATTACTGCTGACAATCGACAAATGAGTCAATTTGGTTTCAGCAGACTTGTTATGATTGGTGACATCAGTTCTCATGTGATGGAATTTTTGAAACAGGGTGTTCTGCTCTTTCTTCAGCACACGTATTGTTTGATCGTAGCTCTTCTGCTTTGTAACCAACTGCTGCTTCAGATTCATTATCAATTCCTGTAAAAATAATTTAAACATTATATTATAGGTATATTACAGTAATTATTTTGTATTAATGAAAATATGGATAAATATTATTTATTAAAATCCAGTATTTCGGGGGTGGAAAAAGTGAGTAAGAAGGTTTGTGCTCCAACTAAAAGTTGAAAAAAAGTTGAATAAGAAAGTACAATTATGATTTGAAAAATATAATATGATTGTTAAATTGTAAATTGGGAAGCGGTTTGTCTCAGTGGTAGAGAGCGTCTAATCGGTGAGATTAGATAAGCGACGTGCCTCTACCACCACTGTGGTAACGGTGACCGGTTCCTCTGAATTCAATTCATGAGCCTCAAAAATCGCTTCCCGGTGGTTCGGAACCCACCTAAAGCAGTAGGTCCATTCATCTCTCATCATCATCCTTCCCATTACCCACGCACAGGCCCAAGAGCCCATGTGGGCATCACCCTCAAAAAAAAAAAATTGTCAATGGCTCAACAAGCCATGAAGGGCCTAGGCCTGCCAGCTGGTTGCCAGTTTCATATTCACTCCACTATACTGGTGAATAATCATCAACCAGGATAGAGGTAATTCGTCACCAATTCAATACTGGAGAATATTGGAGAAACTCTCTTAATCAGTCATTGGAAGTCATATTTTCAAATGAGAATACTCTTGCTTTCTTTTTTCACTTCTCCATCCTTTGAATAAAGTGTAACTTCAGAGAATTGAAAAAACATCCTGAATCTTCCATATGAAGTTTTATGAGCTACAATCCATGACTGTGGAATTGGAGCTGTGGTATAATGTATTGAAAAATATATATAGATGAGTTGAAGGAAATAAGTAGTTAACTTACACTTTTGGTAAAGGCAAACACTTCAAGTAATATGCATGGTCTGCTCATTCCAAGTGTTTTCCCATCAACCACAGCAACTGTTAGGCTGAGGCCGCACTGCCGGTGGGTAGAGCCTGGAGGGTGGAGGGTAGTTGGTAAATCTATAGAACATACACACCATCCACAGTAATACATCGTATGAATGGTATGACGTCATACTGTTTTTTGAGGTTATGTTATCCATATTTAAGAATTTCAAGATGGCGGCTGAACACATACTATTCATACGATGTATTACTGTGGATGGTGTGTATGTTCTATAGATTTACCAACTACCCTCCACCCTCCAGGCTCTACCCACCGGCAGTGCGGCCTCAGCCTTAAGGAATAATTTAATACCCTTCAAGGGGTAAAAACATGGCTCAAGAGCTGAATAGTAGAGGGAAGTTTGACAGAGCTGTGCTTAAAGTGTATCCATCGTAAATTTTTAAAGGAAAACAAGGAACAGATTGAAAAGAGAGTATTTAATGAGTTCTCAGCAAATCCATCAAGAATGTTGTTAGCCTACTGTAGTTTAACTATTTCTTTTTAATTTTACCTTGATTGATCTATGAATTTACTTTGGAATTTTATTTGCTGCAAATTTTTTCAAAACTTTCTTTTGAATCTGAGGTCTTTTTCAATAATCTCATACACAGCTGAATAGCCATTCTGTAAGTTATTTAATATAGTCCCAAACTAGTCTACAAGCTATTCACATCCACCCATTCAACGAGTATTTGGAGTGGATTCAATATTTTATTCATTTATTTGCAATAAGTAGGCTACTGTAAAGGAAAATCAGGTATTATTGCTCCTTGTATCCTGCTTGAATTGGGTATTTGAACATTTCTCAGGAACACACAATGAACAGACGACCCCGCCTTTTTGGCTATACTGACCGTATATTTGTTGATAGTCTCACAGTGCACCATCAGCTGAGTGGAGCTTTCCGAGTCTCGATCGCAGAGCGCGCCGTAGTGCACGCGCATCGGCTCAATGGCGGTTGTGTAGTCTTTCAGAACTTTTTGCAGTGCCTGCCACAAGGTTTCCAGTTTAGCGGCACATGCCTCCTCGACTTTCTCGATGTCTGACAGCATCTGCGGCACGGAAAGACTGAGAATTCAATAGAAGATAATACACAAAGGGGTAAAAATGTACTTAGGATAAATGTACAAGGAGTATTAGTGAAAAATAGATAATAATTATTTAGTGACAAATAATGAAATACATATCTATATAGAGTAGTTCAAAAATTCAGATTTAAATCCGTTTATTCATCAATATGACATGTTTACAAAAATATAGGTAATTGTTTCAGATTATTTGAATATTCTCCCTGCGTGGATGATAAGTCCGTGAGCAGGGAGAAGTCGCATAAATTGTCAGACAGAAATTATACACTAGTAATAATAGTATACAATGAAATAAGGCAATGATTTATAGTTTTAATGGAATAAGATAATAAAATATTGGTTCCTTTCAATATCATAATGACTAATATTAAATTTATGATGGAAAATAATGATAATTTCAGCTCGACGGCGTTTAAGGGCTGAGTTGGCAGTACACTAATTAGAATAATAGGCTTTGTTAAATGGTATTGTGAAAAAGAGGGTCGGTTTTAATATATCAAATTAAGAGAGGTTTATTTAAACGAAAAATGGAAAAAGATACATTAGAATGTTCATATCACTTTCCGATTTCACTTACGAAAAAATAATAATGTCAATAATGTGTCAAAAATTTTAATAATAAAATAAAAATGTGTGGCCGCCTCTAGCGCGGTGGTACCGGTACACATCACCACTGTCCAGGAAATTCATTATTATATTGCACGGTAAGTTTATAACTTATCTTGTATGTTGTATCAAATTTAAATTTTGACTTTCATACACAACTTTCACATATTGAGTAGTATAAATTATACAGAATCAAGTTAGTATCAATAATACAATAAATTGTTCCCTGGTCAAGAATCGAACCCTCACTTCGTCCTCTCAGGTAAAATAAAGACAGCGATTCTATTATAGTCTGTCTAAGCAAAGAAGACATTCTGGCAAGATGGGAGAATGACTCCAGCTCAATCAATATTGGTTCAAAAATGATAAATTTGGTCTCAAATCGTAGGAAACATATCTATATACGATTTTAAATCAAATGTTCAATTTTTAAACCAATATTGACCGAGTTGGAGTCATTCTCCCATATTGCCAGAATGTATTCTTTGCTTGGACAAACTATGTCTATTTCATCTTACATAATTTCATTTCCCTATACATTGCAACATAAATGACAAAGGACTTCTGCAACTGCAAATATTGACCGATGTAATAATTCTTCCATCTTCTATTCAATTTTTTCTCACCTGATTACGCAGCTCGTCCTGTTTGCTCTCACACGCCGAGTCACTTCTTTGTTTCTCGTTGGAGAACCGTTTGTTCATTTCGAATATGACCGCCTGTAAGTGTTCGCCGTCTCTGCTGCCTTTGGCTGTTATCCTGTCGTGTTCATACCTGGCTTTGGCCATCATTTTAACGCGCTCCTTGCTGTAGAACTTGTGCAAACTGTCTAGCCGGTCACGGTGCAGCTCTGGAAAAGTAATTTAGAATTATAATGTTCAGCTGTGATGTCTACAAGTGAGTTTCTTTTAATTTGCTGAAAAATCTAAAGTGAATCCAAAATATATAAATCCTAAAGGTAAATTGTTTATTTCTGGAACTTAGAAGTGGACTTTTATCGAAATTCAAAATTTTTTGTGATAAAATATTTTTGGAAGTGAGAAATTGTAATATTAAGTTTGATGATTTATTATAACCTTGTTTTGGACTGTTGTATAAATTGGTAGAGGAGCAGTTTTAGGCATCTGCCTGTTGCACTCTCCTATATGTGTATAATTATTTTTGAATAAATAAATAAAAATTCCAAATTCAAATTGAATTGGAATCGAATTGTATTAATAATTCAATTGAAATCCAAATAAGTTATGCCGATAAACTTCGGGTAGATGGCGAGAATAAGATAAGATGGCAATTTATCCAATTTGATAATCTAATTTCAAATAAAATAAGTTATACCGATAAACTTCGGGTATAGTCTGTCCAAACAAAGAAGACCCTCTGGCAAGATGGGAAAATGACTCCATATTGGTCAATACTTGTTCAAGAATTATAAATGTGGTCTTAATATTAGAACTAATTGTTTCCTACAATTTGAGATCAAATTGATCATTTTTGAACCAATATTGATCGAGCTTGAGTCATTCTCACATCTTGCCAGAGGGTCTTCTTTGCTTGGACAAACTGTACATGGTAAGATAGTAATCTATTCGTATTGAACATAATTTAAAATTCGACTGAGAGATTGAAAATGTGACCTGTTTGACCTCAGAACCATTCATAGTCCTGTACCAAAATAAACTGTAGAATTGACAATATCAGTGTGTTTTATTCCATTAAATCCAACTTATTATGAAAATTCAAGGATTTATAGTCAATTATCATCATGACGTTCGTTTTGACAAATCACAAACATTTTTCAATTCACACTAAGGATGAAGAAGTTCCATTACCACACTCCACGAAGACGAAGATAAGTTGAAAACACGAGTAGTTGTTGAAATAAATTTCGTGATAGTTTTCTACATCCTTGTGTTTTAACTTAATTATATGAACACATATATCATCATCTCTATTATCATAATTATCTCACTGAAGAGAAACAGTTTAGGGAGATTTTTTCCTGAAGGTGATGCTCACATTGGCTCTAAAGTGATAATTATAATTTATATAGAATTCAGTATTGTCCAAGCAAAGAAGACCCTCTGGCAAGATGGGAAAAAGACTCCAGCTTGGTCAATATTCATTAAAAACCATAACTTTTGTCCCAAATAGTAGGAAACATTCTGATCTACAATTCGAGACCAAATTTATAATTTTTGAACCAATATTGGTGTAGAAGAAGTTTTGGGCTAACGCCTGTTTCTTCTCCCCTTTCACTGTATTAATTTGATGAAATAAATAGCGTTATTTGATAAATAAATATTGAGCAAGCTGGAGTTATTTTCCCATCTTGTCAGAGGGTCTTGTTTGCTTGGGCAGACTATACTTCAAATATTCATGCCAATACAAAACTCAAGATTCAAATATGCAACACTTCGGTTGCCTACAGTTAATTTTCAATTTCAATTTATAGCCTGCAAATTTCGCATGAATTTCCTATTCAGGTGAAAAAGGAAAGTAAATATTTACCAATAAGCTTATCAACTGTTTCAGAATGTGAATGGAACATCATGGCATACTGCCAGTCAGCATTCTCCAAATCAGATAGCAGAGTGTCTATTAGCCGATTCTTGCAGTTCATTGTTGTTTCAAATGATTTCCATAAAGCCTGAAGACAAAAAAGCGATAAAGAAAAAGCTCATAGTACAAATTAAATTAATAATTATAATCAATGTCAAGATTACGCGGGTAAGGGGCTCCCCCATTAAAAGTCATACGAATATTTTTTTGCATGAGTAATTCTAATTTTTTTAATACAGTACATTTATATTGTTATAGGTACGGTATAGCATTTCATAAATTCTATAGATATCACGAGATATATAGAGTGTTTCAGGAGGAATGTGCAATACTTCTCAGGCTGATTCCTTACACCAAGTAGACAAAAAAGTTCCATGGGACCAACCCCCAAAAAACGCTTTGTTACTGAGATAACAATGGCGGAAAATTGAGATTTTTCAAAATATATTAATTTTTCTAATTTTTTAGAGGCTTTAGTGAGGTCTACAATAATCAAATTCTCATGTAAAATTAGCAAATTTGTAACTTTAACGGTTATTGAGATAATTGGAAAAATATGCTAGAAAACGCCATTTCTTCAACAATAAGGGTTATAACTGGATAAGGAATCATAAAATTGTATTTTTTATTAATGGACGTTGAAGAGAGTCGGATTCTAAAGAAAAAGTTGAATGGCGGCGATTGTGTGAATCTTACCCAAATTTCAGAAATGGCGATCAAATATTGCAAAGTTGACAAAACATAGCACAAGTGATTAGTAGTGATGTGTTTAGTAGCTATTTTGCGATTTTTTATAGCTATTTCTGAGATTTGGGTAAGATTTACACAATCGCCGCCTTCAACTTTTCCTTTAGAATCCGACTCTCTTCAACTTCCATTAATAAAAAATACAATTTTATAATTCCTTATCCAGTTATAACCCTTATTGTTGAAAAATTGCGTTTTCTAGCATATTTTTCCAATTATCTCAATAACCGTCAAAGTTACAAACTTGGAACTGGTTCCAAGTAAAATAAATTGATTATTTTAGAACCTCACTAGAGCTTCTTAAAAATTAGAAAAATTAATATATTTTGAAAAATCTCAATTTTCCGCCATTGTTATCTCGGTAACAAAGCCTTTCTGGGGGTTGGTCCTATGGAACTTTTTAGACTGCTTTGTGTAAGGAATCAGCCTGAGAAGTATTTCACATTCCTCCTGAAACACCCTGTATACATGAGAAGAGATGAATGTGAACCTAATATTTGTATGTGTTTAAAAAATAATAAAAATAAAATGTGTTTTAAACCACAAGTATAAATTTTTCACTTTTTGAGTAGTTGTGAAATTGATATTGTGGTAGTTATCCATATTAAATGAAAAGGCAAGACGTTGTCAAACCACTGATTTATTAGAAAATCGAGATACCGGTTTCGGTATCTGCTCAACAGTTTACCAGAGATTGATAATGGTGTACCAACCGAAACCGGTATCTCGATTTTCTAATAAATCTGTGGTTTGACAACGACTTGTCTTTTCATTTAACAAGTATAAATGACCAAGGCCTATATTATCATAAATATGGTACTATGATAGTACATAATAATAAATTAATAATATATTGTATTATTACAAAAATACTCACCTCCATATCATCTTTTAGCTCTTTGCACTTGAGTTTTCTCAACAAATGACGCCATTGCTGATTTATTTTTGCTGAATTCAGTCTGGTGAATGCTTCCTCATGTTTCAGTTTATTCTAGAAATAATTCAAAAATAACATACGAATTTAATAATAATTGGTCACAAATTACAAACTAGTCTAATGATATGAGCAGGATCGATTAATACAATAAGTAGAATGTAATAAACAATATATTTTCAAGTAAAAATCACTTACGTTTTGTATGCAATAATGTATTCCAATTAAATTCAGCTTCTAGATTACAGTTTCTTTATTATTCGAATAGATTTTAGAAGAACTCATGCGGATGCCATACAATTCATTTTTAATTGAAAAATAAATAAAAGTCAAACACCCTTTTTTGAAAACTTTAAAATGATTAAAAACACATACATGTTTCGGTACATTAGCCCATTCTCAATGTGGATAAAAAGTAATGAAATAAATAAACAAGATTAAAAATATAAGTCAAATAAATCATAAGATTGCAAATGAAAGCATATGTTTTAACTCATATTCACACCAAAATCTAGGGTTTTAAAATTTTCTCAAAAATTGGATTATTATTAAAATTTTCTTCATTTAATATTTTGTCGCCATTCAACTTTTTCCCTTTGTATATTTGGAATTCTTCTTTTACATTCAATTTAGTATTTTTGCTTCCAAAATTCAATATTACCAAATTTGTTTTTATATCTCTGTCGCAATGACTTGAATCCTAAAGATGTTCAACAAAGGCTGATTTTTGTGTGGTATTTCTGGCTTTTAAAGCTTGAACATGTTCCCGAAATCTAGTATAAAAACTTCTTCCCGTTTGACCCACATAGAATTTATCGCAATCACTACATATCAACTTATACACTCCAGATTTTTTGAAACAATCATGCTGTGTTTTTATTTCTGACTTCTTTTTTATTAAATCAAATGAATTGTTTGTTGTCTTGAATGTTAAATTGAATTTATTTTTTGTAAAAGTTTTTCTAATGGCTTTTTCTATAGCGTTGTGCTATATGGAACGCAAATATATTCCTTGTTATTTTCATTTTTGTTATAATTATGCTTACTTTTTTGCTTTTCTTGCTGTTTATACACCATTTTATTAATAATTTTGGTATTGTATCCATTTTTTACTGCTAAAAATTTTATTATCTTTATCTCTTTGTCATAATTTTGTTTGGTCATGGGAATGTTTGTTAATCTATATATCATTGATCAAAAGGCTGCCATTTTTTGTAGCCAGGGATGGTTTGAATCTTTAGGAATTAATGCATCTGTGTGTGTGGGTTTCCTATAAATACTAAAATCATGTTTGCTGTCTTTTTTGCTAATTACAGAGTCTAAAAAATTGATCTTTTCCTGTTGAATTTCCATGGTAAATTTTATTGATGGTGAGATAGAATTCAAATATGTTTCTAAGTCCTTTATTGTTCCATCTTCGTTATTGTACAAGCATATTACGTCATCTACATATCTGTACCAGTGAATAATATTATCTTTTAACGGATTGATATTATTCAAAATTTTAAATTTTTCTAAATTATACATGTATACATTTGCTAAATAGCCTGATAGAGGTGACCCCATTACCAATCCCTCCTCTTGTTTATAAATGTTATTATTAAAACTAAAATAATTTTGATCCACACATGCTTTTGTTAATTCTATCAAATCAATTTTGGAAGCAAAAATACTAAATTGAATGTAAAAGAAGAATTCCAAATATACAAAGGGAAAAAGTTGAATGGCGACAAAATATTAAATGAAGATAATTTTAATAATAATCCAATTTTTGAGAAAATTTTAAAAACCTAGATTTTGGTGTAAATATGAGTTATAACATATGCTTTCATTTGCAATCATATGATTTATTTGACTTATATTTTTAATCTTGTTTATTTATTTCATTACTATTTTTATCCACATTGAGAATGGGCTAATGTACCGAAACATGTATGTGTTTTTTATAATTTTAAAGTTTTCAAAAAAGGGTGTTTGATTTTTATTTATTTTTCAATTATTTTAAACAGCCCTAAGTTTTGAAGTTCATTATTTAATTAATTTTTAAACTGAAATTGACGAAATGAAGAAATAAAGATATAGAGGAAAAATATTCAACACAAAGAATGTCAATATTCAATAATAATATATAATGAATGATTTCATACTCACTTTCATGAACGTTGAAATCAATTGTTCTTTACGTCTTCTTGCTTCTTCTTCTATAGCCGCCCTGTGCTGGAGATAACGTATTTTCTCTTCCTCCGACATTCTAGCCAGTTTGCTTCCTTTTCCCTTCTTCTTTGGTCCCATCTTCTATTATTTCTTCTCAACTTGTGGACAAAATTATTTTCTATGAATCAAAAATTAATTCGGATGTCTTGAACACTCTATAATCTGTTCAGAACTTTAAACTTCAATCGCCTTTCAGGTTCTCTGCAAAGTAAAAATGGAAGGTATATTATTTGATGTAGTAGGTCAATATATTAATATTTTTCTGGTTAAAAGAAATCATGAGGATTTACCATGCCATACAGTTGTACTGGAAGTGAAGGACAAAATTATTTTTATTTGATTGTCCAAGCGATGTTTAAAAAATATATATAAATACTTGATTTCAGTATGTACATTCGATCAAATGAATGAAACTACACAATTATTTGTATAATTCTTTAACGATCATTTTTGTAATAGAGGCTTTAATTGTTTTATAATAACTATAAAAAATAAAACCTACTTCGTTGTTCATTGTGAACAATCAATTTCCTCCAATACACAGTGAGTATAGTCTGTCCAAGCAAAGAAGACCCTCTGGCAAGATGGGAAAATGACTCCAGCTTAGTCAATATTTGTTAAAGAATTATAAATGTGGTCATAATAGTAGATCAAATTGTTTTCTACAATTTGAAATCAAATTGATAATTTTTGAACCAATATCGACCGAGCTTGAGTCATTTTCCTATCTTGCCAGAGGGTCTTCTTTGCTTGGGCAGACTACACCTTGTGAAAATTCAGTTAAAGTGTCACTGTACATCAATATAATTATAATGAATTAGCAACAGTTTTCCAATTTTATTCTCACTGGATTTTGAGATTCTGACTGTTATACAATTATAATATAATAAAAAATGTAACATATTATATGTTGCTTTCAATAAAATGCTAATAAAAAACTTGAGTCAGACCAATCTCCAAATTTTTACTGACCACTCGATCAGGTTTACTAAGCTTATACACCAATAGTTGAAATTTTGTTTCAATATTATTTTAATTTGTAGATTCGAAGACTAGTGGAACTGTAGGCCAACCATTATTTCACTTAAAAGTAAGGTGACACTAATAACTAAGAACATATTGAACTACAATGAAACTAATTATTGAGCTACCAAGGGATTGCAAGTAACTTTAATCTGCTACAACATGAATCATACTGGATTCAATAAACGAAGGGAAAACTTCTAAGCTTAACAACGGTTTCCATGGTAACAAACATGTTATGTACCTCTTCATCATCCTCATATTTCTCCTCCTCATCCTTCTCCTCCTCCTCCTCCTCCTCAACCTCCTCTTCTCCTTCTTCTTTTCTTTCTCATCGAATACAATGGAATGACAATCATAACATTCCTCAGCAGATTTTGAATAAAAACTTTTTGTAAGGGTGTTGCCCACTTGAGCTGTTAGGCTTGTGCATGATTTTGTCATGGTTACTCTTTAAAGGTGTGGCAGCACAGAAGATGTTGGCCAACATGTGAGTGCTGTTGCCATAGCAACGAACATCAAAATTGATATTTTAGTATTTCCTTTTACTTATCAATGTATTCTATTTAAAATACAAATCACAGTACCCTTTTGAAATTATTTTTATTTTAGCATTGATATTTTAGTTATCGCTTATTCACAATCACAGTCTAATTCATTATAGTCTGTCCAAGCAGAGAAGACATTCTGGCAAGATAGAAAAATGATTCCAGCTCGGTCAATATGGTTCAACAAAAATAAATTTGCTCTCAAATTGTAGATCAGAATGTTTAATACAATTTGAGACGAAATTTATAATTTTTAAATCAATATTGACCGAGCTGGAGTAATTTCCCCTTCTTGTCAGAATGTCTACTTTGCTTGGACATACTATATATACTTTTCGGCGATTAACTTCAAACATATTCATTCAAGTTCACTTTATTCAGTGATATTGATAACTTAATTCTTGTTGAATGAATAATATATATGTTTAATAGAAATACGCAGTTCAAATTAGTCCTATACAGGCATAATGGATATAATAAATTGAATAGGCTACTATATAATCCTATATGTTATAAAAATATATCGCATTATATGGTGAACTATAGAAAATTTAAATGTTTTTAAATGAATACTGCTGATTTAATATTTACTGGAACATTTTTATGCGTTCAATTCTAGTAATATTCTTATAAAGTTGATCTATTTTAATACAAATTTGAAATGCCTTAAAATAATTCGAATCACTTGACATTTATTTATATAAGGACTTTAATGGTTATGGTTATTGGTTATAACCTAGCTGGTTGCCAGTTTCACTATACATCAGTGGTGAATAATCATCAACCAGAATAGAGTTAACGTGTGGTCACCTCTTTGATCCTCCCAACCATAAGCTAGCTCCCGCCTCCCGCAACAAAGTAACGGCGCAGAACACCTCTGAATAACATCCAGTTAATCAGTGTGATGCAACAATTACTATTCCTCTAGAGATGGGAGACGATTGACTATCTTTACTAACGACCTCTCAAAGGAGGGATTAATGTTAGGGTGAATGGTTGAAATAATACAACTCTCAAATGAGTTTAAAATGAATATTTTACTTACGAATTATTACATACAAGTGCAAATATCTTACATTCAGTGTTCAATATAAAAGACACCATGTTATATCGTATTATGCGACTGCTAAAAATGTTCTAATACAGGAGTGTTTGTATATAAAAAACTTCTCTTTGAGCATTTAAACATTGGAATTTAATTAACTCTGCTGTAATAATTATAATACTCTCAAAGACAAAGTACAAAACTTATCCATCACATGTAAGGTCTTTATGAAAGCTAATGTTTTCATTTATTAGTTTAGTTGTCAATTGATTTGTTTACTTTGGTATAGACTATAGAGTAATAATGGACTAATATCATTATTAATTATGCGGCAGAGTCTACTTATTTCTAGATTTTATCGTTACGTCCTCAAAGGATCATTGGAATTCCTTTGACAGGCGCGTTTCTAAACACAAATTATTTCTATGGCAAGATACAATTTGTTGTACTCTGTTCATGGAAAGGAGAGACTAAATAATTAATTTATTGTAAAAAACTCATAAATTAACATTATGATTTTTTTTAATTCGTCGTTTTGGAAAGGAGCGTGATTGACGGTCAATTATAGTCTGAACAAGCAAAGAAGACCTTCTGGCAAGGTGGGAAAATGACTCCAGCTCGGTGAATATTGGTAGGAAAATTTTCAATTAGGTCTCAAATTGTAGGAAGCATTTCGATCGACAATTTGAGATCTAATTCACAATTTGAACCAATATTGACCGAGTTGGAGTCATTTTCCCATCTTGCCAGAATGTTTTCTTTGCTTCGACAGACAACTTGTTACAAAAGCGAAATAAAGATGGGCACACCTAGGCAAAAGCCCTATTGGAGTGCACTTCTCTTGAAAATTCACACTTAAGTTAAACAAACGTTCAACAATCAAGTTGAATAATGTCGAATACTGACTTTCCAAGACAAACCTAGAGAAAAGAGAACTAACACACTGTGAATCGATCTTGGAGTTATAATACGAATATTCAACTGGTTCAAGACTGCTGAAAAGCGAAATATTGATGGTTCGTCAAGTCTCTCCTTTCTAAGAACTACTGTACATAGATTAGAAAACTTGGAGTTTGAAAATTTCAACTCTTCCGCAATTCGATAAAAGTTTTGCAGATGGAAGCTAATCTGTTTTGATGGTGGAAACTGATTCGCGAATTTAGGAGTTGAGAACTCCTTATTCTATAAAATCCCATGAAATGTCTAATTTGAAGATATTAAAGTAAAAAACACCAAAACAGGGTGAAAGTGATCCTATAGTTTGTTGCAAGGAGAGAGTATCTATTGTACAGATAATATAGAATCATGAAAATGGTAGACAATAATTAAGACAAGCTGGAAAATGATAAAAAGTTGAACAAAATCAAACTAAAAAGTCTTATTCAACAAAAAAAAAATTCTACGTTTTTTGGAATTAACATGGAGAAAAGTTGATATGATATACTAGAACAGATGTGACATGAATTGTATGAAAGTCTGCAAGATTATACTTTTTTCTCAAATAAATTTGAAATTGTATTTTGAATCATAGCTATCACCCGAAAAATAATTCAATACCTTTGAATGCGCGTAAATTTCGTTTTCAAGTTGAAATTTTCAAACTGTTCTCTAATCTTATAATTAGTAATATAATTATTCAATTTCTAAGCCTATTTGGACAATTAATTTAAACTGCAGTACTATTGGACAAAATATTTACATTTTTATTAGTTCTCAGAAGCTTTTCCTATGAATGATGAAAATCATGATTTTAAATTTTGAATTTTAATTACTCACTATTTAAATTAAATTTACAAGGACTGATTTCCAAAACCATTATATTCTTGTCAGTTGTAAAATAAATTTTCCAATTCATACTTTACTAATATTATAGAGATTATTCATCGGTCGCTGATTCAATTTAGCATAATAGTGTCAATTTAGTGAGATCCAATAGAAACCGAAAATTATTCATGAAAAAATGTAATGTAAATGTAAATGTTACTAATTTTTTGTAAAATTTAATATATTTTGACTCCTACCTACACACCTAGCGTTGCGTTATAATGATAGCATGATTTTACTGTATATCACACAAAATTTAATATTACAATATTGCAGTTAGAAATAATGGTTTTGATTGTTCTTCATAGTATTATTTCACCATTTATCGCATCCTCAATTACTAAATTATTTATAATTGCTCTATTTCTTTACTCAGAGATACAAAAATAGTTTCTCAAAGCTATCTTTTGAATTTTTTAGTAAGTCCGTATCTTTTCTAGTCTATAGATAATCTAAACGTTCAATATTGTTAAGTTTACTTGAAATCTTTCTAGCCTAGTTTAATATAATTGATGCCGAATCTAATGAGATTTACTTATGGATAATTGTAATTTAAAAAATGTAACAATGACCTATTACGAGTCATTATTTTACTTTTTATTGATTTTAAGAGAAAGGTGAAACATACTTGAATGTAAGATGTCGATGGGGAAAAGGGAGAAATATTTTGAGTGATTAAACTGAAGTTTATAAAATTCGAACATAGAATGACAGAAACATTCCTATATAAACTCATGTTCTTCTCAATGAAACTCAGTTAAAATTGTAGAGATCAATTAAATTAATCGTTTGGTTAAGAGAGTTCAATCTTTGATGAATTCTAACAAAGCTCTTTTGTAATTCAGAGTACTAACTCTATGCTCAACTATTCACATGCTCTCATCAACATATCGTTTTCAAGATTTTAGATGTTTCATAGTTACAATTTATCATTGAACTAATAGTATTTTCATGATTGAATAAGAGCTTGGGAGACTTATTTGAGATATAAATATCACAAGTCATAAATTGGAGAGAAATTATATGAGGAACACTTAGATCTTACACTCATGCCCGGTTTTTCCAAGCACACTCAAAGTTGAGGGACCCTCAAATCTTGATGAACAGCTGACATTTTCTATGATAAGTATAGGAAATGTAGTAAACTTGAGGGTCCCTCAAATTTGAGTGTGCTTGGAAAAACCGGGCATAAGTGTGTAAAAATGTTCCAGAATTTGTTAATGAAACTAGCATTTCATTTATAAATGTGTCCACAATCCTAATTAATATAAACGAAACTTTAGCCTCACTTACAAGAAAAAAATGGATATACAGTCTTGGTTGAGTTTGTAATAGAAAAATCAGTTTGAGAGTGTTCAACTATCCAAGAAATTATAAATAGCTTAATAGTTTGCACAAACTAGAAACATTTTAATAAATGAACTTCTGTATTACTATAGTATAATTGCATAAACTTAAAAACATGTAATAGATGACCTCTTGTATTTCTATATAGTTGTAAAAACTTGAAAACATAAAATAAATAAACTACTTCATGACTATCATACTACATAGTACAAAAGCGAAAACCGTATATTAATCGGTTCACTTGTTAGACCCTGTAGAGTATAGAGATTTTATTAGTTGATTCAAATTGAAAAAAATGCGAGACTTACAAGAAATATTAATTATTCATACATTTCATACTTATTGCTCCCTAATTTATAATAAATCTACAAATACATATTATTGTAAATAATTTTAATAGACCTAATGAACTCTATTTTAAAAGTTGCACGAACTTCAATCATTTCTGATCTCCTATCAACAATAATGATTTCTGTAACATAACTTACCGTAAAATTTATCACTATCAACAAACACAACATTATCAATATAAAATCTGGAAAGTATTATAACATTTGTATAGGAAGAATATTCTCTCAATAAATCTTAAACCATAAACAAAAACACTTATCACAAGTTTTGGTTGAAAAATAGTAAAAAATTTGTAGTCATTGAATAATAATTATTATTATTAGTGATGTTATACTCGATAAAATAGGAATGTTCAAGACATAAATGCTGATGAGTAAAATAATGCAAATATAAAAAATTATTTGTAATAAAAATGCATTACAGAAAACGATTTTACAAAGTTTGTAATAAAAAATATGCATAAATGGCTTTCTTGGTAGGGAACTACCCGTGAAGGTAGGTTCCACTCGCCTTGTTCACAATCTGGTCACCCATCCGAAAGCAGTTCATAGTGTTTGTGACTTCAGAAAAGGAAAACTGTTCAATAAGTTCAATTCTTGAATATTAATTCAGTGAACACTTTGAAAACGTTTAGGACAACCCAAAAAATCAAGGACTTGGAAAAATTACTGCCACATTACTATGTAACAGCTTTACAACAAATAAAAAAAAATCCAGAGCATATTAACCTTTTGTCGTGAACTGTAGGCCTACTTTTGATAAACATTTCGAAAACGTTAATATTTTTAATAACTTCATTCAACAAATATTCAGTTCAATAGGATTAAAAAGCAAAGTGATACATTAATATGAAATCTACCGAGTATTGTTGTGATTTTTCGAAATATATACATTGATTGATAAATTGATTAACGAGTAAGTTTATGAGTTGAGATTGATTAATTAATTAATTATTGGGAACATTTATAACTAAATAGGTTCATGATTGTGCTTCCCCGTAAAACTAGAGATTATAAGTTTATGAATGCGAAATGTGGTATGATTTGAAAGCCTATAGGATGAGTGAAAAAAACTCACCAATGGAGCCTTAACTTAGCATGAAATTTATTAATAGTTGAAATGTTTCGTTCAAACTTACACTATGTTTGATACAACGATTTAAAGTTTTCAAACTGAAATTTTAATTCGAAAGTACAATGTTAAGGCTGGTCCAAACGCTCAAATTTTTCATTAAGACCAGAAGCACCGGGAAGCCATACCAAATGATAGAAGAGAATATGTTGTACAATTTGAGCCCAAATACGACTTTATCCATCAATGGCTTCCAAGATAGACGCAGTTCAACACAACTACATAGGAACATTTTTATCGGAATATGATAATTTACTTAAAGTACTCAAGGTAGTGAAATTCTTCAATTTCAACAAATAATATAACAAATAATAAATGCATTTAAACGCTGAAAACAATGAGCCATACAGTTTGTCAAGATCCGTTAACTTTTACGAAAGTTACGGGGTCTTTAGTTTGGAAACAACCCCCCCAAAGACTCCTCTTAGAAAACCGTAGAAGGAGATACTCTTAGTTATAATCTGTCCAATAGATAGATAGATTAGATTAGTTATAGATTATCTATTTTATCTGTAGAATAGATAGATTAGTTATAATCTGTCCAAGCTAAGGAGACATTCTGGCAATATGAGAAAATGACTCCAGCTTAGTCAATATTGATTAAAAAATCATATGTTTGGTTTCTAATTGTAGAAAACATTCTGATCTTCAATTTAAGAATAAATGTATAATTTTGAACAAATATTGACCGAGCTGGAGTCATTTCATCATCTTGCTAGAATCGTCTTCTTTGCTTGGACAGACTAATTTGATATCTGCTTGAACTGTCAAGACGCTGTCAGTTAAACTGTTGGTCATCCATTGAAACTTCGATAAACACAACAATTTGAGAATTGTTTTGTTTTTTGTAATTAATAAATTTCCCTACTTTCTTCTTATTACATTAAAATCATGCAACTACTATTGATTGAATTTCATTCAAAATTACGTTCACACAATTCAATTTACACAACAGGTCTGAAATCTTTCATCATTCTGAATGATAAGTTTGAGTGTCTGGACCAGTCTCAACCCAAATATCACAAGAATATCCTGAAAACAACGTTATCAAAATAATCAGTGCTATTAGGTTATAATTTAACATGATGACTAAATGATTTTCCTCTACAAAAACATGTTGCTATAGAAAAGACTCACCTTCACAAAGTTTGCAACATGTAGCATACACTTGTAAAAATGAAAAATGACTCTTAACATGAGAAATTATCTATTACAAATTACAGAAACTGTCATTTGTAATCAGTACAGTCTCTGTAAAATACAAACTATAAAAAGTGTCCATTGGCTTACCTGGAAGAACAGTTCAGATCGCTAGCTAATTAGTTACGAGTTCAATACGTAAATAAATCAAATTATAACATTAATCAGTACTGATCACAGTGTTCAGCGTTTGAAAGAAGGCGTTCGAAGAATTTCTAGAAGCTCAACTTTGACTAATATCTTGAAGAATGAACGCACTCCAAGAAGTCTTCGCACGCTCAAAGCAATTGGTTGTGGAGTACATATTTGTTTGTCACACAAACTTTTTCGGCTCGAAGTCTGTTGCCTGGAGTCGCTGGAAATTACTTAGTTGTTACAATACGATCACGTAGAGTTTCTGCAAAAATAGAAATCAGTAACCAACGGATGTTTAAAAAAACGCACCTTAAAGTTTGAGTGAGACTATATTCGGCATGGGAAAAATTTCCACTTTAAAATTTGTAGGCTGATACAATTATAGGCTACTATTAAATAAGTATTACATAAACGTATGTACCGATAATGTTTCAGTATTTATTTGTTTAGTACCTATTAATCTGTCCAAGCAAAGAAGACATTCTGGCAAGATGGGAAAATTACTCCATCTCGGTCAATATCGGTTCAATAAATTGGTCTCAAATCGTAGAGCAGAATGTTTCCTACAATTTTGAGACGAAATTTATAATTTTTGAACAAATATAGATCGAGCTGGAGTCATTTTCCCATCTTGCCCGAATGTCTTCTCTGCTTGAACTGACTATATCAATAAATGTTTAGGTGATTTTTCCCAAGTGTTCCACGTTGTATAATGATTATTGATAGTTATTCTACATTATTCATTGTACTTTATTGTAATAAATAGATAATGTATTATTCTAGAAAGTTATTGTACATTATTTTTGTTGGGTGGTGTTGTGTTGGGTATGAATGCACTCTCACCGAATATTTTACTGCTGATTAACTTCAATAATCATTATTTGAGGAAAAATTATTGATATTACAGACACTAATGTGTACTGGGACAATAGTGGTACATATATATGTGATGCAATGAATTGGTGTATTGTATCATGTGTTGAGCCCCATGTTTTGAAATGTATCTCTATAATAACATATGTTCAATATCCAAAATCATAATCAATCAAAAGCTATTGTAGGGACAAATTTAAAAACATAAGGCTCGACACATGATACAATACAACAATATAAAAGTCGGCTCGAAGATTCTACTCTGTTCAGTATAGAGACTGTATATATTCTATAGAGATTCTATATTGAGACTGAAAAAGTTATATTACAGATCCCAATGCTCATAAAATTTTCGTTCAGAAAGCACTAGGTTAAGTTTTGTTTTGAGAAAAACATTTATCACATTTTTGTTCTTTGATCTAAGGATATTCTATTTTGCTTACACAGGTTTGCGTACGGTTCGCTTATATGTGACTCATGACTGTGGCTTAAGAAATAATAATTGAAATTGAGAAATATCAATAAATATATGTCCTTAAAAATTGAAATAATTTCAATTTGGTATTCAATAATTTCGCTCTTGGTATTAGCTTTAACATTCGGAAAACAGCACAGATATCAAGCATAAAAGAATTGAAACTGTCTGGAAGTCTTGGAAAATTCCAGACTCCTTTTATAAGTTATTATATCTTTTAAAACTCATTTGAATTTAAATTTGCTTGTTACCTAGTTGAGTAGATGCAACCGCCTCAATCTCACCGACCAATAGCAGGCGAGCACCAGAGCGACGAGAGCCAGGAGGGCGGTTGCCAACAGCATTATTCTCAAACAGCCTCCCGCCCCCCCAGGCCCCCCGCGCAGCTTGGGTCATGCCACCGCCCCCTGCTCCGCCGCCTCCACCAGTGGACCGCCTTCGCTGCCTCCTCCTCTGCGGTTACCAGAGAAGCACAGACAGCCGCCCCCTGAGCCACCCCCGTTGCCACTGCCCCCCATGCCGCCCCGCTTGAACACGGCGCGCTCCTCCTTGTCCCGCTCGCTCATGCACTTGTCGTAGTAGTCGAAGTCTTTTAGGTACCTGGCGAAAAAATGAAAGAATGATAAAATGACAGAATGAAAGAATGAGAGAATGGAAGAATAGAACAGTGAAAGAATAAAAGAATGAGAGAATTGAAAATAAAGAATATTCACTTTCAACAATATTTCTGACCAATTGAAAGAGATAACACGCATTGGTACTCCTATTTCCAGTTTATTCCTTGCTACATGACCTACTATCATTTCTCAGAATGATAGAATGAAGGTTATGCTTGTTACATACTGTAACCATCTATCATTTCTATGATAACCATATATCATTTTCATCTATTTAGAATGATAGAAGGTTATGCTATGTAGCATAATCCCTGCTGTGAGAGGCACGTCTACCTGAGAGTCATGTCATCTAATAATAAGCAACTTCAACAATTTTTGATCGTGGATTTGGAATTTTCAACAATATTTTTAATCAATCCAATTAGAAAAAAGCAGCATTCATCCTACATTCAATTCAAACCTTGCGATGCTGTATTAGCCTTGCTATGTCAACCTGACAGTCAAATCATCTCATTCAACTATTAACATAGCTTCCTCTGTAACAATAAAATTATCACGGATTTGGCATCTTCAACAGTATTTTTATTCAATTGGATAAGGAAATTAACCTACAGGAGGAAATTATCACGGATTTGGCATCTTTGAATATTAATTGAATAAGAAAATAAACTTACATAATAAGGAAATACAGCATTCATCCTATTTCCAGTTAAATCCCTACTTTATATGCTGCGTTATCCTTGCTATGCATCTCATGTCAACCTAACAGTCAAATCATCTCTTTTAAATATGAACATGGCATCTTCTGCAACGATGGAATGATACAGGATTTGGCATTTTCAACAATATTTCTAACCAATTGAATGGGAAAACAGCATTAATCAGTATTTTTCAGTTTATTGATTACTATCAAGCATAATCCCTGCTTAAGGCACACGTCAACTTGACAGTTGTGTCAGCTGATGAAATTTTCAGCATGGCAACCTCTGTAACAATATAATGATCATGCTTTTGGCATTTTCTACAATATTACTACCCAATTGAATGGGAAAACACGCATTAGTCCTAATTTATGCCTTGCTATGTAGCATTATCCCTAATGTGAGAGGCATATTGGAACTATTTTTTTCGTACAGTACTGCCTCTAAAATTCTTGTGCAGTACTTTGATTCGAAAACCTTTAATCACTTTTTTCTCGTTGGTATGACAATATCAAAATATAACTCAACTCAAGCTTACGCACAGGCAATGTTTGCCTATGAAGGCTCTTCCTCCTATTATCAATAAGTAACTAGAAATAATTTATGATTAAATTTATACTTGAGAAATTATATTATCTAAGTCATCTTTAAATTCTGTTATAAATTCTGTATGCTACTTATTAATTCTGTACATTGATTATTTTTTGTCTGACAGTCGTATCAGCTTATTTAATTATGATGAGCATGGCAACCTCTACAACAAAAAAATCATAATGTTTCAAGAATTCTCAACCAATTGAATGAGATATACGCATAAGTCCTCATATTTCCAGTTTATTTATTGCTATGAAGTATTTTCCCTGCTGTGAGAGGCACATGTCAACTTGACAGTTATGGGCATAACATCCCATGTAACATTTCAATGATTATGTTTTTGTAATTATCAACAATATTCCTACCCATTTAAATGAGAAAAGACGCTCTAGTCCTCATATTTCCAGTTTATTCCTTGCTACATACATTATCCCTGTACCGAGAGCATATGTTAAACTGGCAGTCATGTCATCTCATTCAACTATGAACATGGCATCTTCTTTAGCAATGAAATAATCATGGATTTGGCATGTTCAACAATATTTCCAACTGTTATATCTTAACTATGAATAGTAATTGAAAATGCGTTCTCTGGAGTAAACATTATGTTTTGAATTCCAATTACCAACTAAACTATTATTAAATAATATCAACTTGAATAATCATATGTTGAACATCATTATTCATCATCTGGTATGTATGGCAATCCTCCCCCTCTAATGGAATTGAAGTAGAAACATATTAACTTATTGGGAGGAGGTATTATTTCAGTTTCAACTTTTGTACAGAATATCTTAGAAGTAGTTGATTATGGGTTGGTTCCTTTCTGCATAACTACGTCTATTATTGATAAATGAGTCAAATGCTCACGCCAACAATAAGAGAGCTTCAAAATAAGGGATTTAGCATTATTTTAACTCTACAAATAGATGGAAGTATCTACTCACCACACAGGCGGCCACCGGTTTTCCGACAGGTACTCCTGGTTCTCGGGATGGAGCGCTTTGAGTAGCTTTGGTGACATTTTACACAGTTTATTGTAATTGACACACAAGTGGTTCATGCACCAATCGGCTAGCTGGTCGGCATTGTGCAACTGAAAATTAACAAGAAATAAACTCATCTATTTTGTTTTCCATCACGAACTGCTAGTAAATATTTCACTCTGAACTAATTTACACGACTCTGCAGTCAAACATTTTTGAATATAAGTTTAAATAAGCTTCTACTCACATGTGGAGCGCTTTCGGATGTTAATCCAACTAATTTCAACGAGTGTTGAAAATGGATTAACATCCGAAAGCGCTCCACATGTGAGTAGAAGTTTATTTAAACTTATATTCAAAAATGTTTGACTGCAGAGTCGTGTAAATTAGTTCAGAGTGAAAGAAATAAACTTTAAAACATATTTTATGAAGACTGCCTTCTTTATTATATTATCATCATAATATAATTGATTTTGACAAATTGCAGTTGCTATAGTGTGGCAAGATGGAAAAATGACCCCAAATTGGTCAATATTGAAAAAAAATATTAAAAATTATTTATATAATTATTATATTTAAAAATTATGGAATTGGTCTCAAATTATAGAAAACATTCTACAATGTTCCTACAATTTGAGACAAAAATTATAAATTTTGAACCAATATTAACCGTGTTGGAGTAGACTTTCCATCTTTCCATGTTTTATTTGCTCAACCAGACAGAGACCAATGAATGAATGAATGAATGAATCAAAATGAATCATAGTATGGGTATTGGTGTGAAGCGTTTCATAACAGCCAGCTGATATCTAATTTTTCCGCGCCAAAGACCATATTTTTGCGAATTTGCTGATTATGGGCTCACAGGTAGAACTTGACTCCATCATTCATTAACAAGATTCATTTTTATAAAAATGTCATTTCTAATAACTTTTCCAATTAAAATATGTATATTTCAAGCGATAGCTCTAAATCCGCTGCTACAGCTTCCCACCTATATATAACTATACTTATATAACCTACTATAACTGAACTTTAAAACTTAGGGCTGTTTAAAATAATTGAAAAATAAATGGAAATCAAACACCATTTTAAAAAACTTTAAAATTATTAAAACACAGACATGTTTTGGCATATTAGGCCATTATCACATGTCTGTGTTTTAATAATTTTAAAGTTTTTTAAAAGGGTGTTTGATTTTCATTTATTTTTCAATTATTTTAAACAGCCCTAAGTTTTAAAGTTCAGTTATAGTAATATATAGTTTATGTATATGTTTTAATAATTTTAAAGTTTTTTAAAATGGTGTTTGATTTTCATTTATTTTTCAATTATTTTAAACAGCCCTAAGTTTTAAAGTTCAGTTATAGTAATATATAGTTTATGTATATGTTTTAATAATTTTAAAGTTTTTTTAAAAGGGTGTTTGATTTTCATTTATTTTTCAATTATTTTAAACAGCCCTAAGTTTTAAAGTTCAGTTATAGTAATATATAGTTTATGTATATGTTTTAATAATTTTAAAGTTTTTTAAAAGGGTATTTGATTTCTATTTATTTTTCAATTACTATAACTATATTATAGATTTTCAATCTGTTATTGGGGCTACTAATATACTGAATCAATAATTAAATAGTGAAATTCACTTGAAAACGTACAATCAATTTTAATATTTATTGATTTAATTCACATTAATCACATTAATGATATATACTGCCCTGATAACAGAGTAAACATCTTTAATATGAATAGAGTTGTGCTGGGCAGCTCTAGCGGCGAATGAGCAAGAGCTCGAGCTGCCGCTTGGGAATCGTACCTTAAGTATTGCTTCAAAATAATAATAAATTCGAAACGAGAAGAACCTTCAAAAACCATAAGTTACAACTTCACCAGAGACAAAGAAATATTATTGATTTTGGAAGAATTTGAAAGTAGCCTATTTATGTACGTAAATTTGATTAACTACTCTCAAACTACTTGAAGAACGATAATTTTGATTTACGAAATATATTTTCAATGTAAACATTATGGAACTACATTTTGGCAAAATATTTGTAAATAAATAACTATAATTTGGCAAAACTATGCCGTCTTTGTACCACGCGAACGAGATAGCAATCAAAATTCAAATATCCAATGTCCACGCTATGATTAAACAGTCCCTGTAGACCAGACTACCATAGTCGTACCTTGCAGGGCTCCAACAGCCTCAAACAGTGTTCGACCACGTCTCCGTTATCGGCACGCGCCGTACATATGCGGTTCAACTCCTCCACGACCCGCTTCTCCACCAGATTGACAAGGCGTGGCAGGCACAGCCGGTTGGCCAGCTCCAACAGGTCGAGGCAGCGCGAGGGCAGCACCAGGCCGATCTCGTCGCAGTAGAGGAACGATACCAGCTGACGGAAGGTGTCGGTGCGCACGCCCGGAAACAGGATCTGTGACAATGTTATTACAGGGGTAAGTTTATTATCCTTAAAGAGTCCTTCCTACTGGTAATAACCTAAATTCAAGGTTATTATAACAAAGGTTATTCAAGGTTTAGTAGTTATTAGTTATAACAAGTAGTTAGTAGTTAGTAGTTAAACAAGGTTTATTAGTTATAACAAAACATCATCTCAGAAAAACCATGGATACAACCCCCCTGTTGTAACTGTCTTCACAAACTGTCTCAAACGAGCTAGAAGAAGAATCCTCTTTGAAAACCGCAGATGGAGATACTCTCTTATTAAAATTAGTTCAACATTTTATTTGATATCTGCTAGTGAAAAACTCAAATACAAGAATATAAAGCACATAGAAACTTGAAAATAACTTATTTCGAAATAGTGGAAATTAATATGGTATTTTTTCTTTGCAAGGAAACATGTTTTGTGATAAAATATTTTTGGAAGTGAGAAATTATACTATTAAGTGGAAGGGGACATTGTGGATAGACATATAACCTACATCTTAAACCTTCATCATCATCATTCATCCTTTGCTTAAAATACTTGGAAACCAAGTCGCAATTGTAAAGAAAGAATAAAAGAATGTTGAAAGCTCTAACACAAAAATATACAAGATTTAAAGGCCTACTGTGTCTTGACTATTGTAGAGACAAAATTATCCCCATATGGATTTCGAAATACACATTTCCAACAAATCAGACGGAAAATATAAACAATAAAATAGTCAGAAAAGTAAACATTTCATTTCTCTCGAAAAATACAACTTTTTTCAAACTCGTAACTGTGTCCTTCAAGATGGACTAGGTTGACTTGGATATCACTCTCTTGAAAATTTTATAAGCTACAAAAAAGATAAATATGAAGTTTTCTGTCCGACGCTTCGTTTTGGAAAAAACTGAAACCTGAACCGAAATCTATTGGTTTTTTTTGTCACTCTGTATTATGCACACCTCGGAATCCATCGCAAAATAGACTCATATTGGACTTACTTAGGATGCCTAAAGTCAATTAAGATGATTCACAGCCAAACCTTATTTTTTTTGCTGCACAGCCTTTTTTTGGTCTCATTTGCCTGGGCTAATTCAAACAAGTAGTTTACACACAGCAATAAATAATAAAAATTGTAAAATATTATGAGTGGATCAGCTGTTCTCGCTTCAACTGTCGACAGTTGATTAATAATTCGGTATTGACATGGCAATTTTTCGACTGACCACTTTGGCGCTGCCCTCCCGGAAGTCGCCGCTGAACATGGCGCGCATCATGTCGCAGCGTGCCATCAGCATGGGTCGGTGCGCCGCCTGCGAGCCGTCCTCCAACTGGAACACCACGTCCGAAAACAGGCCTGGCACCAGAACACCCCCTACTCCGCCGCCGCCACCGCCCCCCAGCACCAGCTCGCGTAGCCGCATGCGCACCGCCTGCAGATAACATGAAGCGGAATTGAAAAATTAAGGTTGAGTGGTAGAAATGACTCCTTAGTCCTAACTCCGCCTAATAAAGAATAATTTCATTTAATTTCAAAAATAATAATTTACATTGATATAAAAATATGATATTACATTGTATTTGATTATTTTCATAGAGTGAAACATAAATCTAAAACTAAAGTTTCTCTAGTAACAAATTTAAACGCTATAACTCTGTATAAATAAATATATATAGTCTGTCCAAGCAAAGAAGACATTCTGGCAATATGGGATAATGACCTTAGCCCGGTCAATATTGGTTGAAAAATTATAAATTTAGTCTTAAATTGTAGGAAGCATTCTGCTATACAATTTCAGACCAAATTTATAATTTTTGAACTGATATCAACCGAGCTGAAGTAATTTACCCTTCTTGCCAGAATGTCTTTTTTGCTTGAATAAAAAACTTATTTCAATACAGGCGTAATTTACATAAATTGAATTTGATTAGTTTCATAGCACTTCGCTTGGTTTCTACATTCTTCCGATTGTAGTTTTGACGTCTAGTGGGATCGGACTTCATAGATTGGAACATAAAACTCAAGATAGAGTTTGGTGAGTATCTCTAGTAACAAAATTTAAAAGTTACTAAGAACAAACTAATTATTCAATCTAATCATTGGTACAATTTGCTAGAGTCAAAGACCCAGCTAACATACAACAACGTCATAAAGGTACGCATGCAATATCCTACAAAATACACAATACAATATCATACTAATTACCATTAGAAAAAAATGACAATACAAACAGAATTTAAATCAACATGGAAACATTTTAATAGAGTATTTGATTAGGTTCTAACAATTGAATCAAAACAAAACATTTCTATGTTTAATGCATTGTAACAGGATTTGTCATTTGATGACGACAATATTCCCAATTCAATGTTTATTTCGATGGAAATCTTTTCTCTACGTACTATATGGTGAACTTTGAAATCTATTCACTTACTTTCTTATATCGTTGTTTCAACTCGGCATTGAGAAATTCCTCATGCGCTATAATATTGGAAACAAAGACTAGCAACTCTGGCAGCTCCATGAACTCAGCAGCTTGTCTCACTTCCTGAAATTTGAAATAGAAATATAATACTAACAAAATGTACATAGAAAAAAGAAATTGACAATTATTCTCTAAAAACACTCAATTTTCAATTTTGTCGATCTTCTGAAAACAAAAATTAGCCCTGGAGATTATAGAATAGCTACTCTTTGTACAATGGAACGTGTCCGACAAAATCGTGAATAGCCTACTGCTGTTAAAGTAAAATTAAATAACATAATTAGTTCAAAATTAAAGCTATACAGATTATTTAATTTGTTGATCAAATTTGTCATCAACAGTTCAAGTAGGATGAAGACAAATTAATAAATTAGCTAGAAATTCAATTGAAACAATTTTGAAAATCTGATAATAATTTTGAAAAGCCATACAGGTATAGTCTGTCTAAGCAGAGAAGACATTCTGGCAAGGTGGGAAAAAAATTCAGCTTAATCAATATTGGTTCAAAATTATTATAAATTGCATCTCAAATTGTAGGAAACATTCTTATTTAGAATTTGAGATCAAATTTATAATTTTCAAACCAATCTTGACTGAGCTGGAGTCATTTTTCCACCTTGCCAGAATGTCTTCTTTGTGTGGACAAACTATCTTTCTAAAAACAAGAATTTGGTATAATAATATTGATTTGATTACTATTTGTTGAAGTTCTATGATCTATTATAACATTGTTTTGAACTCTTGTATAAATTGATAGAGGAGCAGTTTTGAGCATTTATTATTTGTTTATTATTTATTGTTACAATTGCGACTTATATAAAGTATTTTAAGCAAAGGTGATAAGTGGATGATGATGTTTAGGCTACATAGTCAATGAATGATGATGGATGCTGAATGTTACACTCATCTCTGTATAATATGATAATTATTGAATAAATAATGATGATTATCCTACCTGCAACTGCGTAGACCTAGTGTCTAGAACTTGTTTTGAACTTTTGTATAAATTAGTAAGGAGTAGCAGTTGTGGGCATTAGCTTGCTGCACTCAATTCTGTTCATAATTATCGTATAAATAATTATAAATAATGATGATTATCCTACCTGCAACTGTGTAGACCTAGTGTCTAGAACTTGTTTTGAACTTTTGTATAAATTAGTAAGGAGTAGCAGTTGTGGGCATTAGCTTGCTGCACTCAATTCTGTTCATAATTATCGTATAAATAATTATAAATAATGATGATTATCCTACCTGCAACTGCGTAGACCTAGTGTCTAGAACTTGTTCTGAACTTTTGTATAAATTAGTAAGGAGGAGCAGTTGTGGGCATTAGCTTGCTGCACTCAATTCTGTTCATAATTATCGTATAAATAATTATAAATAATGATGATTATCCTACCTGCAACTGTGTAGACCTAGTGTCTAGAACTTGTTCTGAACTTTTGTATAAATTAGTAAGGAGTAGCAGTTGTGGGCATTAGCTTGCTGAACTCAATTCTGTTCATAATTATCGTATAAATAATTATAAATAATGATGATTATCCTACCTGCAACTGCGTAGACCTAGTGTCTAGAACTTGTTTTGAACTTTTGTATAAATTAGTAAGGAGTAGCAGTTGTGGGCATTAGCTTGCTGAACTCAATTCTGTTCATAATTATCGTATAAATAATTATAAATAATGATGATTATCCTACCTGCAACTGCGTAGACCTAGTGTCTAGAACTTGTTCTGAACTTTTGTATAAATTAGTAAGGAGTAGCAGTTGTGGGCATTAGCTTGCTGCACTCAATTCTGTTCATAATTATCGTATAAATAATTATAAATAATGATGATTATCCTACCTGCAACTGCGTAGACCTAGTGTCTAGAACTTGTTTTGAACTTTTGTATAAATTAGTAAGGAGTAGCAGTTGTGGGCATTAGCTTGCTGCACTCAATTCTGTTCATAATTATTGTATAAATAATTATAAATAATGATGATTATCCTACCTGCAACTGCGTAGACCTAGTATCTATAACTTGTTTTGAACTTTTGTATAAATTAGTAAGGAGGAGCAGCGTTGTGGGCATTAGCTTGCTGCACTCAATTCTGTTCATAATTATCGTATAAATAATTATAAATTATGATTATTATCCTACCTGCAACTGTGTAGATCTAGTGTCTAGCGTGCCGGTGTAGAGGAACTGCAGACACTGTTGTATGGCATAGGGCGTGACCAGTTTGCTCAGTGTGACCACTGTTTGCAGCGAGCTGGACGGCTTGTCTATCGAGTCAAAGCACTCGCACTGCAACACAAACAACAAATTCAACAATTTGCGACAATTCAGCAAAATACACTTGATCTCACATTATAAAACATCCATTTGATTAAACTATGCATATGATTGAACTCCTATTTTAGCTACGGTACAATATTTTGGGGTGATTCTATGGACAGCCGAAAAATCTTTATCATGCAAAAAAAATATTGAGGGTAATTTGTATAGATTGAGATCTAGAGACTCATGTAAAGCACACATCGAAAATCTTGACATCCTTACACTTCCTTCCATTTACATTCATCAGCTAGTAGTTTTTGTTAAAGTAAAGCCGCGTATCGACAGTCCGAGGCATGCCTCGCGGTATTGACGCAAAAAAGACTCTCTGGCAAGATGGGAAAATGACTCTAGCTCGGTTAATATTGATTCAAGTATTATAAATGTGGTCTCAAATTGTAGAACAGATTGTTTGGACTTCTTAACAATAATATTGACTGATCTAGAGTCATTTTCTCATCTTGCCAGAAAATCTTTTTGCGTCAACAGACTGTACCGCGAGGCATTCGTGGCACGTGCCTCGGACTGTCGATACGCGGCTTAAACATAAATAAATTCCAATTTTGCACAGATAACCACAAACATAACACTCGAAATAGAAACATAATTCAATATCCAATACATAGGAATGTAGAATTTGAGAAAAAACTCCATTTTACTCAGGAATGAGGCTTTTTAATAGGCTGCCAACACCCATTCGAAATTTAGACTCAGTCATTACATTCAAACAAGCAGTCAAAAAAATGTTGCTAGAGAAAATCCTATATAAAATCTCAGAATTCCAATAACTTTCAGTAATCAAAATTTCCATCATCAATAAATTCAAAGTGTTCCATAAATGTCGATAATTAGATTTTACCAAATCTATATGTTATGTATGTTTAATTTCTAGAAACTGTATGTAACATAGTTTTAGAAATTTGACAAGACACCAGTCAAATGAGTTTAACTCGAAGTATGATTTGGTGTGATGATAAATTAATAATCATGTTAAGTATTCGATTATGGTCAAGTCTGGGATGGTTCTAGGTGGATCGTTAATAAATCAATATGCTGCAAAATGATATGAGAAACTTCAAGGCGTGGCTGCAGCGTTGCATAGATTACAATGGAGGACAATTAACTAGAGTTATATTCAAAGAATAATTTTATCACATATTGTAGAATAAATGGCTGCATTTTTATGACGAATAAATTATAAAATTGATTTTGTTGAAGAATTGGTGACTCATTCAAATCTCTCCGTTTCACGGTCTAACCCTTTATATTGTCCGAGTTAAGGAAACGCATCTGGGTTTGTCCTACTCTAAAATTGTTTGTAATAAATAATGAATAGTAACCTGTTGAACAGTGATGGCAGTGAAGGCTGGATGGTTGAGCTCGCGGCTGGTGGCCTTGAGGCTGGCGCCTATTGAGGCCTGCGATGACGTCAGCACCTGACAGCTGGATCGCCTCTTCAGCTGGTCCCACACTCTGATTATACACAGCAGAAAAAAAAACAATTAAAAGCATGGACAACATGATCAACGTAATAAATTATCAAAACTTTCTTTAGGTTCTGGTAGGTCAGAATATAAGAACTGTTCAAGGATATTACACATAAGGTTGTTCCATAACTGCGTGTTTTGTTTCTTTATTTGAAAAAATTTTGCATGGAAACCATTATCATCGAATAAATTATCAAATCTTACTGTGTGTTTTGATAGGTCAGGGGATATACGATCTGTTCAAGGTTATTACAGAGAAGGTTGCTCTATAAGCTTTCCTGATATTGGGTAAAATGGAAATCGTCATACTATCATTATAACTATACTGAACCACAGATCATTGAAATAACCAAGGTCACTGGGATTGCTGAGCCCTGTTGCCACTGTTGTCCGCCCTCATTCTCCTCACCCAAACAAAACATCACTCCTTCTCACTCACACACTCTCTTACTAGCTACCCCTGGGTACGAAGCGGCATCACCGGAGGGAGAAGCAAGGAGTGGTGTCAAAAGAATTGGTCGTCCTTGGTAATTCCAATGATCTGTAGTTTGAAGAAGGCTCATGATGTGAAGTACCAGATATTTGAGACTGCACTTAATCGGTTGCCAAAATAGTAAAAGACAAAGCCTGTATTCATAGCCCAACTCATTTTAATTTATTTCAATTTGATTTTGTATAAGTTTCAGTGGATAGATGAAATGAAATGAATGAACGCGAGTGGAATCTACCCTTAGTCCCCACCTATAAATACTTATTATGTATATCATTTCATTATCAGAATTTATTCTGATGATGATAAAATGATACAGATGACAATATGATACAATGATACAGATGACAAAATGATACAAACCTAGTAGGCTTTTCCACTCTTATCAAATACTCTGTATCCTCGTTGAAGTCGCCCGAGGTTGCTTCCCCGAAAGTGGATACCTGTAATCAGAAATTAATATTATGAACATCATTGTGGAACTTGACTGTGATATAAATTACAAAATATGTCAAAAATTATTCTAAGGGTTTTGGATTACCTGTTTAGTAGATTATGGGGATCCTCCAATCGATGAAGTGTTTATTTATTTGATTACAATTATACAATAAAAAGAAACCAAAATACAGGCTTTCGCCCAAAACATCTTCTATTCCCATTTAGCTTTAAATGTTTGAAAACCAACACCTCAATTTTATTTATGAAGCTATGCAACATGAATTTGTAACCTCTATGTACAACAACTTGATGATCGGGTACTAGTTCCTCGGGTACTTTAATCTATGTTGATTTTGCTTGCACAACCCCAAAGTTGAATTCCACACATCCATATGGGTTTCAGGATGTGCTTATAGATGAGGATCTCGTTGTATGACGATAGTGCTGAGTTTCTTCCTATCAAACAGTATACTCGTATTATGCTGTATCGGATCCCTAGTTCTTATATTTTTTATTTACATGAGCCTTCCAGCGCAATCTAGTACCCAGAGTCATACCCAGATAAATATAGAGGTAATATGAGGGGATATTAGAGGTAATTTGGATTTTTATTTATTTATTTATTTATTCATCATCACACAACATCATACATTGAGTTGGACTCATTTGATTGGTGACTTGTCATATTTATTTGGTATAAACCTGTAAGAAACTCCAGTTGACTGATTTGCCGTTGCGTTGCTATCACCTGAGTATACAATGTCCAAGAAAGAAAGAAATGAAGAAAGTAAGACAGATTTATTAACAATTTTAAATTATTTAAATTTAATTTCTTGACAAAATTAGACGAATTTTAAAAAAATATTAAAAAAGTTTCATATACACTGTCCAAGCAAAGAAGACCCTCTGGCAAGATGAGAAAATGACTCCAGTTCGGTCAATATTTGTTCAAAAAATATTGATTTAGTCTCAAATTTTAGATCAGAATGTTTCCTACAATTTCAGACCAAATTAAAAATTTTTGAACGAATATTGACCGAACTGAAGTCATTTTCTCATCTTGCCAGAGGGTCTTCTTTGCTTGGACAGACTATACTCGCCCTCAAGCATAACCTATCTAGTGAATAGATACACTCACCATACTGCTCTCGCTGGCACTCCTGGTGCTCATCACCTCCTGGCCCTCGTGGTGATGCACGTCGGTGCACAGCAACAGCCGGGCCAGCGCGGGCGACGCCGCCGCCACCACAAACCGATGCGCCTTGAAACCTATCGCACCGCCTCCGCCGCCGCCGCCGCCTCCAACTCCTCCACCCCCGCCTCCGCCGCCCCCACCGCTCCCCGCCACAAATATGAGATCGCTGTGCGCCTGAGTGCCCCACAGCCACAGCAGGCTGTCCTCGTATGACGAGACCGAGACGTGGACTTCGGCCGCGTGCGGTTTGGGCGGACAGTAGGGCGCCTGGAAAAGAAAAACATATTAGTAAACAGATATAACATAATTATTATACTATATAACATATAACATATGTTATACTATATGTTAATACTATATTACAAATTACAAATTACACATTACATATTACCAAAGAGTATACTAGGATTTATTATTTTATGAGAGAGTTCTATAATTCTATGGTATTACATATTACAAGTATTGAATGATGATAGAGTATAGCCTGTTCAAGCAAAGAAGGCCTTCTGGCGAGATGGAAAAATAACTCCACCTCGGTCAAGATTGATTCAGAAATTTTAAATTAGGTCTGAAATATTGTAGATCAAAATATTTTCTACAATTTTAGATCAAATTCATGATTTTTTAACCAATATTGACCGAGCAGTAGCCATTTCCCCATCTTTCCAGAATGTTTTCTTTGCTTGGACAGACTATACCCGATACAACATTTTAAATCATTGATTAACATAATCCAAAATTTACAATTTTGTAAGGGTGATACCCACATGAGCTATCAGGCTTGTATGTGGGTAATAAGAGGGATGATTATGATGAGAGATGACGACTACTTTTCAAGATGTCGGGACCGACGGCTTAACGTCTCTTCCGAGAGACGGGGTAAGGTCTGTCCAAGCAAAGAAGACCCTCTGGCAAGATGGGAAAATGACACAAGCTCGGTCAATACTGGTTCAAAAATTATCAATCCGATCTCAAATTGTCGGAGACAATTTGATCTTCTTTTAAGACCACATTTACAATTCTTGAACAAATTTAATATTTACCAAGCTGGAGTTATATTCCCATCTTGCCAGAGGGTCTTTTTTGCTTGGACAGAATATACAAGTATTGAATGATGATAAAGTACCTAATGCAACGTTCTAAAACATTGGTCATCATAATTCAAAATTAATTTTTTTGTGAGAATGATGCTCATCATGGGTTTGTGTGTGGGTAGTGAGGTATGATAGTGATGAGAGATGATGACTGCTCTTCAGTAGTTGGGACCGACGGCTTACCGTCTCCTCCGAAAGACTTTATCTATGTGATTGTATTGTGGACAAAGAATTCAGCCCGTCAGGAATTGAAATCGAGTCCTCTTGGTTGTCAGACAGCGTCGTTATCAAGTACTCCAGATTCACTCCAGTTCAATTATTATAGAAATCATAAGTCCGATATCAGAGATTGCACGATTTTTTGCCGTCCTAATGAACTAAAACATTCCTACATGACCTACTAAAACATGACCTACATTGAAGAGAACTTGGTGAACAAATGATGTGCTCGGATAAACATCACGTGTTCGCCAGGTTCAGTTCAAGATAGTCGTATTTAAAAGGATGGCAACAATATCAATGTACCTCAATACAATGGAAATTATGATTCGCCTATAATATCATTTTTATAACAATCCTGCTCAAGATTCTTTGTACTACTGGACTGAACAAAGGATCACAAAGTATAACTTATTATTCTCACAGGTTATCTATTCATTCGATTCTCCGCTTCTTCCATGAACAAAATTACAAATATTTTACTTTTTTCACCTGTTGTCTGCTTCAACGAAATTATTAAGAATTCGAATGTATTGAATCCACAATTTATCTATGAATTTGTGTTTGTGTATTTTCAAAGAACTTTATAGTGCAAATATTGTTTTTGTGAATAAATTTGATTGAATTATTTCTGCTACATTGTTGTATTGCGTGAATAAGGCACAATGGTTTTCTAATTTTATAGTCTGATCGAGCAAAGACATTCTGGCAAAATGACTCCAGCTCGGTCAATATTGGTTCAATAATTATAAAATTGTGGAATGTTTCCTACTATGAAAAAACAAAAATCACCAATTTGGACACAAATTGTAGAAAACATTCTGCTCTACAATTTAAGATCAAATTTATAATTTTTGAACCAATATTGACCGAGCAGGACTCATTTCCCCAGCTTGCCAGAATGTCTTCTTTGCTTCTATACAGTCTGTCCAAGCAAAGAAGGCGCTCTGGCAAGATGGGAAAATGACTCCAGCTTGGACAATATTTCCTAAAGAATTATAAATGTGGTCTTAATAGTAGATCAAATTGTTTCCTACAATTTGATAACAAATTGATAATTTTTGAACCAATATTGACTGAGCAGGACTCATTTCCCCATCTTGCCAGAATATCTTCCATGCTTCAATCCCTGCTGTCTCATTCAATTTTATTCTAAGTTCATTCAATTATCTCTGCTAACACCATCTTGATGTTAAAACGCAGAATTTCAGAGTGGTTAATGCATGTTGGACTGCATGGTGCAGAAAATTTAATTAAATCTCCATATGTTTGAAGTATATGTATTTATACATTTCAATAATAATAATAACTTTTTTTAATAAATGAAAAGCAAGGCCGGCTTGTTCTGGAAATCGCTGAAAATTTACTAATAAATTACTGAAAGTACCTATAAAAAGTATTAATAGGCTAATCACCTACTTTTTTGACAGATATCTATCTTTTCTTCCTCCTACTTTTTAGAATTATTATAATTATAAATTTTTTATAGAAAATAATTTACTAAACATTTCCTATTGAACCTGTAATATGCTTGATTTATCATTACAATATGTATCCTATATAATAGCCCATATATTATGTAACACAAATTACCTTAAGAACTGCACCCACACACAGACGTTTTAGTCTATGTGGGTTCTATATTCATTCAAAATAATTGTATTGTGTTGTAATGTGTGTGATAGCTTACTTGAATAAATTGAAATTGAAAAATTGAAATCTACGCTGTATTATGTTATCTATTTGAATAGAGTAATCTAATCTGCGTAACCGACCTGTAGCAAGGGCCGCTGCACCTTCTTGAGGTTGGTCATCCAGAAGCGTTGTTGTCTGCGAGCGATGAGTGCCGCCCTGATGGCATTTTCGAACACCTCGTTGACACCGTAGTAGGTGAGCACACTGGTCTCATAGTAGTAGACGCCCAACTCCTTGGCCACGCAGCGCGCTTGATCCGGCATCACTAGGTCTGCTTTCCGGATCGCCCTACAAACAAACAAGAATGATTATTTGAAAATTAAACTTCACACTTGGGGCTATTTCAAAATTAAAATAAAAAACAAATACCCTTTTAAATTGAAAAATAAATAAAAATCAAACACCCTTTTTTTGAAAACTTTAAAATTATAAAATTAAAGTATAAATTATAATTTTAAAGTTTTCAAAAAAAGGGTGTTTGATTTTTATTTATTTTTCAATTATTTTAAACAGCCCTAAGTTTTAAAGTTCTTTACCCTTTTAAACTTTAAACATGTTTCGGAGCTTTAGCCCATTGTCAATGCGATTAAATACTATTGTGTATTTAATAGCATTTAATCACATTGAGAATGGGTTAAAGCTTCGAAACATTTTTGTGTTAAAATAATATTTTGAAAGTTTAAATGGGTATTTGATTTTTATTTTATCTATTAAGAATGATTATTCATTGTATTTAAGAATAGAATAGGGATAGAAATAGAATAACTTTTTTCTTTTCGAATAAAATAGAATGAATTATTAAGAGTGGGTGGTAGTGGACGGCAAACTGCCGAACGGCAAAATCAAGCCCCATAAGAACAATGTAATTTTTATAAATCTCTTGGAGCAGATATTTCCTCTTTTTATGGACAGAATTTCACGTTCTTTATGTCATTGGAAAGAGAATTTAATTCTCCAAGGGCGTTACTTTTTACTTTTTCGATTTTTAGTTTATTTTAATAATTATCGCATAATTAATTAACTAAAAAAGTATTGAACTGCAATTATTGAAATGAACTAAAAATCGAAAAAGTAAAAAGAAACGCCCCTGGAGAATTAATTTCTCTTTCCAATGACATAAAGAACGTGAAATTTTGTCCATAAATAGAGGCAATATCTGCTCCAAGAGATTGATAAAAATTACATTGTTCTTATGGGGCTTGATTTTGCCGTTCGGCAGTTTGCCGTCCACTACCACCCACTCTTAATTTCAATGAATAGCGACGAAGTATGGAATTGGAATGTCGTAGCATTTTGTGATCGCTAATCGCTAATCGGGGAGGAGCTTGTCTAGGCCAATGGCACACGTTCACTGTGATTGGTTCAAAGCGATTGGTTCAATAGCGGTAAGTATAAATACTGCAAATTCTGCTGCTTTACGTCAAGTTTCGAGCTTAAAGTCTGAGAAAAACTGAACTTACTGAAACCACCTGGTCGAGTGAAATACCAATACTAAGAACTTCTTATAAAACTCTCTGATGATGTTATGTGAGCTTTTCCTTCCATTATCATCCTATAAACAGCATAAAGCTAAGCCTCAATCAGATTTGAAAACAATTTGATTTGCATCAAATTCGTATATTAACAAAGAAACATCCAAGTAGCCTTTCCCAAACATCGGCTCCTTTCCGATAGTTTATCAGAGAATGATAACAGTGTATCAACCGAAACCGATATCTCGAATTCTAATAAGTCAGAGGTTTAGCAATATATTGTCTTTTCGTTTAATAATTCAAGAACAAGCTTTATTCAATAGATGAAGTATCTAGATTCACATATCTGATTCAATACAATACTTATTTTCTCTTAGGGCTACTGTATTTGTTAAAACTTTAAATAACTGAAACCAAAGTACCCTTATTTAAATATCTGATTCAATACATCTATAATCCGTCCAACTGGAGAAGACATTCTGGCAAGATGAGAAAATGACTTCAGCTCGGTTAATATTGGTTCAAAATTTTCTAATTTGTTCTCAAATCGTAGGAAACATTCTGATCTACAATTTGAGACCAAATTTATAATTTTTGAACCAATATTGACCGAGCTGAAGTCATTTTCCAATCTTGTGTAAGATCACTTCTACCAACATACCGCTGGTGAGATGTGATAAGAGTGGGACTATTTTCATTTAGACTCATGGCAGCATTGGAAAGCTGCCATTTTAAAGGAATGTCTTCTTTGCTTCAAAAGAATGTATTATATTTGCAATGAAAGAAGCAATTATTGTCGAATATGAATTATTCAAAGATAGGGTCTTCTTTGCTTGGACAGACTAATGCCGCGGTTTTCCAAGCACAATCAAATTTGAGGGACCCTCAAGTGTACTACAGTTTACTACATTTCCTATACTTATCATAGAAAATGTCAGCTGTTCATAAAAATTTGAGGGACCCTCAACTTTGAGTGTGCTTGGAAAACCGCGGCATTAGTCTGTCCAAGCAAAGAAGACCCTCTGGCAAGATGAGGAAATGACTCCAACTCGGTCAATAGTGGTTCAAAATTTTCTAATTTGTTCTCAAATAGTGGGAAACATTCTGATCTACAATTTGAAACCAAATTTATAATTTTTGAACCAATATTGATCGAGCTCAAGTTATTTTCTCGTATTGTCAGAATGTCTTATTTACTTGGACAGACTGTAGCCTGTAGCTCACCTGAGGAACGGACTGCGATCTCTGAAAAAGCTAAGATAGGCCTCGTCCCTGTACATGTAGCGCAGGTCGTTCTTGCAGCCGACCAGCAGAATGGGCGTTTGCGGACAGAAGCGTCTGATCTCCGGGTACCACATCGCCTTGCAGTTCCTCAATGAGTTGTGACTAGTCAACGAGAAGCAAAGTAGCACTACGTCTGATCTGTAAAACAAAGTTATAGCAAATTTATTATTTATTTAAGGAAGAACCTGAAGGGTAATAACATTTAAAAAAAAACAACACTTTTTAAAATTCACTAAGAAAAGTACACAAAAAAAGTACGCAGTTGGACACTTGAAAATATTTCACTAATTCAAAATATTAAAAATCCATACTCACCACTTCTTATACATAAATACATCTGATAAACACATTCATCTAAAAATTATCATAATTGATGATAGCGGAATATTTCAAAATTTGCTAATCACCTTATTCACCAATACACACTCGTAAATATAAACATCCAAATTGTCCCACTTAAAATTTTATTTATTCAATTAAAAAATTAATTAACACCAAATACAATGAAAACGCTCAAATTGTAGTGTCGGATGGTACCAATCAACTAGTGAAAACCAGAACTCTCTATGTGGCCTATGAGCCGAGATATAATCGAAAACGTATCGCGTGTTAGAGATTCTTCGCAATACACAGTAACTAAAAGTAGATAAAAAAGTATAAAAACACTTAAAAAGGTACTGAAATAGTACTTTTGCAGAAAATAGTGGAAAGCCCATATCGAAACTGTACTCAACAACAGTCCCTGGAGGTGAATTTCAGCTACCTCAAGCATTCTTTTGACGGCAGATTTTTGATACGTATCAGTGATACGCAGTGATGATACAGTGTCCAGAAATGAAACAGGAATGAAGCTCGTTGATATGAGACATTTGCAATGCTCATGGATCTCCATATTGGAAATAAGAAGATTTTTTCATCATCACAAATTAGGGTGGGAGCTTTGTTAGATTTTAGAAAAAGATCCAAATAAGATATTGAAATTGCACATCATATAATTTCGGTAAATCATTATTATTATTATGATGATGGCGTTAGAAAAAAGAGGAGCAACATGTTACAGATAATTTGTGCAAACTGTCTCCCTCTCGAATTTAAATGAGACAATTCAATTCGAAAATGAAATATTTTTAAATAGTGTAGTAAATTTTTGATAAATTCTGATTATTGATCAAATTTGAAAAGTATGATCCAAAAATAATTCTAAGTATTTGTTACGCTTTGTAATTCATGAGTTAATTACCTTCCATAGGCGAATCTTCTGTCTTTTTCGTGATCTCCAAATGTGTCCCATAGTCGTAATGAGACATTTACACCGTCCACAACCTCCCATGACCTTTCTAGAACCTGCAATAGAACACAGACAACAAATTAAAGCATATAGCTTTCACATACAACATGTATGGTCTGTCCAAGCAAAGAAGACCCTCTGGCAAGATGAGAAAATTACTCCAGCTCCGTCAATATCTGTTCAAAAATTATTGATCTGGTCTCAATTGTACGAAACATTCTGATCTACAATTTGAGACCAAATCAATAATTTTTAAACAATTATTGACAGAGCTGAAGTCATTTTCTCATCTTGCCAGAGGGTCTTCTTCGCTTGGACAGACTGTAATATTATTTTGATTAATATTCAAGCAGATCTAGGCATGAACTTGATCGCTTCAGTCACCTCCAAGTGCAGAAAAATGAACTATTTCGAATGATATGCAATATTAATACAGTAGGAATTCAACTAATTGTAATTGACAATTTTTCACTGATAAATTAAAAAGAGTGCATGACTGTGAGCAATCCCAGTGTATGGAATACTATTGAAAGCCTAAAAAAACGAATGATTTGTCCGTGCGTGAGCAGGAAGGAGAGTCTTGATTAATCGATTGAACCAATATTTAAACACTGGCGGCTCTTACCAACGAGACAGGTGAAGTGCACGTATCTTTTACTGTACAGCACTTCACCTGTTTGGTGGGCACGAGCCGCCAGTGTTAATAATTTCAACCATCTAGAATCTCTCCATATCCAAATAAATTGATTCATTCTATATTCTTATTCACTAATATTGACTTGTTGAGTAGTTGTGAAGAAGATGGTATTGTAGTAGTTATTATCTATATTGAATTGAAAAAATTTAACAAGTGCAAATGACTTTCTTGGTGAGGAGCTACTTATAAGGGTAGGTTCCTTTCGCCTTCTACATTCTGGTCACCTAATCGAAAGCAGTCCTAAGTGTTTGTAACTTGACATCACAATCATATAGTAACCGCTCTTACCGAGCATCCGGACACACTGCACACAAATCAGATTTATTACAAAGCGAGATACTTGTTTCGGTTGCTAAATCATTATCAATCTCTGGTGAGAGTTCCTGGTAATTTTCGTTGAGTTCTCTCTAATGAGTTAACCAGAGATTGTTCATGGTGTAGCAACCGGAACCGGTATATCAAATTTTAATAAATCTGAGATTGAACAGTTTTTTTGTATTTTAATTTCATTCAACACTATGCCCTATTCATTATCACTTGAGACGAAATAATCAAACTTTCTACGTGTGTTTATGAGTTAAACAGAGATTGATCATGGTGTAGCAACCGGAACCGGTATCTCAAATTTTAATAAATCTGAGATTGTACAGTTTTTTGTATTTTCAATTCATTCAACACTATACCCTATTCATTATCACTTGAGACGAAATAAACAAACTTTCTACGTGTGTGTATACGTGTAAAGGTAGGTCTTCCTTCATCCGACGGTCAGCCGCAGTCGAACAGCTGTAGCCAATCACAGCTCTTGTATTTTCCTTGAGCTGTGATTGGCTACAGCTGTTCGACGGCTGCCGAATGTCAGACCGTTTTGAGTTTACACCTTTACAGACTTCACTACCTCCTTCACCCTTAGTTTATTTCGTCTCAAGTGTAATAGGGTGACTTACAGGAATCGGACGTTTTTCAATGAAATAATTCTCGGCCATTTTTCAAATTACTGCATATTTTTTACACGAAATCAAAGCTCATTATATACCATTCTAGTTGACAAAGCTCATTACCAGCAATTTCAGTTATGTGTGAAAAATAGTGCCACCTAGGCGATGTCCATCACTTTCGAATGCTCTCTTCTCAAAATCCTTCCTCACACAGAGAACTAACATTTCTGATGTAATTACAACAATTTTTTGATTGATTGCATTCTCCAAGCCACGAAATTTGGACGGGTTGAAGAATGCGATCATTCGAGACGTTGCTGTTATCACTGCAGAAATGTTAGTGAGTGTGATTGAGGAGTTTGAGACGAGAGTTGAGTCCTGCATTCAAAATGATGGAGATCACTTTGACGACATTATTTCCCACACATAAGTAAAATTGCAGGTAAAGAGTTTTGTCAACTCAAATGGTATATAATGAGCTTTGATTTTGTGTAAAAAAATATGCAATAATTTCAAAAATGGCCGAGTATTATTTCATTGAATAACGTCCGATTCCCGTAGTAGTTCACCATATAATGTGATGGTATTGCATGTATAAAATAATAGTATTGATGTGATTGGTGACTCACATCCTTGTAGATGCGATACTGGTCGATGGCCCAGACGGTGGGCACATGAGTGGCGAGCAGCTGCGAGAGAGACAGCTGTTTGTTGCAGGCGCGTGCGCAGATAAGCCGCGTCTTGCCGACGGCCGTGTCGCCTACCACCACGCATTTCACCAACTCCTGGTGGGGTTGTTCATTATCCATTATCATTTCCCATCATACCAGTAGCCACCTAAACAACACACCAACAAAACATTAATCTCATTAGTTATTGGAAAGAACTAACCAATCGAATTTCACTTGACACCTGACAACAACAAATATTTTCCTTATTCATTGTCTATCTATACCTTTTTCACGATGAATTGACACAAAATAAACAAACTTTTTGCATGTGTATGTGTATGCGTGTATGGGGTGGCTACTTCAAAGTATAAGTATGGTGTATTCATGGTACTACCTCAAGTATGGTGTCGCCACGACAAACCATAACCAATAAATGACTGGCATGGACAATTTATAGCATTGGCCAATACATATGTGTGTGTATGTGTCTCCATTTTTTTCGGGACTGTGTGATATCCTTGCTATGGTTTATTGTCCTACTGTTATAGCCGCCTCATTTTTTGCGATGACTACTGTTGCCCTGTTTGTTTACTTTGTGGGTTTGTTTGTATACTTTGTTCTATAGAGCTTCCATCCAAGCTTGAATTAAAGTTCGAATTCTCGGAATTGATCAACTTCATTCAATATATACTACAGCTGTAAACTTGCTGCTTTAAAAATATAAAGTATATCGATAAAATAGAAATTGTGTAAGCCTTTTATTGGTGGGTTCCATCCCGCCAATGTGCACTTGGCCAAATACTGTTCACCCATCCAAGAGCAGTCCATAGCGTTCGGGACTTGACTTAATAATCACTAAGGACCCACCCTCACTGAGTGGAGAGGTGCAACCTACCCGTAAAGGTCTCCCCACCATTAAAAGCCATGGCTTACCATAAGCCATAAGCCACCATAAGCCATGACATACGAATATTTCAGTTTATCGATATAATAAAAGCCATACGCATGCAGAATTATACACTTTCGACGCAAATCGTACATTTGATCGAGATAAAAATACCCTTTCATCTAAATCCACAAATTTCAAATCTTCCAAATAGGCTTTGAACAAGGTATATGACCATGCTTAAAGGTAACAATATCAGCTTATTTCAATCGGATATTTCCTCATTAATCCGTAAATAAACGAACAGTTCTTGTTCTCTGAAATTTTCACCTCGGAAAGTTTGTTTTTGCTGATGGGTTGGACAAGATAATTGAACATTCTCTAAGGTAACAAAATCAACGAATTTCAATTGAATATTCCCTAATTCATCAATAAATAAACCTACAGTTTTTGCCCTTTTAGTCATTTCATTTGAAAAAATGCACTATTGGTCTTGACCGGATAATCGAAAATATATGATGCGACATATTTTTTACACGTTTCCGAGCCCCCAGAACACGAATCTGATGTCCGTTCAAATTCATATATATATATTTATATATGTACTGATTCTTGTTAACACGATAACTCCCGAAGGGCTTGTCGGAGAGCGACCAAATTTTGCTCAAAAATCATTAGTGTTAATATCTCGGTCAAGTTCGTTAACCAGCCAAATTGGTCCAAGGGAAGGGGGTGAAATTAGGGGATGAAAATTTTAAAAAATCACTACAAATCGACCAATAACTTGATCGTTTTGAAAATTGGTGTGTATAACACCCTTTTCATGCCCTACAATTTGAGCCATCAACGAAAAAAATCCAATCAAAAATGGCGGAGAAAATGGCGAATAATAGGCCGAAAATTGTGTTTTTCGGCACCTTTGAATTCTTACCCTGAATAGCTCATTATAAGTCATATGATTTGAGCCATCAAAGAATTGCATTTGAAATGCACTCTTTCCGACCGCCAGCTGCCGGAGCGATTTTTTTAAATTTTCACATTGGAAAGTTTGATTTCGTTGATTGGTTGTACACTGTATTCGCTGTGTGCAAGTGGGTGGAAAGGATATTTTTGGCGACCAAGGCGCTATTGGCGGATCATTTCGGCGAAAAATTGAGAGAATTAACATTGGAGGAGATAGGGCTAAACCTAAAATAATGTCCTGGAGAATTTGTTGTGTTCCGGATTGTAAAAATAAAACACGCAATGGAAATTTCAAGTTCTACACTTTTCCAGTTGCCATACATAAGTTTCATCAATAAAAAGAATGGTTCACTGCATTGAATAAATATTGATAGGTGAAGCTAACCTTATTGTTTTGTTTATGTGCAAAAGAATTTGTTGATCAAGTAGGACCATGGAGTGCTCCATTCTAACCTGTACATCAGGTATTGTACATGAATAGATTTTATGTTAGTTAATCTAATAAGCTGTTATTATCAACGCAAAAACTCTATTAATTATGTTTTAATAAGGAATATTCATATCATTCAATTTTTCAAATAAATGTGAGCTTGCGCCAATTTTTCATTTTCATGTAAGATAACTTATCAGCTGTTATCTCAAAGTTTTTGTCGACTCTCAAATACATCTGTTTGCGGTTGTCTGCTCTCAAATACTTGAAAACTAGGATTTTTCTAATATAATGAGATATAATAGTATCAATAACAAACACTCCTATCCTAGATATCATGTTCTAATTACTGAGAAATGCATGAAGCAGCAAATAATTCCATTCTAATTATAAATGCGTTTTTTCCCATTTAGCGCTATGCTTTGTATGCTAAAACGCGTATAAAAGTACACACGATAATCCACCAGAGCCGCAGCACGGTAGATGCTCATAGCGATGTATAGAGGTGGATGAAAACTGTGTATACCCAGTAATTTATCAACAACAAGATCACATTAATAAAGTTTCAAGGAGCGGGTGGAGAAGTGCAGCCAATCGCCATACATCTTTTAGTGGAGATCAATACAAGACGAGACGAGAAACCCCCCATTAGATAAAAGGGGACAATAACATGGAAGAGCTTTTCTTGTTGTTGAATGATTGAATCTTGGCTTGTTTTTCTCGTACGGCTGCTCCACTTTTGTCTAAGCAAAGAATACATTCTGGCAAGATGGAAAAATGACTCCAGCTCTGTCAATATTAGTTCAAAAATTGAAAATTTGGTCTCCAATTGTAGATCAGAGTGTTTTCCACAATTTGAGATCAAATTTATAATTCTTGAACCAATATTGACCGAGCTAGAGTCATTTTACCATCTTGTCAGAATGTCTTCTTTGCTTGTACAGACTATACCCGAGTGACGTTTATTTGAGTGAACGAAAACAGAAAAAGCAGTGGGTTGACTCAGTTGACTGTTCTGTTGATAGTAACTATCTGTTAAGAACCATTAGTTATAAGTTCTTGGTCACGGATAAAAAGGATTATACTTTTTCCTCATCCTTATATCATTTCAAAGTATAGAGTTTGCACAAGTAGAGAGTTATCAAAATCAGTGAGCACATATTCAGTTAATCTGTAAGTTGCACTTTTCAAATTGAATCTTAAATTTTATTTAATCTTAAATTTTCAATTAAGATTAAATCTTGAACTTTATCTTCAATTTTAATTTGAACGGCGACAAAACTAATCTTAAATCATCTAAGCAGGGTATCCATTAATTATATCGGCCTATCGAACGAATGGTAATTTAAATCAACCAGCGTGAAATTACGTCATTTGACGGAATCTACGAAAAATTCCTCACATTGAGTACTGTCAAATAATGTGATTTTACAATATTCACATTTTTCTGGTTTTCGATATTATTGACAAATTCTCCCGGGTCGAAACTTGATATTAAGTGGAAAGAATCTAGGCAGGAATTGAAAGAATTTAGCTAAGCTTACGTTTATCAAATTATCACGATGCGTGGAAGAAAATTAAGAATCATCTATGGATACTTTATAAAACCCAGACATAAAAAAATCCTAAATTGATTAAATGAGAAGCAATTCTAGAACATGATTTGAGTAAATAACACATTGAGACTATTCAAATGAGACAATAATTATATGTTGATGTTGGTTATGATAAAAATGCAGTGATTTTTCTATTTCAACCAACAAGTAGGAGTTGGTACCGAATCATCAAACAGAGAGAATAGGAAATTGATAAAATCTTTATACTTGATGATTCATTAGTAAAAATATTTTATCAGTATTCAATCAGGAATAGAAATGCAACCATACCACCATTTTTCGAACTGGAATGTCTAATCAGCCATTCCCCGATATTGAGAATGCTCCAGTGAAGTTACTGAAGGGCTTCAGTAACCTGTTTACTGAGCAAATTGTCATAAATTGTATATCTGTATGACTATGTTCACCTGACACAGAATCGAGATCGTTATCGAATTTTCAAAATATTATAGAAATGAGTGATTTATGAACTCAAAATTTGTACAGATTGCATGCAAAAACAAAAATTGAAAGTAAAAAATTAAAAACATTTCTCACCTGTTGCCAAGTACAGGAGGCCATCTTTGCATTGCAATAGGGCTTGATATAAGAATAGGTTTTTGGGAGGAAAGTAAATAAAATTCAGAAATAGAAATAGAAATTGAACAATAATTTTGAACAAAGCATGATAGTATTCACAAGTCATTGTTTTATATCGAAAGAAATGATTGTTTTAAATGTTTGAATGTTATAAATAATAAATGTGTAAAGATAAGTGGATGTTAGCTTTAGGAAAAAGCTTTTTCAAATTAAGGAGAACGTGAAGAATTTTCTGAATTAATAGGGCAAGAATAACTAAAATTTTTCAACAGAAACATTCTCATTCATTCTTATATTACACGGATTTCACATATTAATCAGAAACTATACGGTCCAATATATTGATAAAGTAGATACATAAAATACAGACTCAGGATATGAATGCATATAAAGAATTCATGAAGCAGGAGAAAGCCACAAGAGAGACATTTTATATAGTAGGATGGAATGACGAATAGAGTGGGTGAGAGAATATGAAGGAGAAAGAGAGTGAGAAGATGTGAATATGAGAGCGAGTGAGAAGAGAATGGTGGAGAAGAGTTAAGGTCGACAAGTGACATTTTAGAAATACTGTATAGTATATATATATTTTAAAAATATATCTATCCTTCTTATGTCATATAGAGCAATGATGTTTCTAGTGTGATAACCCCTAGGTGAATATATACTCCAATTTATGGGTGAGAAGGTAATACAGAGGGTTTGACATCGGTGTCAAAATGTACAAGGCTTTTATTTGAAAGATTGAAATTAGGGTTCACGACTTATTGGCACAAGGGATGGGAAAACTTGCTATTCACTCCTCAAATGGGCTCAAAAAATCTAATCCTTTCAAAAGGATGATAATAATAATAATAATATAATAATAATAATAGAAACTTATTTTGAAACAGGAAACTTATTTTCAAAAGACAATGCCGATTTTCGTAGGAAAGGGAGGAACTAACTTTTGAAAAAAGGTAATTTCGAGGAGTTTCTGAATATCCCATGGAATTTGCGATAAGAATGCTATTGATAACAAATAATTGAATTCTAGATCCAATAAATTCATTTATATTTATTACGGCCAAAGAAGGAACACTATTATATTATTCCAAAACCACAACAAGTAACTCAGTATTCAAAATACCGAATATTAGAGAATAGTAAGTTGTAGAATAATTGGATTCCAATTGTAGATATTCGATACATTGCATTCAATATTTCAATACAGTGTTAACCGCGACCGCTCACGAATTTCCTATACTACGTCAAACTACTTGAAAACTTCCACAATCAGAAGACTTCCTCCATTGCAGTACACTCCCTACCAAAAACCAACTCTTCCCCCATTGGCTGAAACGTTCTTCCTCCTTCCACCAAATGGCGTCTTTCACACCTTTCATCGACCAATGGCATTGCAGGGGGGCGTGCTCTACGCAGCTACTCGCTAGTGGACTAGTACAACTTTCAACCGCTAGATCGCAGTCTAAATTGGATTTCCAAATCGACTACGATTTCCAAACTACTGCTATTCTCAACATTACTTTGGATTGGATTATTGCAAACTCAGAGTGAATTTAATTTAGTTCCAAGTGTAAAAAGTGAATGTTGGATTGAATGCATGTTATAAGACTCTACAACTTGTAATATTTTTTGTATTATTATTTATAAGAGTTTTCTCAAGTGGTAGGTTTGCTGAATATTTTAATTTTTGATTGTACTATAATTATATTGCTTAGCAATACACGTTACAGAGCCTTCTTTCAACTGAATTTCATTTTTTATGGTGAATATTAAAATTTGAGGTGTATTGGAGAAGATACGTTGATTAATATTATTATTATTAGATAAATTATCAAGAAATGAAGTTGTAAGAGAGTATATGAATGTAAGAGAAACGATACTAAGTAGCATTGGTAAGAACCAGGTATGGTTATCTACACCGAATTAATATGGAGAGCACTGACGGCTCGTGCACACGAGACAGGTGAAGTGCTGTACAGTAAAAGATACGGGCACTTCACCTGTTTCGTGGGTACGAGCCGCCAGTGATGGAGAGAAAACCTTTAAGGGTCTTTGATTGGACTTCAAACTAGCATAAAAAGTGGGGTAAACCAAGTGAAATATGAATGACCATATTTTCGAGAGGACATGTAGAAGTTTTCAAAAAGTGGACTGGAGAGATAAGAAGCGATAGCGAGATGTGAGAAGACACATAAAGTTACATAACTTAAAATTAAAATTTTATTCCCTTGTTGATTGGTTAAGGTGATATTGTGGTAGTTTGTATTAAAAGACAAGATATTGTCAAACCACAGATTTGTGTGGTTTCAGATTTATCTTTAAATTTAAAATTTTATTTCAATAATTAGACTTGAATTTATCAATCAATGGTTGAATATGAAATTATGAATGAAAATAATTCCGGGTTGATTTGATGTCGTTTAAAGATTGGGATTTAGGATCTTAAAATCCATTACAATTCAACAGGTTGATGGAAAAATTGAAAATTTTACCAAGTATTCTACTGCTGATTTCTACTACCATTTTCATTACGTAAAAAACTTTCATGCCGGGTTTTTCCAAGCACACTCAAAGTTAACGGACCCTCAAATTTTGATTAAACAGCTGACATTTTCTATGATAAGTATCAAGAAAGTGTCATTCGAATAGATCATATTTTTGTGCTAATTTTGACCACGAAGGAAATTTTTCGTACCATTCCACTAACTGAGATAATAGCAATTCTTCTTGGTCGGTAGCCGATCTGACATGGAAAATTCATTTTGGGGTTAGCACCGTTACACATTTTACCGGCATACAAATTCTATATTTGAATAAAAAGAGTTGAAGTGTAATGTTATAATCAAATTATTCAATTATAATAATTCAAAATGAATAATCAATTTGATAATCGTGCTATTAGTGCATGAATATTTATTTTATTTGAAAAAATATGCTCTGGATCTTGCATGTTGACCCATCTTTATAGTGCTAAGGTTGATTATTCTACATTCACAGAATCACAAGACAACCAGCTGCTATAATTTTAATTATTTGAGAGTTTAATTTCCATCATTCAGCTGATGGATTATCTTGAAATTTAAACTGCCAATCCTGACCAATTAAACCAATTCTGCCAAATTTCATTGAAATTCATTAAACCAACCGAAATTTGAAAACCCCGCCATGGGAATTTTCCATTACCTACTCCAGCAGAATAAACCTGTACTCCGACCTGTCCAAATTTGAATGAAAACTATGCTGTAACATTGTATCAATTCCATGATATTTTGTAGAAACATTTTTTGTACTCCTCTTATTTTTGGGTACTAGCAATTACAAAGTCGGGGGTTAGAACCCAACACGAACCAAATTCAATTAAATGAGAACCAAAATGAGATAGTAAAAAAAATTATTTGAGTGGTACAAAAAAGTACAATAATAAAACAATAATAGGGTGAATTCAAATGTTGCATAATTATATAAAATATACAGGAAAAGAGTGTCAATTTGTTTTCTTACCGCAGAATTATTAATATTTCTGTTAGGGTGGTGATTCAAAGATTTTCCTTCTTGGTACAAAAAGGTCCAAAAATAGTACAAAAATATGATGTATTCGAATTTCACTTCCTTGATAGCAGTAAAAGCAAGGTCACACCGATCAAACGTTAAACCAAAATTTGGTTTAATCCAACTTGGAGAAACCGGCCCTCAAAGTTAACGGACCCTCAAATTTTGATAAACAGCTGACATTTTCTATGATAACTATAGGAAATGTAGTAAAGTGTAGTAAACTTGAGGGTCCCTGAAATTTGAGTGTGCTTGGAAAAACCGGCCATCAGTAAGATTATACTTCTATCAATTTTATTAAGTTTCATTATTCCAAGCCATCAATAGAATTAAAGTCAACAGGATCATGTTTAGATTCTTGTCATAGAACTGACACTTCACTAATGAGAAAGAAACATTGGTCGATAAAAAAGGGAAAAACCACTTCACATTACATATCAGCATTACTTCGCCGTGAACACGTTTCTCATAATATCTTTGTTGTTTGGGGAAGGTCAGGTTCAATATTTATGGCGGCTATTAACTCTATATAAGTCTTCGCCAGGTGATAAGGAACTAACTGGTTCTTTTGAAAGCAACCTACACTACTCATTTGGAATGTGTATTGCAAAGGTAGTATTAATGGAGGTGAGAAAAAAGCGCTTGGAAGAAATCTCAATACTACTGTCATGAACAATAGTCAATTTCCTACATCTAATTCAACAATCTGCTTTTCAGTTTCCAGCCTGGATTTTATAGTTATATTCTACAGAATGGATGTTACAGTCTGTCCTAGCAAAGAAGACATTCTGGGAAGATGGGAAAATGACTCAAGCTCGGTAAATATTGGTTCAAAACTAATAAATTTGGACTCAAATTGTAGCAAACATTCTGATCTACAATTTGAAACCAAATTTATATTTTTTGAACCAATATTGACCGAGCTGGAGTCATTTTATCATCTTGCCAGAATGTCTTCTTTGCTTGGATAGACTGTAGTATCATTTCATAAGACGAGGAAACAAATGTATCATAATTTCGGATACGATACACAATCATTATGAATAAAGGAATCAACGATCATCAGATATAATAGCTGACACCAAAAAGTTGGGCGGTTTCGTCTGCACCTTGTACGGTCCAACAGCTGATGTTGTCAATTGGAATTTTCATTTAGCTAGTCCTAGTTGATGTTTTTGAAATCATAAGAGACAATAGATGCGTTACAGCATCTCTGTTGGTAGGTTATATCACTTACAATAAGTAACTGACAAAAAACAAACCATCAACAATCTGAGCTTCAATTACTGGATTACATAATAATAGTTTACTAATTGTGATAAAAAATCTATTCTGTTCTATCCCATGTAGTGTAGTTTACATCATTCTGTACAAAACCTACACAAAATGTAATTTAGAACAGCAGATAATTCATAAAAGATCAAGGTTACACACAAAAGTCAATATTACACCTGGATGCGGGTATAAATTCGCATAAAATTCGCGGGTATAAATTACTACTGTCGTTGTTCATAAATTTGATTCAAATTCTTTCAAGTCTCAAGTTATATTACAGTATCTAGTTTCTTGCATCTTCTATAAAGTACTAAAAATGTAATTTAATGTAGAACAGACATTGAAGTCTAGATATCGTTTACATGCGGGTATCCTCTGATAAAATATGCAATATTGTCATGCTTTAATTTAATTAATTTTCCACTATAATTTATTGCATAGGCCGTGGAATCACAATTATTCAGAAGAGTATAAATCAAAACATTGAGTTATGTGGTCCCCAATCTTCAAGAGAATAAACACCAATCTAATCTAATCTTACGGGTCTTCCTTCCACTCTTCGAATATCTAACACCATCCCCTTTTATCTACATATATCTATCTATTATAAACAATTATGTATACAATTTTTACAAAACTTAAATTCAAATTGCAATTCCAATTCATACAAAATACATAAATTCTCATGTAGCTGGCACACGTGTTCAAATCCACGTGTACTCATGCACCCTCACACTCTTACTCATTCCTCTCTCGCACTCACTACACATTCACTCACCGCACTCTCTCTCACACAAACTCGCTCCCTCTCTCTCTCTCTCTCTCTCACTCTCTCTCTCTCTCTCTCTCTCACTCTCTCTCTCTCACTCTCTCTCTCTCCAAGAATGGACATATATATGTCTAAACTTCGCCTTTTCACTTAGATAACTTACACTCCTTATTCATTTTGAAGATCTTCGAACTAAATTTTGTATAAATTTTTCATTCATTACGTCACCGTTTTGTATTTTTACTAGAATTTTCTATTTTGTGAAATTTATAATATAATTTAGTTTTACTCATTCATATTACAATGTAGAATCTAATCCAAATTTTGTTATCTATTTGAATAAAGTAATCTAATCTAATCTCTCATTCAGTCTCTCTCACTCTCTCTCTCACAAATTTTCAGTCGAATCTATCTATCAGTAAAAAATTTGTTACGGTTGAGTGTTAATGGGAGGGATATCCTTGCATATCCTTCTCCAAGAATGGACATCTATGTCCAAACTCCACCATTTCATGTAGATACATTACAATCATATTATAACAGTAAGGATATTGAATCCTATATATCTGTAATTTAGTAAGTTCCTTGTATATGTATTTCTTATTTTAACCAATCGTGTAATTAGATTTATGTTTAATCTTTAGAATCTAGGATTTAAGATCGTAAATGCTGTACTCTACTTGAATAAAGTGAATAATCTAATCTAAATCTCATCCTCTCACTCTCTCAATCTCTCTCACTCACTCACTCAATCTCTTTCATTCACTCAATCTCTCTCACTCACCCAATCACTCACTCTCTCTCTCTCTCTCTCTCTTCTCTCTCTGGGTCAACGAACCGAGGCTGCACTCGAAGAAGAGAGAAAGAGACCAACTACAGCATCAGCAGCTAACCTTGAAGTTATAGTCTAGTCGATCAAAGAAGACATTCTCGGAAGATGAAAAAATCACTCCAACTCGGTCAATACTGGTTCGAAAATTATTAATTTAGTCTCAAATTGTAGAAAACATTCTGATCTACAATTTGAGACCAGATTTACAATTTTGAACCAAAATTGACCGAGCTAGAGTTATTTTTACATCTTGCCAGAATGTCTTCTTTTCTCGACCAGACAATAGTTCAGTAACGACTTTCCTCCTATGTTGATGTATACAGAGACACTGATAACAACACAAACTGTGTTCCATGTGCGTCTATTTTTAAACCGCAGCGTTTCAAATGTAGAACAGATTTGTTATGAATCTGTTATGAGAGTTGTAGTTCTTTCATGTCTTGTTGTTGGTGCCATGGAATGTTTCAAAGTATAGTCTGTCCAAGCAAAGAAGACCCTCTGACAAGATGAAAAAATGACTGCAACTCGACCAATATTGGTTCAAAAATTATAAATTTGGTCACAAATTGAAGAGCAGGATGATTCCTACAATTTCAGACCAAATTTATAATTTTTGAACCAATATTGGCCGAGCTGGAGTAATTTTTTTATCTTGCCAGAATATCTTCTT